>JAWLRI010000302.1:284460-328199 GCA_034781795.1 Crypturellus tataupa | reverse complement strand
CTGGCTAAACTGACAGGCTGAAAGAGTCTACCCTACCATAAAACACTTAGGGGAAGGTTTGAAGCCCAGCTATCTGTTGAGTAAGAAGATATGCAGGTGGTTGGCTACAACGGCCTAAATCTTCCTTGCTTCTGATGACACAAACACGATGGAATATGCCCTCTTCCTAGTGCCAGAAGGGATTCAGATGCAGGAGTTTAAAGCCCCACCAAGGGGCACATTAACACCAAATTTGAGTTCTGTGCTAAGACACTGTCTGAGAGGCAGAACACGACATCCAAATCAATCATTTCAGAAATCTGTGGACTGTGTAGGAACACAGAGACCTAATCAAGTGGTTGACAAGATATTGGATAGATTTCTATAGAACTAAGGTAAATCATCACCTCATTCTAGTTTAAGAGGTCCCACAGAGGACATGAGGTCAAATGGTACTGAAGATGGAAAGACCATTATGCTGAAAATGAGGTTGAGTTACCAGAGCACTTACATTCAGCACCTTCCTGCTCTCAGTGAGACTCACCCAAAGAGTCACAGAGAACCAGATCCCTCCTGCACTTTGAGACAGCTGGGAGCTGGGTGAAATGCTCAGTGCAACCCCTGGACGTGAGGTTCAGAGGATCAAAAGTTCAGGTTATGCAGATGGAAACAGCAAGCCTGCAGACCAACGCTGCCAAAGCCAAGCAGCAGCACAGAGTTACCTGTGCTCCATCTCTTCACACACCAAAGAAAAGGGTTCGAGAGAAAGGATGTCTCTTCTTTCTATTGCTAAAACATGTGCTGAGCCTACCAGCTGCAATGAATGCTGCCAGTGCTGGCAGTCTATTTGCCAAATCAAAGATCCTGCCTCCTCACTAGGACACATGAAAGCAGCTATAGTTGTAATAGTTTGTCCACAACCTGCCCTCATACACTGTCTACAGACTCCCTGGGAGGAACAACATCCATCTGCAGCCCATCTTCGGATCCTATGTGAGATGCTAAAGCAGGAAGCTGAAGGACCCTGTACCAACGAGCAGGGCTCCTGTAAACCTGCCAGCAAACCCCAACTCCCTCAGTTAAACACAGGTTACTCATTCAAGATAATAAAAGTAGTATTACATGATGATTTTTCAGACTAACTTCCCATGTACATTAAAATACATCCCATACAGCAGCTTAGGTTAACAGCTTTATTTCTGCTGAACAAAAGCTAACAGATCAGAAAATGTCAGAGATGAAAAAGGGGCTTCCCAGGAAGTTTTGTGGCTCAGTCTCCCAAGGAGGAAGACCAGACAATGAAATCCCAGAGCAGCAAGCTAAGAGGGCAAGAAACTGTAGATGGAACCAGTCTGCCAATTAGAGAACCAGGAGGCTCCTAAGTTCAGCAGGACCCCAGGACAGGGGTGCTGTGTAGCCAAGGGTGAAGCTAGAACGGCACCTAGTAATACTGTGAGGTGTCCAGGTACCGCAATTAAACTTAGTTTTAAACTAAACCTTTCTAGATCCTTTCTAGATATGGCAAACTGTGAGTGTATTCATTTCTCAAATGCTTCATGTCCAAATGTTTTGGACATGAACCTAACATAATTCCAGAATTCAGAGTGTAAATAGGACAGGCAGAGTATTTGGCACTAAGCGTGAGCAGTTCACATTAAAGCATTAAAGAATGCCAGCTATACCATCAGTTTAATGGAAATTAAGCTGTCAGAAAGTGTGGGTTTACAAGGCTGGCAACTGCATAACAAAGCAAGGCCAAATACAAGAGCAATGCAATGGCCCAGGGTATCCCATAGCAGGATTTTGATATTGAGGTTGCTTCAGCAAGACTTATTCGAAGACAAACTGATTTATCAGCTTAAAAACATCTACAGAGAGAAGAAGACTTCCCTATATAGGTGTGCATTTTTTTCAAAGAATTATCTTACTATGGGATCCAATCACCTCGGTTTTAAGAAACAAAGTCTATCATTTGGAATTCCTAAGAAATTTGAGATGTCTGATCCAGTTTCATTTTGAACGCTGTGCTCTAGCTCAGTTGGGGGAAAAAAGGAAAAAAAAAGGAAAAAAAAAAAAGAAACAAATCTTGCACTTTTTTCAACCTCACAAGGCTCATAAAGAGGAAAATGACAAGTCCTTCACCCAGGAGGAATAATCTCAGGCTCCCCTCCATGCTGCAGGCCAACCAGCTGGAAAACAGCTTTGCAGAGAAGGGCCTGGGAGTCATGGGGGACATCCATGAATTGACCCAGGGCCACCAATGCACCCTTGGGGCAAAGGTGACAAGTGGTGCCCAGGACTGCATTGGGAAGAGCATTGCCAGCAGGCTGGAGGTGGATCCTTCCTCTCTGCTTGGCACGGGGGAGACACACACCCGGAATACTGGAGAGCCGGACACCTCTTGGAGAAAGTCCAGGGAAAGCCACAAAGATGATTAAGGGATGGGAGAATCTCTCATGCAAGGAGAGAGCTGGAACTGTTTAGCCAGGAGAAGAGAAGGCTGCGTGGGGCAGATCTCACCTACGTGCATCAATATCCAACAGGAGAGAGGCAAGGTGATGGGGCCAGGCTCTTCTCAGCAGTGCCCAGGCACAGGGTAAGAGGCCATGGGCACATAGTGAAACACAGGGAAGTCCACCTGAACACCAGAAAGCCCTTCTTTACTGTGCAAGTGGTTCCATATTGGAACGGGTTGCCCAGAAGGCTTGTGGAATTCCCATCCCTACAGATATTCAGAATCTGACTTAACACAGCGTGGTGCAACCTCTCTAGGCAACTCTGCTTGAGTAGCTGGGGTTGCACTGGATGAGCTCCAGAGGTCCCTTCCAACCTCAGCTATTCTGCAACTCTTCAAATTCAGTGTAATAACATTAGCTGTATTTCTACCAACCATCCATGTACAGTAGCACAGAGAGGTGTTGATAATATTAACAGTAGCAACCATTCATTTGCTCCAACTGGCAGCAAATGGCACGAACAAAGCAGTGCCTCTCCTCTCAGTGTGATCAGCTATGGACTGACCAAAAAAACAGTTGGTTTTGGTTAAAGAAAATGCACAAATTTGTCTAGATAGCCCAGAAGAACATCTGGGCTGCCTGCATGAAGATCCTCTAACTAGGGCATTATAGGTGTGAAACCAAGAGACAACACTGTGAACCCAAACCTGGGCAATGTATCGCAATCAAAATTCACAACTTCCCACAATCTACATAGCCTTCACCCTCAGTTTGGAAAAGAATGAGTACTTAATACTTTGGGTCAAAGCAGTAAAAGAAAATGTCCTGTATCAGAAGAAGGAATGCGTTGTCAAGGCTAAGTGAAACGGACTGCGACCGAGGCAGGCAGTCCCCGAAGGCCTGCGCCCTTAAATACATTTAATACGTATGAGCAATGACTTACTGACTTGCCTGTAGGTATGGAATTAAAAGCCAAGGAAGAGGAGGAAAAAGTAATCTAGATAAATGACTTTATTCCCTGAGGTGACATCCAGTCAGAGCATATCCTTAGTCCTGTGCAAGTTTTAACAGAATTGTGAATAGTGAACAGAGGCATACATGACTTATATGCTGCTAAACTACATGCCTCTTAGCTTATGCTCAGCCTCTCCTAGGAAGATCTAAGGACAGTTCACTCAGCTGCACTAAATCCATTTGATGTGAAAGGAGAGAGTGTGGAGGGGGGAGCTGAGATGTCAGCGCGAGGATTAGGCGGCAGCTCCTCTCGTTTCCTGCAGCAGCACATGGTGGGAGCAGGGCTTGACGGCGGCGCGACCGGCGGCTGCAGGGCAGGGTTAACAGCTACATATTTCTGCCCTCTGCAATTATTTTCTTTAAAGTGCTGAAAGTGGAAAAATAAAGAGAGGAGCAGCTGAACAGCCTGACAGATTTATCTTCTTCAGGGAAAGAGCGCATACACCTGTGCAGGCACCTTTTGCTTCAAAAAAAAATCCTAAATGATCACTATCTGCAACCTTAACATGCTGTGTGTAGAGCAGAAATTTCATAAAAGGTAAGTTAATCCAATCTCTCCAGTTGCCAGATGCTCTTCTCTGAAGTGCAGCTCTAAACAGCCCATAGGCACTGTGGTTTGTAAAGAGCTCTCCACAGACCGAGACCTGGCAATTTCTTTGTTTAAACAACTTCTGCCCCTTTTTTTTTCTTTTATTTTTCTCCCAGTTAAATCTATTCAAAGGCTCCCACCACAGTCAAACTCAGAGTCTGCAGACAAGTGGGAGCCTCTGAGTCTCTTCTATGTGCCCCCGTCCTGGACCAGAAAAGTTCTTACTTGTAAAGACATTTCTATGAGCATCAGCAGCTTCTTGATGCCGATCCAGACGGATCTCCCTTTGACATTCTGGGCAATAGTGCTGCGTTCCTTGTCTTTGAAGTTACCCAGGAGCTGCAGGAGACAGGGAAAAGAAAAACATCAAGGGACTGACCGTAGGAGAAATGCTACCCAACCCAGGGCCAAGAAAATGAGAAGCGCATTTTTCACCTTGGCAAGATAACTCATTATTGCAAGATACCCAAACAAGGCAAAATACTTGCAGTATTTTTACATTTTTACTTACAGTAAAAGACTCTTTTACTGCATAATGTTTCTTTTCATAGCATCTCTAACCAGTTAATTGCTCAATCTTATGACCCATTCTAGGTTTTCTCCAGATTGAAGTCCAAAAGGAACACAGTGGCTTATGCTACAATTCATTTTCAAACCTGTTTTGCAGAAGTTGCAAAATCTTTCAGGCTTTTGTGGGTTTTTTTAATCATTGTGACAACACTGCCAGGATGTACAGAAGTTCTGCCTGTTAAATTTGTCTTAAAAACTGTTAATAGGTGCTACAAATTCCACCATGATACAGCATAAGAAGCCTTTGGAGTATCCATTTATAAAGAACCTATAATCTCTCCAGCACCAAGCACTTGCATTTGATGTTGTTCCAGCTAATGAGAGCTCAGCACCCTCTGGGCACGTTTCAGTTTAAGTGCCCCAATTATATAACCTTACCCACTTCCCTGCCATCTGAACTTTTCAATCCACTCGGTGAACTTTTTGCCTAGATCTATTGCTCTTATTTTTCCTTAATTCATCACATGACAAGGTAATGCGGGAAAGCCTCATAATTGCTGTTAGGTCAGATTTAAGTGAGACAGTGTTGCAAGCTGAAGTCCTACCTTAAAATCATTCATTTTCAGCAATTTTTGAGCTGTTTGGACATTCATTAATTTTCCTCACCTCCAACGCCTCCATCAGCTGCTCTCCTGTTGCAATATTGGGCACATGAATAGTTGTGCTGAAAGCGTTGAGCATTTCCATTTCCTGCAGGACATCTTTGCGACTGGTGGTTCCAATGATGAGAAGCTTGCGGCCCTGCCCACAAAACAGGAAACGTGTCAGGAAAGGAAAAACAGAATGAGACAAACCAGACTTGGGAAGCTCCAGCTAACTAGGGAGAAAATGACCGTTAAATAATAAAATTAGGTGAAATTAATAAGATTACACATCAATATTTGAGGCTGTAATCACATAAGACTATAAGACTAGAACCAGACTGCAGAAGTCAGAATAATAGCATCAAAGGGACCAAAAATCATGGTATACAAGAGCGCAACCTGCACTCACTGCTTTTCTAACTTTTCTACTAAATTCACTAGTACAAATCGAAGCATTATTAGATTCAGAAGCATAAGCCAACCCCCACTCCAAAAGCTACATTACAGGGGACTTCTCAGAATAACACTCTCCTTTTAGAAAAAGGGCTGCCTGATGTATGTGGAAGGATCAGGCCACTTTACAACCCAGACCGTGCGAAGCCCCCGGGTGTAGGAGGTCTCTGGTGACCCAGTGTCCTTCTTTGCTGTACAGGAGTTTCACAGATGCTCAAAGAACCAAGTTCTAGATTTAGCCTTTGCAACACGGAACCTCAATTTATCACCAAAAAAACACAAAACTCTTCCCCATGGGGCATGTAGAATTCATTTTATGAATGCTTTGCACTCCTCTATTGAAGAATGGAAACCTCCTTAAACATAATGCACCTCTGATAAGAAGATGCATCCTCACAACCCCACAACATGGTCTTTCCCTGGCTGTCATTGTGTCACTAACTTTATACTGGAGCAGACTACATTCCTGCCTGAGTGAAGAACGATGAGAAGGCACTAGACATGGGGACTTGGCTTCGGGTTTGTTTTTAGTTTAGAGCACAAGGAAGCCCCGAGCGGCAAGTTGAAACCCGCGTGCCCCCACGGCGGCACTGCCAGGACAACTCGCGCCAGCTCTCAGGGCCTTCATCACTGCCTGCTCCCCAGGAGGCCCCACGCTGCCGAGATCGGCCCTCCTCGACGGGGCTTCCTGAGAAAGAGAGCGAGAAATGTAATGGGAAAAAAAAACCAAAGGCAACAAAATCCCACCAGGGGCTCAGGTTCAGCTAAAGCACTAACAGACCGAAAAAATATAAATGATGCTCAACAACGGATAGACTTCTTGCCTACTCAAAGGCAAAACTTCAGTTGTCTTCATCTCTGGTGTCAGTTAAAAAAAAAAAAAAAAAAAAAAATTAAAATACAGGTTTGGAAGTCACGAACCACCGAAGTGGGGTGCAGACGCTCCAGAGTGCCACAACATTTGTCCTCAAGTTGCCACCAAAGGACAGGGTCAGAAGGTGCCTTCAACTTGCCGAGACGCCGCTGGGACAGCAGCCTGCAGGATGCAGTTGCTCTTGATGATCTTGAAGGTCTTTTCCAACCATGATGATTCTATAGCAAAACTGCGGCCTGTTTAAGGTCTTCCACAAGAGGAATATAGAGGTGGAGACCATCAGCAGACCTGATGGAGGCAGTTTCATCTTCATCCTCACTTACAGTGCTTTTTGGTTGTCCTTTCTTTCCCAACACACAGTCCTCTGTGTTTTTGTTCAATTTACCAACGCTACCCCTATATCTGATACCATATATGCTCTAACAACTCAGTTAAAATTACAGTCCCCTAAGGAGAAAACAGGTTTTCTTGTTATAGGCATAAGGAGCCTGAAAGGAAGTCAAAGACAGAAGCAAGAAAATCCCCAAATCCCACACACCGTCCCTGTCCCACAAGCACTACGTTGATTAACCTTCTACCACACAGACAGTTGTCTCTTCCCAAAGAAACTGCCTCCACTCAGGACTCCCACAGTGAACTATGTTCTGCACAACTAGACTAGTTCTAGGCAAGCAAACAGCTGACAGGCACATTTGGTCAGATGAACCCAAAACTTGCTGTAAATGAGGCCAGCAGACAATTACTGAACCCACAAAGATGACTCCCAAATGAGTTATTATCATCTAGAGAGTGAAAAAGTACTTATTCTGCTGCACAAATGCAGGGTATTCTCTCTTTAAAGATACTGTGCAATCCTAGTAATTGGAAGTGCAATTTTGAATATAAGATTCATGTAGAGAAACCAGAGGAGAGCAACAGGGACAGTGAGAAGTATGGACTGATTTCCCCAAATAGACTCTTACTAAGTGTGTGTGGGGGGGTATCAGAGAAGTCTTTAAATTGTCTATAATCTATAAAGCTACAACTTGGTTAGTGTAGGAGCAGGTTGAAAGTGCTATTTCTCAGAATAAAAACCACAAAGGAAGACATGAGGTTGCCAAGCACCAGGTTTAAACCAAAGCAAAGAGCACCCGCTTTCACACTGGGTTGAGCTGAACTCACCCAGCACAAGGCCAAGAATGACAAAATCCTACCAAGGTTCAAAGTTAACAGGACAAGTTAGCAGAGGGCAGATACATCAATAGCTTTTAGGCATGGTGCTTTGGATCCGCGCTCAAGATGCCAAACAACTGGTGACTCAAAGCCAGAAAACTCATCAGAGCAGATGGTTACACTGCAAAACATTGCTTAAATTTTTTATGTGCTGCACCCAAATTCATGGATTCTTCCCTATTTTCTTCAAAAGAAACTATGTCCTTCAGCCCATTTTAAACTTCATCCACTGGAAAATCAGTTACCATAATATAAGCATAATCTCTGCTGTATCAATTAATAAAAGGAAATGAAAACATATTAGGAGTCTTTTGTCTTTTAGCAGTTTCAGGCAACTTACTCAGTAAAAAGCAGGAAAACCAACAAATCAGAAGCATTTTGCAGTACCACAAAGGCATGAAAACCCAACAAGCCAAGCTGAAAAACCTGAGCCCATCCGACTCCTCTGCAGCATCACACAGACACAGATGGACTCACCCTCCCCACCAGATACTCCACCAAAGTGTCCTCATCTCAGAAACCTTCACATTTTTCACCCCTACTTTCTACAGCAGCCACTGTAAGGACAACATGCTCTATCCATTCAACCTGCAGAAGGTCCAAGACTCCAGCTGAATGTCCAAAAACCACCACTACCAACGAGCCCTGTAATATGGAACTTCCACAGCTTTGGGTGATGCATTTTCTGGCTCATTATGGCAGTCTCAGCACTGGTTCTGCCATCAACAAGTGTTACACACAGACATGCCACTTCAATCTGGATTGATCCTGCCCAATTTGAGGTGATTAAAGTACCCCAATTAGGAGCCCAAGCTCCTCCCATGCTCATGGGAGACACCCAGGTGGGTAATTTGCTCCATTGTCTCTAGAGATGGGATAACCCTCGGTTCCTCCTCTGCCTGCTGCATGGATTCTATCAGAATCAATAATATAAACACGCCAAGATTCAAAGGTCAAAAGAAGGTGCCTTAAACTACTACTTTTCTAGTATTTCTAGATTGATTCAAACACAATATTCATCTCCCAATGGGCACCATGTTATTGCATTGACTGCCCAAAGCTCATACCATATGGAATATATAAGAATTACAGGCTCTGCTACACCCAAGCGGAGCCTCAACACACAAATGTAGTCCCAGATTGCCTGAAACGGAGCAGCCCCAGGAAAGCGAAGCTCCACGCACGATGGAGCTGCCTCTGCTGGATGCCCAGTGGCTGCTCATTCAATCCTGGTCCCTTAGGAATTTTTAAGCAGACACTGGGAGCAACAACAGTTCTGTGCTGCTTTGTGGGAGATTTGTGTAATTCTGGTGTAATGGAAGAAAAGGTAGTTTGCCAGTGTTACAGGTGTAAACCCAAGGTCTCTGTTGACTGGAGTCGCTCCCGTTTCACATCAAGTGAAGTGGAATCAGGAATGCCCGCGGGATTATAGCAAACAAGGAGATTATTCCCCCTTTTTCCCCCTGGCAATTTTCACAAAATCAGCAAATGTCTCCAGCATCCCGGGGAGCAGCGGGGCCGGGGGCCTCTGCGAGGGCATCCCCGCGATCGCGGAGAGCAGCGCGCTAAGCCAGACGTCCCGTAACACTGCACAGATTGTGCGGCCAGCTTAGCGCGGGGATGCTGCCATGGGCTTTCACCCTTTGAGCCGATTGTCAGCTTTTCACGGGAAGCAGCAGGGAAGCACATGTGAAACCTCTGCGGGGCTGGTGAGCGTCCCCATGCCTTGTGTGACTCTGCATGTAGATGAAGCAGCTCCGGCTTTGGGAGCTGCTGCTGCTTAGTTCTCAGAGAAGTCCTTTTCTCCCGCTCGGCTCCCTGCTGCGACAGGCCTTTTCACTCTTTCTATTCCCCCCCTCCCCAGTCTCTTCTCCTGCACAACACAGGGAAACTGGATTGAAATAAAGACCCTAAGAGAACATGGTTTATTTTCTTCTCTTCAAGCCATTTTAGAAAAGCTTTTTTAATTGGTTTAAAAAAAATGCTAAACAAAACACAATGTTTTTCAGTCTTCTTGAACTAGTAATAGATACCACTATTCAAGCCTTGCCCTGAGCAACTAGGAATCAGGAGCTGTGACTGGGAATTTAAAGCAAATTCAGGGCTGCGTCTTCCGTGTTTACTCCCCGGATTCCTGCAAATGCACAAATGAGGCAGAAAGCCCAGAAAACCGGGGCCTGGAGCACTTGCACTTCCCACAGCAAATTAAAGCAGCACGGCTGCGATGGGGGGACGGGGCATTTTAACAAGCACATTGAGCAGAGACCCCAGCTCGATGCATAATTAATAACGCCGCATCCCCACACGCTCCTCCTGCCCGGGGAGCCGGGGGAGGCGGCTGCACACGCAGGGTCCTCGCGGCGAGGCCACCATGACACCGCGAGGACAGAAGCCGGGTCCGGGCATGCTGCACGCGTCGCTTCCCTCTCCTTCCCCACCCATAGCTTCAGCTGCTGCGGAATTCCTACCTCCAAACCTTTCCAATTACCCACACGGGTCACAGTTAGGTTCCTGCTAGTCTAAATATACTAACTAATAGCAATAGAAAACAGATATTGTCTCCTCAGCGGCTTAACAACAGGTTTTCTCAGCACTGGGACATGGGTGGTTTGAGTCAGGACTTCCCAGTTTTACAAGGAACAAACTTCAACCGCGACCTCGGTCCGGAGATTTCACGTCCCTCTAACCTAGGCGGCAGGTAAGTAGCACTGATGCTGCACGGATGTTATAGCCTGTATTTGCACCTCAGCTTACAACCAAAACTGAAATCAATCATTCAAAAAAAATCCCCAAGGAAACTAGCGATCTCACTGGAACATGGAAGACCAATGATTAACCAGCAACTGTATCTTCCCCATGGGTTTGTAACTTTAGCTTAAAACTCTAGAAGTCTTCATGCCAAATTCAATCTCTTTCAGGGTAAAGATTCACGGCAGAAAAGCCTTGGCTTTTTTTTAAATTAATCTTTCACCTGTACACATTTTTGTTTTGTTTTTAATGAAAAAAGTCCCCATACATCATGCTTATTTCAGGAGCGGGTAAGAAAACAGAAATGCCAGTCTAAGAACCCCACCTCCCAAATGTCCCAGCCAGGTCAGACCAAAGGGTTCAGCTAACCCAGTGTCCTAATTTCTACAGCAGCTGATAGAGGACACCTAGCCAAAAAAAAAAAAAAAAAAAACCACTTATCATCAATCACACAGTGACACTTCCCAAGAACACTCTCCCCCAACCCTTCAACAATTTATAGCTTAAGTCACCATAATATTGGCTGTCAACCCAAAGTCTTCCAGCCTCAAGGGCATTTCAAACATTGCAAAGTATGAATCTCTAAAAACATGCATAAACTTGGCAAATATCTGAGTGCTTCACGTTCTGCATACTGCTTTCATGGAGACATGGGTGCCAACAAAAGTGCAACATAATCCTGGAGGATGCAGTGAAAAAAGGAACCACTTCTGATATTAAGTTCTTCGGACTATTGAAGCAAATTGTCATTTTCCTCTCCTGTTTCATAGGTGCAATCATTTGCTGACACTGTGGGAATATCCAGCATTAAATCAATCATTACACGAGATCGCAACTATCAAAAATGTTTGTGCTGATACTGCCAGTCTCCCCGCTCTTATCTGACAGCAGATGGGCACAAAGGGAACTTCATGGCCTGGGGCATTACATGTCAGTTCAAAGTTCTAGAACTGAAAGATCTTTCCGCCAAACTCTCTAACAAGAACAATTCTCATACGTATTTTACTCCATTTTTCAAGAGACTTGAAGTTACAAAGACCTGAGTTCATCCAAGCAGTGGTTCTCTGCTGCTTCCTGACACCAACCTTCAAGGCCTTCCAGTTGGTTTGGTTTTTACTCATGCAGACACTTCCAAGGACAAGAGATTTCCAATGAATTATATGAAAAACTGCAAAAGGGTCCCTCCTTTTCACCCCATTGAGCACAAACTCCAGCAGGAGCCTACGATTAACCTGGCTGAGGCAGAGACAATAGCTCTAACACATTATCATTAATCACAAAGTCCTCCCATATCACAAATATTTCAGGAATGCAGCATCTTACCCCTCAACTACCATCCTACCTGAGGGGGGGCCTTCTTTAGCAGTACCAGAAGGGCTTGCAACACCAGATTAGAGAACCGTGGTCCAATTGGGACATAATCTGAAATGAAAAATAAAATGTATTTTAATGTCCTTTAAAATGACAAATGTTTAAGCCACAACCGCATCAGAAAGCAGCTCAAGGTTTCTGTGACAAATGCTTCCGTATCACTTCTGGTTGGTAATTCTACAGTGCGGCCAACGCAGCTCTCACCATCTTGACTCACCTAAAAGTCTCTCAATGTCATCCACTACGACACAGCTAAGCTGGGATTTGTACGCATCATCAAAGATCTAGAAAAAAGCAACACAACCCATTGTTAAATCTCAGAAATAAAACCACATTAGCCATGATAAAGACTTGTTGACTCATTTTTAACTAGACTCAGAAGTAGCGAGAAGAATAAACGGGGAAGAAAATAGTCAGCACCATGTGAGTAGACTCCACCTACATTTAATAAAACATCTCAATAAATTCAGAGCTCAGTTTTGTTCTTTACACAACACACTACAAAAGAGTCAGCTGCCTCTGTGCCTAATTGCAAGAACAGCCAAAACGGAGTAACATTCCTCAGTTTTCTGGAGCTGGGGCTATAACACAGACACAACAAACCCACAACTGCAATGCGGTTACAAAGATTCATACCTGAGTTGGTTATTCTTTGTAACACTGGACCAGAGGGAAAACAGACTTACTCAGGGATTGACTGAGCCTCCATATCGTCCTTAATAGAGCAGCAAAGCAGAGCCCTGCAAACCTCAGGGTCTGGAGAGTAGCACTAAGACTGCACTGGGATTGCAGGTTCCAGCATACCCTGAATTCAAGCAAGTCCAAAAGGCTCCTTTATGAATCCAAATGACAAATTGGGCTTCCAGTTATGAGCACATGGCTCTTCTTGGAAGCTATGCAGTCTTACAGTGAATTACCCCTTTGTTTTTAGCGTAACATATTTTGTTTACATGCCTAATTCAGTGTAATTCAGCTATAAAGAGACTGTAAGTGTTGGCTTGCTTCTGCAAGTGACAGTCAAGATCTGCTCTCAGCTGACTACTTGAAATGATTAAAAAAGTTTTAAGAACTCATTTTTTTAAATGCCCTTTTTTCTTTCTTTTATCTTCTGTTTAACCTTTACCACCTCAAAACTCACTCTAGTTTCATTCAGGCAAGATCTGTTCTTGCCAACTACAAACCTAAGTCCTTTCTGCCTTCATCTTTGGAGGCAGAGCCCCAGACTCAATAACTGTAGATCAGGTGTTTTGTTCCACTAGTCGGACCAACTATACATCTAATCCTACTGGATAGGGCCTGGAAATGTTCTTTTCCAGAGCTCATTGCTGTGTGCACACATCACATTTCCTAAAGAAATGAAGCACCATGGGATAAGACTCACGCACAGCATCAGTGCTACGACAATATTCACTCAATATTAACACATGTATATATATGAACTTAGGACCTATGGAGAGCAGAAAGCATAGCCACAAAGGAAATTCACTTTTCAGTTTATTGAGCATGGAATTGGAATGTAATCAACCAAAACAGCAGGATGCTTCAGTACCTTTTTCATAGCTTGGCACTTGGCAGTTTCAGAAAACCCGATCATCTTATCAGGAGAACAGATTTTGATAAAGGGAAAGTTGGATTCTTCTGCTATCTTTGCTGCTAGAGCAGTCTTCCCGCTGTGGGGGGGACCTGGAGCAAAGGACAAGCACAATGAATGAACAAACGAGAAGGCAGCCCTGGTAAGGCTCAGTGTACAGGATGCTTTAAACACACTTATAATCCCGTTCACAGGGACCTGCACTTTGAAACCACTTTTTCTTCTGCTTGCAGAGAGCATGAATTAACTCATAGTTCAATGCAGCCCTCCAAATGAAGGAAATGAATACAGCCTATCTGAGGGTGTGCAGACTAATTTGCCAGGAAACCGTTTAGATTATTAACTGGGTGCATTTCACTCCTCTGTTGTTTAGAGGTCCACCAAATCTCAGGCTAATTTACCTCAGGAATATTGACAGGAACGAATTCTGGTTTTCCTCCCATTCACTACTCCTGCATGCAGTCAGAGGATATAACAGATCACCACTTAGGATAGGAACAGTTTGTTTAAAACGCACTGCCTTCCTAAATTTACCTTCCAGAAGGACGCTAACCAGCGGAGTACGGTCGCTGTTCTTGGTTTGCTGAACGAGGAGCTCCCCATCATCCAACACTCGCGTCACAGGATCACCCCACTTAATAATACCATTCATGATATAACTTGCATAGTCTTCCTGGTTGGTTCCAAATGCCTGTGTTTTGGGAGAGGAAACATTCACTGACTCAGGAATTTTCCATCATATCAAAAAAAAAAAAAAAAAGAGGTGCTGGCTCATGTGGTGCTGTGTGGCCCGACTGCCACAGGTTTGGATAGGTCCTACTCACGGGTTTGATATCATTCTCCAAGGACGCAAAGAAGTCTCCTCTTGTCACACGCAAGCTTTCTGCCTTCTCCATATCCACTTCCACTTTGTTGCTGGCCTAGAAAAGGCAAGAAACGTGGTGAAGTTCAGCACCACAGCACAAGATCCCTTACCAACCTCCATCCAAGGATCCAGCTCCCTACTTGGTCTGCACGGTTACAAAGGAATGGTTCTTAGCGAGACCTTCATTATGACACCTGCGTGGGTACCACTGCAACAGTATCTTCAGAGAACCATGCACTGGCCCCCAGAAAGTCCCTGATCTCAACTGTGGCACTCCACGTTGAGTTCAAGAGGGTGTCCATGACCCAACTCCTCAGAGCAGCCAGCCCAGCTGAGAGCAGGACTGAGGCTCTGCACCGCCCTGTTGATGCTGCTCTACCCTGACCTGCCAAAACGAGGCAGAGACTGGAGCCCAGTACAGGATTCATCTCACTCTCCTCAGTTTGGATTTCTAAAATTTACTGGAGTTAAACAGGTTTCCATTAGAGTCAATGGAGAACAATGAATTGGAGAAACACTACTGTGTATTCTGGCTTTGCATATAACTTTTCAGAGAAACATAAATTAAAGTTTGTTTCAGCCCAACTCCAAATTTCCCTGCTCCACCTTTGGCAACTGAGGCAAAAATAAGAGCTATTCACACAGCCCTATCTCAGGAGATCTGAGATTGCTGTTCATGCCCTACCACTTCCTACAAGAACCATCTTCCAAGGATTGGCAAATATTAGATTTCTTTCTGCTTAGCCTTTATTTGCTTCAGATTGGTCACATTTGCGAATCTTCCCAAAGTGGCACTATCAGTATTGCTTAGAATAAATAAGCAGCAGTTGGCTTAGCTCCAATTGCTCTCCTTTACAAACGAGACACATCACCTTTTTCCCTTCTGCCATGGCCAAACCACCCAGCAACATCTAAAAGCCAAGGATTGGGAGCAAGCACACAGCTGACACTAGAGCAAGCTTCTCTCCAAATTGTTCCCCAACCACAACTGGAGGTTTCTCAACCACAGCTGCTGGGAGACAGCAGAAAACTCCTCATGATGGAGCCAAAAAACCACAAAAACTAAAACTTCAAATTCTTGAAAACATCCTGAAAAGTCTTTACAGCCGTAGACTCCTGGACAGCTGCCTTACTGAGTACAGCTGCAGCTCTGCAGTGCGGAACAGTTCCACTTGCTCAGATTATTTGTAGATGTGTAAGTATCTTGATTGCCCTGAAAAGCTTTTTATTCCATACAACATTTCTCCAGTTTCCAAAACAAGTACAATTCTCTTTAAAATTTAGCCTCGCTTAGCAATACCACACGCTTCTATGTGATAGCTCTGTAGCCCTAAATGAGCTCAAGACACAAAAATTGGGGATTTCATGGAGTTTCTTGGAAGAAATCCTAACTAGAGAATGAGCGCTTTGGTGCTTGTGAGAAGGAATTGCCATAAAAAAATCAAGTGAAGGAAAATGGTTTCTGGTGTTAGAGCACTGAGGAAGTTCTGCAGGATCTCTACAACACTGGGCTGAGAATGAGGGACACACAAGCCAAATGACAGCTGCTCTCAGAGACGTTTCCCAAAGATGTCCTCTTCTGACCAGGACGATCCACAAGGACAAGGACATCACTTCAGTGTGGAAATTCACACTGTGCCAATTACATCCAATTAACCGATCTTTAGGACAGGTTGCTTATTCTGCTACTGTGCAGAGGGAAGGGAAGGTACTTGAAACACACAGTTAATACATCCCTGAAGGTATTTACACACTTAGAAGCTCAGGCCTTTCTTTTTATCATGGTCTTTAAAAATTACACACACTTTGAGAGATTACCAGTAGAGCTTAAATGATGCAGAATTATTCCACTTGATTTTCAAAAGTGTTTTGTCTTCTTGCTTCACGTAGGTGCTTCTGAAAACTAGGTCAGGCTTATGATGTATATTTTAAATTCTGCAACACTTATAGGAGAGAATGAAATACCTTAGTGCATCACTTGACTGAAAACAACTTCACAACGAATGTTAAGAATATCCAAAACCACTATGTCAAAGTCTTTGGAAAGAAAAGTGTGCCTGCCTGACACTGTAAGACGCCTGCATATTACTAAGTTGTTGATCACATACCTAAAGGAGGGGACTGCCTTTTTATATTTATGCGCTGCCATTTTCTCTTCTCCCTCCTGCGACAGTTTGACACGACGGGGAACTTATCAAAACACTAATAGCTCCCAGCCTCACCCAAAATTCAAGCAATGAAAAAGCATCAACTATAACTAAAATTAATTATTTAAGAAAAATGCTTTGTTTGTGAAGGGATGAAAATACAACTGGAAGCGCTAGAAAGTTTTTTGAGCGAGGAAAACAAGAAATTAGAGACAGTGTTGACATTTCTATGTTGCTGTTCCACGAACCAGGTAATAGCTTTTCAAATATTATGGTTGTGAGGAGGAGAACCAGGAGCCATTTTTCCTTTAAGTAGAGCACTCCTAAATATAAGAGTTGAAGGAGCCAAATGTAAACAGAAGTGTGGTTTCCTTTCTTCATATCTGAAGCTGAATAGCCTTTTTCTTGAGAAACACACAGTGCTGTTGGTCTTGATGCTGCTTTTCTCTGCAGCAATTCACACCAAGTCTTGGCCACTGGAGTGAAGGGGCTACGTCTTTCAGTCTCTGCCTTTATGAACTAATTATCTCATATTTCAACACCACCAAATATCACGTTTTGGATTAATATAACCTGACATTTCAGGGTCCTTCTCTGCAGTTAAAGATACTGACCAAGTAATCAGCAAACATTAGGAAACCCGGGTAATCTTCTAGAAGGGAGGAAACTGGGAACTCAGCAGATTCCTAGGACCACTAAGACTGTCATCAGGTCAGCTCCTATTTGAAGACGTTGCTTTCTGAACTCAGAGAAGCTTTTATCATCAGTGACATTTTGGAGCAATGGTACATTAGAAAACACTCGTTTTCACTGATTTCAGTTCGCTCATAATGTTACAGACTTTTCATGTACATTTGTCATATTTTTCCATGAAAAGTCCTAGAGAACTCCTAATCTAACCCTTCTTCCTATCAGAACCCCCTGACACCTTTGACCTTCTCCATTACCTTTGGGCATCCTAATTCTTTCCAAACCCTAATTCTACCTTATCCTTTCCCGCATTCTTTCCGGGATAGGTGTCCCAGGACTCTAAAGAGCAATGAAGAAGCAAACAAACCAGGAATTTACCCTTGGTAAAGGGTAAATCAAGGTCTCATTTTTACTCCATCTCTGTTAGTAATTTCTTAATTTCTACTGTTGTATTTACTTTCCTTTTTTTTTTTTTTTTTGACTGAAGAAGATTGAGTTTATATTTCAAAATTATTGTAATTTTTGTAATTTGAAGAACTTGCCCTGGAGCAATGGTCACTTCAGAGTTCAGTCCCTACCACTGCCTATACACTTTAAAACTTTGCTTTTCCTTGTATATTTACATACCCTGATTACATCTTGCTCACCCACTCAGTGTTTCATATTTCTTCAGCAGTTTACCCAAAGGTGACCTTCATCATTATGACCACTCCAAGCTTGTAACCTTGCTATTCTTCCCCTCTTTTTCTAAACATTTATCAATATACTGAGATGCACAATTGAGAAGGCTCCACAATTGAGAGGCTCCAGCACTAACATCTCTCTGCCATTGACTATTTTCACTTTCTACTCTTGTTTCCTCAGTTTCTTTTCAGTTTTCATAAAAACATGCTGAGACAACTATTTTCCATTCCCACCGAGGCACTAAGAACCATTTGGAGATCAGGAGATTAAAGAAGTAGGTCACAGTCACAACATGGTGTTCACTGGAGAACCATCTCCTGGTGGAAGCAGCAGGACTGACCTTGATGTGTCTGTTCATAGCAGTGGATTGTGCAGCCCGAACCAAACCTTCCAGTTCGGCACCACTGAAGTTTTTAGTCTCAACTGCCAGTTCTGCAATGTCCACGTCTTCAGCCAGCAGCTGGTGTTCCCGCATCCGCACCGTGTGGATATGAAGAATTTGAAATCGGCCCTTCTCGTCTGGTAAACCTGCGATTTTGAACAGAACGTGGGTCAACCAGTGCCCCAGCACTGCACCTGCAGCATAGGTGTCTCCTCTGCCCACTCCCAAAGGATCTTTCTCTGTAAACTAATTAGCATCATCCTCTAACTAGAGAAAGAAACAATACAAGGTTTAACTTCTGCAAGGTTCACAAATCAAGGTACTGATTGCTGCAACTTGCTTCCTCCATGATGCTCCCACTCCCAGTAGCTTGTTTGCAGATAGCCAGACCAGGAAACTTTTTTTAAGATTTAAATAATAATTTCCTAGCTTGTACTTTATGCCTTTGAAAAGCATATAGTGGCAAAAAAGAAAGGAAATCCTATTTAAAGAATGGATCTCAAGTCAGTCTGGCCCAACACCCTTTTGGGAAACCCATCACTTTCCAACCTATTTTCACATCTTTATTACAGGAATCTGTTGAATTTGTTCTAAAAAAGACTTGCCTTACCTGTCATGTTTTTAATTAACTTATTTTCAACTAAAGGTGCTCATATCACACCTGCAGTAACATAACACTCCCCTGGGCTAGCAGTAATGCCACCACCAGGCAGCTGTTTTCAAGTGTAAGATTGTTCAAGTTGTTCATCATGATTACACTTCTTGATCCCTAAAACACACTTCCCTTCCAAGTGTTTCCTACAATTCCTTGGAGCTGGGTTAGTTTGGAAAGACTGCGTCTGGCTAATTTTTGTCAACGCTAATCCTTTCTCATCACTGTCTATCTGTCTGATCCCTATTTTTTCTCTAGGCACAGTTACACCTTGCTTACCCGACTTTCTTTTCTGGAAGAGGTGCAAGGCTCTTCTTACATTATTCTTTTATCTAAAAGAATGTCTTAATTCCATAGTCTCCTGTATATCTGAAACTATTCCTGTTGTCTGTGCTCTACATGTTTTTAAATCACAGCTAGTGCTTCAGTTGCACCTCTTGTCCCCCCATTTTCCACAAGCTACGTGTACATAGTACAGCCTGATATAAAAAGCCTCCTATAATACTCGCCAGTGGCTTTAACACCACCAGCTCACTGCCTGTTATCTCTGTGGCTGCCCCAGCAGCCTCGCTTCTTCATTCCTGCATTTGCCCCAAATCTTCCCCTTCCAGCTATCTCAAAAACTCTTTCCTCTTTCTGGCTATTTCAAAGAGTAAAGCTACTTTTTAATGATAGGAAAAAGTCCCCAGTGAGCTCTCAAGATTAAACCAAGAGATCAGATTTCAAGAATTTTCCAACAGTTCAGACCAGCACAGACAATTATAATCTCTTCTGCCTTCCTCTGCAGTATAACACCATACGATTTTTAGGGTTATCTGGACATTTTCATCTATTTCTCTGTAATTGAAATGACAAGGATGTTAACGATGCTCTTATTCTTGACTGCTCTTTTCACAGAGTTCATTACAGCTTGAAATTCTGTAAATTTGCACTATTCAGTGCCTGGCACGGAGCACAGGGAACACTTTGGGACGTGTGTGTGCGTATGTGCACGTGTGTGAGTGCAGCATTAGAGGAAAATGCTTTTCAGGCTCTGCTAAACTAAACATCTGCACCTGCAGGCATGAATCTAATTTGATCTGGACCTAATTTCTTACTAAATCCCACACTATCAGATATTCTATTATTAGATACGGGAATGGTGCCAGGCAGATATGTGCAATTACAAAAATCCTTCTCAAATGCTACTGAAGAACACTCATCTTTTCCAGCTCACTAGAGTAACTGGCTAGAGGGCTCTCCGGGCTGCTTGTTGAACCAGCGGTGCACGTCACCCAGATGCACCAATTTCGGAAGATCTAGAGTATTTATTTAGCAGTTGCAGTTACTGAAGTGAAAAATCACCTAATGCAAATAAAATGATCTGCATTTTCCACAAAACATTATAGGGGGAGTTGCATGAAGTTTAGCAGCTTGTCATTTTGGACAAGGATAGATGTCTGCTCAGCTGCTTTAACTACCTGTGAGTTTATGTATTGAGATACATGTTAGACTTCTTACCAATCTCCATTTTCACTTCCAGTCTCCCTGGTCTCAACAGAGCTTCATCAATTAGATCAGGTCTGTTGGTCATTCCTACATATAAAGTTGAAACCAAAATAAGCATTAGTCAGGTGTACAAACTAGGTCTCCAGCTCCCAAATACAACCCATAAATTTAAGAAAAGGCTCAGAGAGTCTCAGTAGAAGTCAGAGAACAGATGGAATCTCCAGAAACACTGGGAGTATCATGCACTAAAGCAGAGTCCCAGCAACAGAGATCAAAACAGAGTCCAAGTATGGAGACTTCCATGGCTTTAAGAGCCTTGACTGTGGCAGAGATCACGGCGGATTCTCTCCTTTAAGTCCTATCTATTACTAACAGTGAGGGCAAGAGCTGTGCACCAGAGTCACAGGCTCCACAAGAGAGAGAGAGCAAAGCTCAGGCCATGCAGAGGAAGGCTGAGGTGCATAACCATACTGGGAGCAGCTCCTGTCAGAGGGAATCATGAGATGCCAGGTATCACAGCAAGTTATATTAGAGGGGAGACATGAGAGCACATAGTGCAGCCCTGAGCCCAGAGAACAAGCTGGGTCTGACATGTGCCAGATATGAGCAGTGTAAGACTAATGACTATTTATAGCCTGCAGTGAGCAAAGTACCACTGGTTTTCCACCAGAGCCCATAAGACAAACAAGACCACTGTACCAATGACCAGGATGTTATTGAGCTGCTCCACTCCGTCGATCTTCGACAGTAGCTGGTTTACAACAGTATCGTGGACACCAGTGCTGCCTGCCATGCTCCCTCTCTGCTTGCAGATTGCATCAATCTCATCAAAAATGATGATGTGAACGCCACTGTTTGCACCAAGCTAGGGGAGAGAAAAACATGTTAGGAATGCCAAAAGTCATCGCTGAGGACAATCCAAACAAAGCAACAGTTTCTCAACATGATCAGCCAGGGAGATGCAAAACATTGGCCTCTCAGTGTGTTTTATAAAATCACATGCTCTGCTATCAGATCCCTTTCCAGAATCATGAGACACCCTTCTCCAAAACAGGGGGCTTGGAGGGCTTTGTCCAAACACAGTTTACAGCTGGCACTGATAGGAGAAGGAGAGGCCCAAGGGAGAGGACAAGACTGAACAACAGCTCAGTCTCCAGCTTGGAGCCTGGTTGGGGGGTCGGAATCCTTGGCATCTGGAAAAGCCCTTTGAGAGGGAGACAAAGAACAAAACTCATCTGTGCAGAGATGCACCCGATGCAAGACACATCCCAAATGCCAGCACAACCTTGCCGGGGAGCTTTGTTCAGAGTATTTCCGAGCACCCCGTCAGGAACAGAACTGCTCACTTCCAGGTTCGCTCAGAGGTGAAGCACTCGCAGTTGCTTAGAGAACAGGACACTTTTTGTGCCCACATCTAGGTATTTCAAAGCTCTTCCCTTCACGTTGCCCTTCTGAAATGTCTCCCGTGGGCGGCAGGGCCCGCAGAGCCGCGGGGTGAACACACCGGCCCTGGCAGTGCCCCAGCAAGCAGGTAGCACAAGAGCAACCTTTGCAAGACCTTTCTAATCTCCCTGTGTGTCATCAAGCCCATCCCCTCCAGCCAATATGAGCTCTATTTTACCAGGTGTGTTATTGCAAAGGAGCTCCCACCTTGTAGCTACGTGGCAACGAGCGGAGAGGAGGAGGTTGTTGATCTCCATGGGCTCCCATGCGAAGCCAACTTACTGATTAACAAGTCTTTGCAGAAGAAAATTAAGCAATATCAAAACACTATCAAAATCTGCTATGTTGTTGGGACCAGCTCAAATTAAGGGACACAATGTTGTTTGCTACCGCCTTCCGAAAGGTCTCACTACTTTTAACTGTGCCCGACTGAAACTGTCTTTTTTTTTAAACCAGAAAATTGTATCAAAATTAAATGATCTACAGCAGAAAAAAAATACCGTGGCACACATTAAAAAGATTATTTACACCTTCAAACTATAGCTGACTATCCAAAGCCCAATCTTCAGTAGGAGGAAAAAAATTGCTAAAAGCAGAGTCTTTGTTTCCACTTCCGTTTTTGAAAATCTGTATTCTGTAGCTGCAAGACAGCATTCGTTGTCTTAAATTCATTCATTTTCTGCTAGTTTTCATTAATTTTCTGCTGAGAAAAAATAGCAATGTACTACTTACAAGAATCAATGTAGTGTAAATATGAGTGCTTAATTATATTTACACTGTAATTCTGCAAGTTAAAAACTTGAAGCCAGAAAGCTTATGCTTTCACTTGTGCAATGTTAGTTACCACTTGAATTTAACAGTAAAAAACAAGTAGATTCACAGGTTCCAAACATCTAAAAGGTGCAAAACGTTTCGCATCCAACTTTCAACCCCCTTCTGAGCAGCCGACACGCTGTATAACACAACACAGCCCCAAAGGCCATGCTGCAGAGCCACAACAGCAGTTCCAGGTGAGAAATGAGGGAAAAAAGGGCTTCGTTGTCTATTTAGGATGGGCCTCACCACAGTACTTTAAAATAACTGCAAAATAAAGCAAACTGCTCATCTTTAGCACACGGTTTCTTCCCACCCTGGGCTTAAGCAGGGCTAGCTGAGATAGGATATACATATATATATATAGGATATACCAAAGCTAACCTGTCACTACCTATCACTATAGGATAACTTTTTCAGCTTCCAAGTTTGAAAAATAAAGTAAAAAAAAAAAACAAACTGGCATTGTGTAGAACTACAGAACACTAATATCCATCAACTTGCACCAAGTGACTCAGTTTTCTTTTAATGCAAGCAGCAATTTCCTAATTACGAACTTCCTTTCTGGTCATTCTTGACGCACATTTGTGCCGCCCGCACTCTCTGCCTGTGTTTGCATTACCCTTCTCTGCTCCTCTTCTGCATCAGCAAAGAGCTTGCGGATGTTGGCCTCGGACTCGCCCACGTATTTGTTGAGGATTTCGGGCCCGTTGACCACCTTGGGCTCCCTGGCGTTCAGCATCTTGCCGATCTGTCTGGCCATGAGCGTCTTCCCGCAGCCTGGGGGGCCGTACAGTAGGATACCCTTCACATGCTTGCAGCCTAGAACAGAGAAAACAAACTCAGAAAGCAGCCTAACACATCAAAAGCAAGAGAGAGAAGAGGGAATTGCTCTTTAAAAAAGGTTGACTCTTTTCAGAGAACTTGCAGAGATTTGTATTAGCCTCAGCTCTGTTCAATGTCTTCATCAGGGAAACACAACCCCAGATTTGTCAGACTGTACCAACATGAATCCAACGTCTGCAAGGGTCGGCAAGTGCCTGCAGACACTCCGAATGTCAAAGAATTTAGCAATTTAGGACAAGCACGTGCTTAACCTGGGTTATTTTCCCTCTTCTCCTAGAGGGCCGGACAGCACCGCTGAAGGCAGCCCTCCTTCTTCAGAGTTAGTTCAGCTGTATGTTCGGGTGGACGAGGAAAGAAAGCAGCAGAGCCCGAGAGCTGCTCAGCTGCGTGGGAACGCACAGGGCAGGGCTGGATAAACCAGACTGACCCTTGACTCAAAGCAAGAGACACCAGGTAATACTGCCCAACCTCCACTCCAGCCTTCAGCGAGTCCCACATGGAAAACACCCTGTTCCAATTCCAAGATTTTTAGGAAAAATATTTGGAAAATTGGAAAAGGCTGAATAAGAACCATTATAACTATCAGAGGCCTATAGAAAGCTTGACCTGTCACTAGATAGAACTGAAAACCTCAAATTTATTCAAATAAAATTACTTTAATTGCCACGTATGAGCACTAATATTAAAATCCTTTTCTCTAGGAAAACAGCAGAACCGGTGGAAGCAACGTAATGCTGGTGATGTTCAAGTTTATGAACATGTCCTAAGCTTACACGCAACTGCAGAAGGGTTCCAAAGAGAAAATAGGGAAGACTTTCCTGGAGGATTCATGCAATTTTGGATACAGCTTGTGAGCCCTGGATGCGTTTTACCAACTGCCTGAAAGCCCTTGTGCCTGAATACTTCATGCTCTGCCTTAGACTGGGCTGTTAAGTAGGGAGGTGGCGGTACAAGAATGATGATGAAGTTGGTTTTAGTTATTTAAGATCAGCATTTAGCCAAACAGAAAAAAATAACTGCATCACAACAAAACCTTTTTCCTGGGAAAGTTCGAAGGGGCTGGTGTTAGAAAATCCAGAAACGGGAGAGCAAAGATTATGGATCAGCATCACATTTTAAACCCTGAACATCAGACCTGGAGAAAGGCTCGAAGACAAAGAAGCTCCAAGAACAGGAGAGGGAGATTTTACAACAGAAACATCTAACTGGAAAAACAGGTAAGAAAAATACAAATAAGGGGGAGAAAAGAGACACGATCAATATACCACCCTACTGATAGGACAGTGACATGGAGAAGACATTCAAGAGAGCAAGTTTGGATATTGTCTGGTCGCAGAGTGGTGAAGTCGGAAAGAAATAACTTATTTTTTTCTAGAACCTTATATTACCAACAGAACTCCTTCTTCTATTTTCCAGTTGGTTTTGGAGACCAAAACACAAAACCATGAGCAAATGCACCTATGTTCCACATTCAGGACTCAGCAATTATTTTGGTAATTTATTTTCAAGAACAATAAGACATATTACTCCTCATTCTCTCTCTTCCTCTTGTGCACGGAAAAGCAAGACGTGCAGACAGCAAACTACTGAGCCCATAAAGGCACAAAACCAGGGCGCTCAAACCTGTTTCTTTTCCTCCCCTCTCCTGCTGCGCAGGATCTGCACACACTCAGAGCAGAGCCAACAAGGAACACACGGTGACGCACAAACCTTCACCTTCCAATTTAGTTATGTCTCAAGAACCAGATCCATCTACAACCTTAAAAAACTCCTGGCACTAATTGAGAGGAAAAAGAAAATGCTATCTATTAGTGGAAATAGTACCATGTAGTAGACAACATTCCCACTGTTTATTTTAAGAGATTACATTCCTGCTGACTTTTTTAAGCACATAAAACACACAACAAGTGTCCTGCAGGGCTCAAGAGATTCATTAACAGCAGCACAATGAAGCCATCTGTGATGGTCCTGAGCTCAGGTTTGCAGGACCTGAGCTTGCTTCCTAGCGCCCAGGTTTAATGAGCTTGGGCACATCTTACCCATCTGTTACTTGGAAAATAATATTTTAAAAGAAACTTCTGGCTTCCAGCTTGTCTGAATCACCCTGCAAGTTCTTGCCTGTTTGGGTGCCTCGCTAGCACTAGTCGTCACTGCCGCAGAGAGGCAAGATCTGCATTTAGGGAACGTGGACATTTCTCCTGCACGCCCTCCTTAGCTGTGATTTTACCTCATTCTCCATCCCAGATAATGGAGATTTCAGTCGGAATGAATGCGGAGTACCAACGATTTTCTAAGATCTTCACGCGCTGCTCTTATTTTTCAGGTGATTCATGATGGACTGAAATGAAGTTTCAAGAGAACAACGTGACGAGCAGCATCTGACCCCTACCAGAACCTCAGCACTGCATCAGGTAAGCAGGGCGATAAAGCTGTTCTGGGCTCCTCTGCAAAGTCCTACTACAAAAATAAGATTAAAAACCACACACACGAGAGGTAGTTTAGAAGAATTCATTAGTCAACTTTCAGGTATTCAGGAGTCAAAAAACATGAACAAATACACTGCCTAATTTCACACACGAATGAACGGGGCAGAGATAAATTAAAAGCCGCTCCTGTCAAATCAGTGTCACGAGAGACCTTGCTAAGGCGCTGTGGGAAGCAACACGATCGCCTCTGTAGCCCAACGGCACAAAGGGTTTGGACGATGAGTGATGCTGCGAGGGGAAATCCCGAGCACTGAAATGTGCCGGGGCCCAGACAGCTCCTCTGCGCCCCGGCACGTCAGGACACGTCCCCAGCCAGGCCTGGGAGCAGACCCAAACAGCCAGGGAGGCTCTACTACAACTTCAGTTTTTCCTCTAGGATCCTTTCCACAGAAAAGGAAAGGACATAACTATAGGGAATGGTCTAATCCTTTTTTTCGCTAGTTTTCCTGCAACTAAAAGTTCTCTCCCAGAAGGGGTTATAACCTAGTTATACCTGCTAGAAGTTTTTCTTCCGCAGCCCAAAGTAATGTGAACTTCTTGAAAAGCCCCAATGTTCCCCTTGTCTTAACAAAGCCCTCGCACACGGCCCCTGAAGCCTCAGCTCAGCCTCTGCACAGATTTGTTTAAAAAGCCTCGCAGGATTTTCCCTTCTCTGTACCCAAACCTATCATGAGCAAGTGTCATATCTCATCGTGGTAAGCCAAAAGAGGGGATAAAAGAGGAGCTGCTGAAAGGACAGAGGTTGCTGCAAGAAGAGCAAGAAGAAAAGGAGTTGGACAAAGCTACCTGCTGCTCTGGCTTCCCATGGTCGAGGTCCTGGCGCTTTACTAGGCTATTAGCTCCTCATCCCACTAGAGGGGAAAGATCAACCACAGGACACAGCAGGCACATGGCCCAGAAACAACCTGCACCAGCTCTCACCCCACAAAGACGGGGTCAGGCCACCCCGGGCAGGTCACGGTTACTCCTCAGCAAGGAGTGTGCACACACGGGCCCCAACACCTCAACATCAAGGACGTGACAAACCACCTGCCCTGAGACTTGGTCCACCTGAACCCGCACTGAACAGGGGCAGCATTTGGTGGGAGCCGAGCCCCAGGCGGAAAAGACATTCACGGAGCAAAGCCACTGGCTCCTCTTAAAATAAGCTTCCAGTTGAGACTTCCTTCACCTGGCTAAAGAGGTTTTAAGCACAAGCAGGACTTTATTAATAGACAGGTGATGACAAACTACAAATGTTACGTGTCGGATCTCAGCGGGATCCTCCGCTCCACACAGGAATTTTGATTAAGTTTATCTCCACTTAGCCGATTCCACCAATACGGCCAAATGTCAATACGATTAGAAGGCTAATCCCAACGTCAATGATGAGCGATGCAGACATCTCTAACCCAAATCAAAGGTCATTCCTGTAATGGGATACTTAATTATACAATTTAATGACACACAGGTAGAGGCTGAACAGGTACATCAACAGGAACTGCCAAGCCTGTGTGGAAAGCGTTCTGCACACAATACTAGGGGAAAATATAATGAAAACTGTCAAGATTGGGCTAAATACTACTGTCACTAGAGGTCAAACACTTTTAAATCCAAATATCATTTCCCCAAAGACAAAAATCAAGTTTATTTGTTCACTTCTCACTATTTGCCTCTTTGAAAGATCAGAAGGAATGTTTTAGTGTAATAGGGATTTTCTACTTGAGAGGAGAATTCCCCTTTTAATTAAAAATCAAAGCATTTTGGTGTGATTGCATCATTCAGATGCACCTATCAGGAATCTACATTGATAGTAAAGTCCCAGTCCTGAATACACCAGGGAGAGATGTTGATCTTTGCACATTAAGCTTCAAGCAGGTTTGAGTAGAGTTCCTGGCCCTCGCCTGCCACTCAGGCAAGATTTTCTATTATAAGAGTTGGGTGTTTCTTCCCTCCTCTTAATCCATAACCTCCCCCATTTTTCCAGCTGAGATCGCTGCCTCCAGTTTGACTTTTGTGTAGGATTTACTTCTGCTTTTAATCCATAACTGGGACAAGCAAAGGGCTACACTCTGAACAGAACCTTTTATTTTAATTGGGTCTTCTTCAGCTAACTGTTTGAGGCAACAAATCATTTCCTATTCCAGAGACAGACCTTGGAAACTGTCTCCCAGCTTCCTCATCAAGTCATATAGAGATGAAAAAAAAGTGCATATGTAATGAAGCAATAATTACATCTATGGAAATAGTGGGATATTTCATAGAATCACAGAATGCCTAAGGTTGGAAGGGACCTCTAGAGGTCATCTAGTCCAACTCCCCCCGCATATTTATCAGTTGCTGATGGAACTTGATAAAAAATGAAAATAAATCAGCTCTAAAAGAGCTCCCAAAGCAATGCCTTTGGCTACGCAAACAGAATCATGACTCTCAGGAAAGGGATTGCGGTAAGAATACACACAAAACAAAGCGATCTCTACAAGAAGCCATCACTGAAGCAAAATAAGAGCTAACACCTTTGCCTCTTAATGGAGGAGTTGCATAAATGCAGCTAATTTAAGACGAAGACTCTGCAGAATCGTTGGACGGGCTGCAGAACACGGCAGCTGATGTTTACAGTCATCTCCCACCTGGGTGTTAATAGTCATAAATCCTCCTCTTTTTGAGGTAAAGCTGGATCATTCCTACGAACCTGACATGATGCAATTAATGTTTTATGGAATTCTTACCCACAAAGCATTACAGAGCAAACAAGTGTCAGCACAGCAGGGTCACTGCACGTCCCGGGACCTGCTCTTCCCGTTAGAGCAAGGTCACGAGGCCTGTCACTGCCTGCTGGGTCAAGAACAGAATCGGAACCACAGGGAGCGAGAGCAGAGTCCTCAGAGCCCGGGGTCTGGTGCCAACAACCGGCCGAGCACCCTGGAGTGCCCAAACCCAGGACAAGCACCTGCCAGAAAGGCCTCTTCCCCCTCTCCTACCTCACACGGCTCAGGCATCTCTTGAAAAGCAGCTCCTACCTATCAGGTAGCTCCCGAGGGATTTCTGTCCCATGCCCATTTCTGGTTTCCCTTTGAATCTTCATATTCACATCCCTGTGCTGAAAGAGCAAATATTTTTCTTTCCTGGACAAGGAGATTTTGCAGATCTCTCTCACCTCCTTCCCACTTGTCTCTTTCCAAGGATGAAGACCTTCACATCAATTCACCGAGTAAATCTGCACATCACAGAATGACACCAGCTACAAGCCCACTGACAAGCAGAACTGAACGCATTTGGAAATAACGTTATTTACAAGGTACAGGTTTCTACGTTTGATGGTAAGAAAGAAGGAAGAAAGAAGGTGTGAAAGAAGGCAAGAAACTGGGATCTAGTCTTGAGAAGACTGAACAGAAACATGAACAAACAAGTATGTAAAATGCTTTAAAAAAACTTAATTTATCTATAGTACAATCTGCTGCAGGACTGGGAATATTGGAATATTTTGACAGTAAAGATACTTTTAAACAGTGGCATAAGCTGCCTTGGGAACAGCTTCCTCTGGCATTTCTATCGCTCAGTACAGAGGGTAGATGATACATCTGGCACTAAATTCTCATAGAAATTATCCTGGTCTAGGAATGGACTGGATGAAATCCTCTCCAACCCTATTTTTCTCTTATAGCATTCCAGTACTTCAAGAACATTCATATATTAACGTCAAGACAACTGAATACTGGACACCACCTGTGGAGTGAAGACAAGAAAGAAAAAAGATCTGAGTATCTGCCAAGTTGAATATTCAATCTGCATTTGTGGATCCTTCCTCTTTAGATGCTGAGCTGTACTTCAAATGTGCAGAGTCCCAGGAGGTCAGAGCGCAGGTTAAGACGGTCACTGAGAACAGGAAATTGCCTTCAAAACACCTGATTTAACCATTTACTGATGTTAACAGGACAAGGAACATGACTTCCACTTCAATCTCTCAGCAGAAGTGTGACCTGTAATGCCAAACATTTGACTAGCTATTATGAAATTGAAACAAAATCCAAATTTGAACAAGCATGCATATGTACAAAATCTGCTTTTTTTGAAGGGGATGAAGTGGTTGGAGAGGCTACAAGATGGGTGAAGTTACCGTGTAAAACACACGTACATTAAAATTTGCTTTGTTACAGTAACTGGTGATAGCACAGCTGGTGTATTAACTCTCTGCTGAACCAGGCAGGCCCGAAGCACCCAGTGGAGGCCATGCATGAGGGAAAAGAATGGGTAAAGGGGCAATTTGCCCTTTCAAATTTCCTATTACCAAAGCGTAGGGAGCTCCTGTGAGGTTTAAAGACTAACTGAACCCAATTGAAGATTTCTCCTTTTGGATAAGCTGTACACAGAGGTATCCAAGGAGCATGCACATCCTCGGATGATATGGTTAACTAAAGCTGATTTATATGTTCCAAACCCAGAACATTCCTTGGAAGTTAGATAAACCACACACAACTCGCATGCAATTTCTGAAGGGTCTCTACAGCCCCCGTACAGCTACAGGACAGAAATATTTATTGCGTTTGGCAGGGAAGCTGCAGCCTGTGAGCACAGGGCAAAACCCAGAAGTGGGTGAGCGCGAGGAGCACCATTCAGCAGGCACATTCCTTCCTTTCCATTCCCAATAAATTATGTAGAGGTGAACAGCTGTCACACTGACATTTCAGATCTGAAATATAGTTAAGAGCAAGTTATAACTAAGGCAAAGAAAATGAATGTCAGAAAGTTTTGTTTTTTCAAATTTCAGATAAGCTTTTTAGCCTTAGGGTTTATCAGAGAGCTCGAAAAATCTGTTTGGAGTCTAACTTCTTACCAGAAAAATGCTTCTTTGTGCAGTGTGTGCGTAAACACGCACGAGTGAGGGTATATCTATTGACATAAATAACAGGGCACGCCTTTAATTCATTGCTCGGGGTAATCAAAATACTAGAGGCCCTTCAAGCACTTTTCTCTCCTTGCATTAAGCAACCTCAACTAAGAAGAGGAACCATCTGAGCACCACGACCTCGCGCACAGCCATCACGCTCTGGACTTCCCAGAAGGTCCCTGCTGCTTCAGAAGGTCTGAATATTTCAAATAAAGAGCACTGGTCTGGCACATTTCTGAACTGGATATAACACAGAGCCTATAGGCAGGGAAAGAGCTTTTCCTTCCATAAATAACACATTTTTTCTCACTGCAGAGCAGATAAATATTAGCGAAATTAAACATTTTACATTTTCAAACCAAGGCAGAGCAGTTATGACTTGTTCACAGCCACCACATTCAAGAGAACCAAGACCAATCCACAAAAGGCTTTGGCTACTACACCGACATGAAATAAAAAAGCAGGAAAGTCGGATTTAACCTACAGGATTCCTTCATTTTTTCTCCCCAAGTGCTTAAATCAGTGTAAGAAAAGACGTAATGCACCTCCCAGGAACATTTCCTTTGACACCACACAGGCACCAGGCACAAATATTCTGTGCACAGCCACACACAAACAGGACATGTTTTTAAAAAGAAAAGTCTGTTTTGCAATCAAAATTTTCGTGGATTTATTTCTGAGGAGAGGTCAGGTAGGTAGGCAAAGAAAAACAGTATTTAGAGAAACAAAGCTAGTTAGGACATCCCTAGCCATTTTATTTGACAAATAAGATTGCAGCAGCTGTGTACTGCTTACTAAAAGGTTCTTTTAAAAGTAACATTTATCTGCCTGCCAGTGAAATGCTGGGACTGTCCTACCTTCTCCAACTTGCATTTACCTTCTGTGCTCGTATCACAGACCCGGGCTGCCTGCGTATCCTTCTCTAGCACTTCAAACCTGACTGAACACAGATGACACAAGATACTCCATTTCTTGGGCTAACACTGTGAAAAGGACATAGGCATCTGGCGCAACTGCCAGAATAGATATTATTATGCAGTGCAAAATCATTAAACTCAGAATTTCCTCTGATTTGTGCAGAGAACCCACTGCAGATAGGTCAGGAATGGGACCATTCAATATCATTGCTATGAATAAATGAAGTATTCAAGAGCACAGAAATTGCTCAGATCTTCTACCCATGGTGTTGAGCATTCAAGTTCTTTCTCTGTCCTCCTTCTCTAGTCAAATAACAGGAGCAGGAAAGATATTTGGGGGCTTTGTTAGTCTGTATCCCTAGGCAAGTGCAACGGCACAGCACCACGAGGTCGTTAGCAGACCAAAAAGCGTCCTGCATCCTGTACCTTGGCCATAGTGTCCTGCATGACTCACCCATTTGCTCCACAATCTCTGGTGGAAAAACTCGAGAAGCAAAAGCTCGTCGGAAAATGTCTGAGAATTCCTTGTCGAGGCCTCCAATGCCCATTTTCTCAAAATTCCAGTCTGGGTTGATGATTGACTGGCGGTTCTCCTTGGTCTTGGATTTACCTGGGAAGAACAAACAAACAAACATTTCTACCAGCTCTACCAGGACACTCCCACGTCCATCTAACTCCATATCCAGCTTTAAACACTAGGCAAGTGGATTCGTTCCGAGTGCAGTGGTGTACGGGACACTTTCTCTTACAATTTTCCCAGCCTCCAATTGCTCCTACTCAGCAACTTCCAGAGCCACATGCTGCCCTTGCATATTCTGCTTGTCCCGTGTCCCTCTCTGTCGTGGCTTTTCCAGATAGAAGAGCCCTAACGGTTACCAACCCCGTGCCCAGCAGCAGCTCCACAGCTGAGCAGCTCTGCTGTTCTCTTCCCAGGTTTCTCTGTCTCCTACGTCCTTCCAGAGACAGGCAGAGCACAACACGCTGCCGTCTGCCTGCACTCTGAATGCAGATGCACAGTTATGCCCTGCTTTGTTCCAAATCCTTTAAAAAAAAAATGCGGTGATCCGTACAGCTGTGCTTCCTAAGCCTTGCAGAGAGGGTCCAGCCTGCTGGGTCTGCTGCATAACCAGGATCTCGGCTCCAAGCAGCAATCACTTTTGACCAGTAAGGAGTGTTTCCTTCCATGCATCACTTTATCTATACTGAATTTCCTCTGCTATTCTATTTCCAACTCAGCCCCATGAGAGCAAGTTCTGTCACTTCATTACCCAGGCTTTTTTTCCAGTTTATTCAATTATAACGAAAGGCAAAGGCCCTGGTGGAGGTTCAGGCTGAACTCCACTGGAACCGATATTTTCTTCTACCCTTTCATCATTCACCCATTCTTGCAGGGACCTTCTCTCTGACACATCTCTGCTAAGTTTCTTTTTAAAGGAACTCTGAAAAGGAGCTTTGCTGCAAGAGCTTTGACAAAACAGGCAACTCAGCCGCCGTCCTCCAGCTTTTTGAGTCTTGTAATGAACCTCCAGCAGGACCCAGGGCTTCTCTTACAGAAGACCCGCTGACTCTTCCCAGTGTATCATCCCTATACAAATACCCACCGATCTGATTCCTTCCTACAGGTTTTGCTGATTTGTTTGGTACCAATTTCAGGTTTAAAGACTTACAGCTCCCCAAACCTCTGGCTTCTTTTTAACACTTGGCGTTTGCCGCCCTCTGATACCAGAGCAATTTCAAGCAAGCTGATAAATCAGTATTATGGGCTCCGTTGTGTCATCCTTCAGTTCCTTTACGAGTCAGGTGAATAAAGGTCAGTCTGACAAACGACCACTGCTCTTTTTGCTGCTTATTCCATAACCTCTTCTACAGCTATTTTCAGCCAGGCCAGACCCCCTAAGCACAGGCTTTGTATTCACCATGCAATAGGGTAATAGTTTCCCTTTCTCTTCTGTCGACAAAGTTTTCATCTTTGAGAGCTCCAAGCTCCCTTTTCATAGGAGCTTAAATGAAATCAATGCATTTGGGAGGGAGACGGTAGAACAATACAGCTGCAACCCCAGCAGAGCCAGGCAGTCCCTCCTTAATTCATTTGAAAATTTATAAACAAGCACCAACCCTTGTGTTGCATCAACACTTCCAAAGGGCTTTTAGCAAAGTCACTTTGCTAGAGAAACTGGTAATAACATAAAAACCCAGAGAGGAAGCCAAGATCCTCAAGCTATTCCTCCATTCTTTGGGCATTTCATGCTTTCTTACTCACCCAGGGTTTTACAAGACTGTAATAACTGAATCAAAAGTTCGGCGTAAGCTGCATTAGATCGCTGTTAAATCTTGGTCTAAGAACATCTCAACTCAATATTTTAATTCCATGTGTAACATAATAAACAAGGACACGTCTCTGGCTATCATGTTAGTGACAATGTGGTACTTTGTATAATATGCACCACTAGTACCATGTAAGGCAGCAGGGAGCACTGATTCACTGAGTATTGGGCATTTATTATCTCATGGCTCTGCTGCAATTCTTAGGTGGTTATTTTGCCTCTAGAACTTAGCCTATATCCCCCCCTTCTGGTTGAACCTGATCATGATAAAATTCAGACTCCACTAGAACCCTATTCACAGTTTTTAATACATCATTTTATGCTCAAGAGAAGAAATAGAATTGGCATTATTTTTAATGATCCCAATTCTTCTTCTCCTGACAAAAATAAAGGCCCTTTATTGAAGGTGTGGCTCAGTGGCACCTGGCTTGACTCTTATCTTCCCTCTCAAAAATCTAATTACTCACAACTTTGCAATTCTCCAGAGACCAACAAAGCACACAAAGCAGTTCTGCCTCAGATCAGTAAGCAGATTAAATAAAATACCAATCTAACAGAAGGAAATTGAGGCATAAGCAACTCTTTGGTCTTGTCTGTAGGCAACGAAGTAGAAGCACAGTGCAGGATTCCTCGTCCCACTCAATTGCCTTTCCCCGAGCACCATTCTTCATACCTAGCCATGCTCGGAGGAGGATCACAGGTCATTACATGGCTTTGAACACTAACCTAGTAAAATATTACTGCTTCCTCTGAGGCAGTAAATTGGATTATGTTAATACCCACCTCAAGCTGTCCTGCCGAAGCAGTAACCATTAAATGGGCTATAATTACCCTCACACAAACTTCATTCAGTGCTCTTAAAAAAAAAAGAGCATCCTAATTAATGTGCTTAATTACAGTGTCATCTACAAGTCAGACTAACAGTAAAACGTGTCTGCTTGCAGGACAGCCACAGGGGTGCAAAGCCAAGTGCTCTCCCTGCCCACACTGCTGCCCAGGGTCCTTCCACTCATGTTGGGGCCCTACAGGAACACATCAGAGATCCCCTTTTATCCTGTACAGCAGTTTTCTACCTAAATGAATGTGTGGAGGATGCATCAGCTATTCCTCAATTTGTTTGGTAGTAAAATCTGTACCTGCAGGTTTTGCTGAGGATTTAGAAAAAAATATTTACAAATGGGATTGCATTTTGCTAATAACCTCCCTGCATGCAAAGGAAATGCAAACACATGCAGTAATGGAATGCACTGCACTGAATTTTGCAACTAGCATCAGCTTGTGAAGGGCAGGACTTTCATAAGATCAGAAAACTGAAGTGCTCTTCACACACTGCTCTCTAATCCACCAGGTTTTAGAGTTTTCCTTAGAGACACGGTATTAAAGATGGCATTCTCACAAGTTTTGCAGTTGTTTTGCAAATTTGATTTACACATTCAGAAAAGTTCTCACTTTCTCATTTCTCTGCTGTTTGAATTAAAGAGGTATTGGCTTGTTACTGTCCCTGGAAATATCATTCCTTGATGTTTAGAGAGTTAAAACATCAGCACGAGCTGTTGTCTTTGGCTGGAGCACCAGCCGAAGCTTCTCGAAGGTAGGTCTATGAGCATAGAGTGACTGGGCTCCCCTGCCTGTCATATAACTCAGTCTCTTTTGGAGACTGACACATCTTCCTCCTATCTGCTCCCTGTGTATTTTAGATAGACTGTGCTAATAAGTGTGGTATGAGGGCCCACAAAATAGCTCGTGTACATCAGCCTGGAGTGAAACTTCGCACTTGGGTGATACAGTGAAAGGTTCTTAAGAGACCAAGTCCAGTCATCTGCTATTTTAATCAAATACTTGGGAAAAATTAAGTGATGTGGTTTTCAGTCAACTTGGTCAAATGATATAACTGGCAAAACAAACTTTGAAGCAGACATGTCCTTGAGACCTGAAAAAGCAGCAAACCTGAGGCACTCTCTATCACCCCCCTCAGGATACAGCAGCACTTACCGATCAGATTGAGAGAAGAGTTCTCAGCTTTCTCAAAGGCAACTTGACTGTTGCCAAGAACCAAACCAACCTCGATCTGCCAAAGGGAGAAAAATAAAGAGTTAAATCCAACTACTAGGCTCAACCTCAGATTCCTCTTTGGATACTTCCATCACAGCTCTGAAAGCAAGAAACAGGGGCAAAAGCTCCACATCAGAACTCATTGGTAAGAATGTGAAATATTAATAGCTCCTCTAACACACATTTTGCTAACAATCATATGTCACTGAATGCACCTTATTATACCTAAGAAACTCCTGTTATAATAAGCTGGGCTTTTTTCAAGCTCTTTGTTTAGTTCAAAAACAAGTATTTTATTTCAGCAAGGTTCATAAATGGAGATGAAAAAATGCTTTCTATAGAAGGAAAAATCACAACTGGACATATCTTGAGGACAGAAAGTGTCAAAAGAGAAGGTTTCCAGGAACAAGTGCACAAAATCCAAACAATATTTACGCATCCAAATCTCACTTCCGCACTTCAGTGGGTGCAACTTTAAGCTCCCACATCTACAAGCACAGGAGACTTTATTTAACCGAAAATACTGTTCCTTGTCTCCTCCAAGGCACAACCAGCTGTCAGATGCAATAAATGCAAAGCTTCTGCAAATGCAAGTAACCTAAGTTCTTCCTCATAACAACATCTGATCGGTACTTGAGTGTCTGCTGTCCCTCCAGAATGAACATGAATTCCTGGGCTCTCACCTTCTGCTTTTTGCTGGCTCCGCTCTCTCCTTTGAGGATGCTGGGATCCATCGCTTCCATGTCCTTTACCAGCAGCCCAAAAAGTTTGTCATTAAAACTGAAGACAAGCTGTGAAAGAAGCAGCAAAAAGGAGATTTTAACTCATTAAAAAGCCATAAAAGATTCTGACAAGGCTAATCAGATTTGAAGAGAGAGAAGTCCAAAGTGTCTTCTGATTACCACCTAAATTCCATATAGCTTTTCCCTGTGAAGGTCTAGGGTACTGAAGACATCCCTGCCATGGCTCATACTTGATTGCAACAGGGCAAGAGTACCCCAACCTCAAGTCAAAGTGGAAAATTCAAGGAGTAGCTTCCTTCCATTAAATGTTTTTCTCTCCCCTAATTTTCCCTCTGGGTGGATGCTCTGTAACATCTCTTGATGCTTTAAACACTGCTGGTAGGCCAGGAGCAATTTAGATCAAATCTTTTTGATTTTTTTGCATTTTGGTTTAACAGTGATACCTCAAAAATTGTTCTGGAACAGTCAGCAAGGGACGGAGCAAATACCAAGAGCAGGAGGGTCCCACCTTGCAGAAGGCAGCAGTCTGCCCTTGCGCCTTTCCTCCAAAACTGCATTTGCCACTGATTTAAGATTGAGGCCTGGCATGTTGTAAACACCCCGAAGGACAGGCCAGTCTGTCCTGAGAATGTGCCATGCTAGACATGTTCACTGGAGTTCTTAGGGACAGAAACCACCTGCTGTAGAGCTGAAATGCTCGATTACAGGGACACCAACTTTCAGAAACCTCTAAGTAAAATGAGTCCTGCCTAAGTTACAACTGGGGGCAGCAAAGCTGTAATAAATGTTTGCAGCAGTACACACTTCACATCACAGGTGCTACTGAAAACTAATTAAAACAGTGTTTATAGTCATTCATCACAGAAGGAAGACAAAGTGACTTATCAAAAAGATTCCAGATGCTGCTCTATTTATATTCAGCCAGGTTGAGATGGAGAAATAATCCAGGTTTCTTAAACCTAAGGATTTTCTGCAAATAGATATATTTCTTTAGCTAAGGAAAAGGTAGATTTTAAACCACTCTGCTCATATTCTCAGTTAATATCATGAGAGTTCAACTATTCCTACAGAAACTATAATTTCCATGTATAATGAGTAATTTCTGTCTATAAGCCATCATCTGCAGTATTAAGTACTGTTCAGTACTTCCTCTCATTGCATACAGCAGCATACACCTCCATTTACAAGGCTAAAAAATTCTATTTTTATGGTTAAAAGCATCTCACCTGCTGTCCTACGGAGAAGGCCTGGCTGTTGAACTGTTGGATGAATTCAGCAGCCATTTTGTCTGTGTCATAGGGGTTCGAGTCAATGTTCTTCTTCTGCAGAAAATCTATCTCTATCGTCATCGTGCCGATACACTGCTTAGCCTTGTCGAAAGTGTATAAAGAAACTGGTAAAAAAAAGAAATAAGCACATTTCAGCACAGCAAGATCTTCACACAATCTATTAAATAGGCTACAAGTTTGCCATTACGTGCTCTTCCAGTTATATGTGATTTCTCACTCGCCAGATGTTCATGTTCTTAGAATACTTGTCCAACACTTAAAAAACAAAATCCTTCTAATAAATAGGAGCATCTACTACCTGAAATACATGATTACGTGAATTAAAGAGACTTCTTTTTTCAAATCTATTGTTTCTGACAGGGACCCTCATTTATTTTTCATGCTACAGTGGAAAATGGATATAAAAGATAGCAGAAGTATCTCTACTGAAAACCCTGCAATTCTTTAAAACCTCATTAATGCCCTCTAAACAGTTTCAGCACCACAGGAGTCTGGAGATGAGGACAACGAGGACCCACACACTATAGCTGCCCTACCACGACAGCCACACTGAGGGTCTAACCAGGATCTGGAGGGCACATCTTCAGAAGGCCCAAGGGGAAGCCTCTTCCCCATCCCAGGAATAGGCATCAGCCACCTCTGTGGCACCAGGTCCCGGCCCACGGCACACTGAGGCTCCTCACATCTCAGCTCACTGCCAGCAACGCAGAGTGAAGAAAGGGGCGGGAAGCAGCGCGGCACTGAGGGTACCCAGTGTGATTAACTCCTACGGTGCTCAGGTGACACCGTGCCAAGAACAGGGAGGCACTCGGGGCTCTTGGAGATGGAGAAAAGAGGGAACGTGCTTCACATGTGCAGGACAGCCAACTGGCAGGATGGACTGCACATAGAGAGTCTAAACCATTAGCAGCTTCAGACAAGCACAGAGGCAGACATTTCTCCAGGACACCAAGATATCTCGCAGGTTTGCCTTGAATCTAGAGAAAAAAAGACTTGTCTGATGCAGAAGTCACAGTAAAGATGAGGCAGTAGGAGGTGAACAAGGGAAATGCACTTCCCCCAGAGCCTGCTGTTTACTGTCAACTCTCCTGGCAGTGAAATGGCTCCGAGTAAATTTGCAAACTCCTAGGAAGAGGATAAGTTGACAAAAGCATCCACTGAAGAGAAGCATCAGCCACGGGAACAGATTAGTTCAGGTAAGAGGAAGGAAAAGAGTCCATCACTTGCCTAGGATGATACTGGAAGACATCTAGGTCATTAGAGTACATAGATTTTAAATCCTTTAAAAACAGACTGCTTAGAAATGAACAGTTATAGAAAGAAATAGGGATGAACAAGAAACAACACTGATTCCTTAACTGAGACACATTTACTTGTTCTTCTGAAATGTGATGTGGCACCAAGCGTAACACATTAGTGAGAGACACTGGGCCCACAAGGCCATAACAGGCCTCCTCCTTACCTTACAGCTCACTTCAGAGCACTTGTTTTACTTTGTTTTCCTAATCTCAGGGCTTTGCCAAAAAGAGGTATCTGGAAAGAGCAGCAGAAAGAGCAGAAAGAACTGCACATTCCAGAACGTGAGGATCCAACAAGTGCTCGTTACGTCCACGTGCAGTGATGGGGATGGCTGCTGCAGAGGCAGGTGATGAGCGCTCCCCTCCAGATGTGCCCAGGAAGCACCGCAGCTTCGGAAGCTCCAAAGCCCTGGGAGGAGGGACAGAGCGAGGGGTAGAGCGAGGGGCAGCAGGGCCATCTACTACCCATCGGGACTGGCACAGGCCGTGTCGGGCGCCGCTCTGCCTGCACCACGGCTGCTGATAGAGCTGGACCGTCCTGAAGGGCGGGACAACAGCAGCCAGGAGCAGCAGACCAAAAATCCCTTCCATAGAGTTAAGAGTTTCACTCACCTGCAAAGCCTTAAGAATTCAGGGCCTGACGGAATTCACCTTCACTGTACCATTAAAGAAAGAACTGCACTATAAACTGACATTCAAAACACAGTTTTCATGGCATTAGAGGAACAAGACCAAAAAAAAAAGTCTTGAAGGAGTCTTGGTAAGTCACCGGTTTTATGGATATTTCTCTCTACCTGTAGCACAGCTTGACTAAGTTTCTACTCCCAAGGGAGGCATATGATGTTTAGTCACTCTGCAGGAAATTGCTGCAATTTCTTTTTTCATATACATTCCCCCACACTTGCTAAGTTTGCAGTAGGATGGAGTATAAGTGTAATCAGAAATCTGCTCCGACAAATGAATATTAGTGTTTATTTTCCAAAAAAGCAAATTACAAAACACAGATCTGTAAACCAGCTGCCCCACACAGACCTTCCTGCAACGGCAGCTGCTGCCAGCAGTTTGGTCAGTCCATCAAAAGCTGCAGACGGAGCAACGAGCAGTTCCTACAGCTGAGAGTGATCCCAGTCTTTCATTACCCACACATAAATGTGGTAGAGAGACCCAGTGAAAAAAACAACTAAAATGAAAAATGAAAGACACAGCACCAGGCTGAGAGATGCCAGTTACCTTCCCTCTTTGAACACTGGTGAAAGTCCCACTAAAACCTAAACTTTGGAATAGCAATCTTCAACTTGTGCAAGCTCCAGATGGCAATGCTTCTGCTGCACTGGAATCCTTCATCTCTGGTGAGGACCCCCTCACAGTGTCCCCATCACAAGACCATTTGCCCCTTAATGGGGTAAGATCACGTTCAAAAGCAGGGAGATGGCACAGCAGAAAGCTCCAGACTTCAGCTTTCCTGTGGATGATCCATCCGGGAGATGAGAATGTGACACTGAGGCAGCAAGACAAGGATGGATCATGCACTAGGCAGACCCAAAACCAGAGAGGAAGCAGCACCCTCAAGAGCACATGTCTGTGGCACTGATCTGTGAGCAGCACGTGCAAAAGCAACCTGCATGAGGAGACTTGGTCCCTTTTAGAAGTCCAACTACAATTTGCAGCTGAATTTTTTAAATATTCTCATACACTGTTTCTTATTTTATGAAGTGCTATGATGAATGTTAATGTTAATCCTTGACTGGAAAGGAGTTTCATTAGTGAAGCACCTGAATCTACAAGACCTACATGCAAAGGCTTCCATTCTGCAGCCTCCTGGCTCGGGATACGCTGCAGAAAACACAGTGTAAGTGCCAACCTCGACCTGGACTGGCAGCAAATACTCCTACCTCCTACCTGCGAGAGTTCAGGTTAAAGAAAGAGGAAGACGTAAGAGATAACAAATGACCATGTGCAAAGAGCTGCAGGTGACTCTTCCTGTGAGGAATCTGCCCTTGGCTGGGGTGACTTCCCGGGCAGGCAGCAGCGCTTTCCCCTCCGCAGGACGCAGCCCTGTTCTGCAAGTGCAACATAGTTGAGTGTCCTGGCAGCAACCGGGGAGATCACACTCACGTGGTGACAGTCTGGGGGCATTTTCTTAAACACTGCTCAGTGAAAACATCAGAGCTGTTCACACAGCTCGTCACTCCAGCAGCCCAGAGCAGGCTGCTGGTTTTTAACATCTTTTAGTATTAACGACGTCCCATTATCAATAATCAAAGTTTAGATGCCAGGAAAAGCCGTCAGTTTTTGCTACAAGGGCAGTTTTCTGTTGGGTGTTTCCAAAAACCACAAGGACAGAGCACTCCGGATACATGGGAAGTGTCTGCATATGCACATGAACACTGGCCTTCCCTACAGAGCTGCTATATTGAGAGATTTCAAAGATAACAGTCAAAATACCTCCCACCAGACTTGTCAGTGCTAAAGAACAGGACGTTTTCAGAGAGGAGAGCAACTGCCTTTAACTAATGAGGGTCCTAAGGAACCCGAGGAAGGGCTGAAGATCTTGGGGGTTTTCCATGTTGGTTCCACTTCTGTCTGGAAAGACAGGAACTGGCTTTCAGAAACACAGGTCACGATCACACTGCTGACTTACCCTCTATCTCCTGTCCAATGGAAAGTCCAGCCCATTTTCGCTGTAAAACAAAGAAAAAACGTTTCACCATCCTGTTCTTCAGGAGCAGCAGGGCCTACTCAAGAGGCAACAGCTTCCTTTAGAAAACCAGGCCCCTCCATCAGGGCTTGGCAGAATGAGACCTTACTAAACGCCACAAATCAAAAGATCCCCAACTTTGATGCTTTCTCAAAGCATCGTCATGACAATTCATGTTCAACATTCAATAATTCAGTAATCAGTTTTGGAAGGACAGGCCACATCCAACACCGAAGACAAGGGTTACATTGATTAAAGTCGACCTGAGATTCATACTGGTGACCAACCCGCCATGTGTGTGGCAGACGTAGCCGAACTGGACGTTTTGGGGTTGTTCTGCTCATTTCTCAATCAAGCTCAGGGGAGATGTAGTGCAACAGGCAGGAAAAGCTACTCTCCACGACCATTTAAAAAGTTTACAAGTAAAAAACGACTGCAGGAATTTGTTACAATATGAACAATTATAAATCTCCCAGAGAACTAGCAAGAATTCTTCAAATCCCTCCTCTCGCATTCCTTCTTAAAAAAAAAAAAAAAAAAAAAAAAAAAAAAAAAAAAAAAGGCTTGTGCAGCACAAAATCACAAGAGAAAAATATTGAATCATTTTCAAATCTGTGTGCCATGAAAAATCTGTAACTTTTTTTAGGTCAAAAATTCTAGCTTGATTATTGGTCTCCTCCTAATGCTTCTTGTGCTACAGATTGGCTATGATCTGTTTACAGTCCACACTTCAGGCTCATCAAAATTCATGGTCTCTTCCTCACTCTGTACTAAAAAAAATAAGAGCTCCTATTTGGAAATGGCTTGTGAGTCACCATAAAATAAGTTTAATAGCCAAGTGCTCCCTCTCCAAAAATATTTGCAATACACAAAAATGGCCCTTCATGCTGACACTGGTCATTTTATTTGCTTGACAGCTTCATTCTGTGTGTCATTCATTACATTACAGCTTTCTCTCATTCTTATTTCAAAAATAAGAGTAATGGTAAAAGCATGTAACATTCACAGGAACAAGAAACAGCATTTATTAAGATAAAATGTAGCTTGTGAGAACGAGAGGCAAGAATGAGAGGCACAAATGAGAAATTATTGGGATCACTACACAGCAGTCTAGTCATATCCCATTTGAAATATTGCATTTTATGGCCATTTATGTTTGGGTTTTTATGCTTCCATATTTCATCCCATGCTCCACAGCTTCCATCGCTTACCTGTAAGTCCAAGAATTTCCTCTCTCTCTTGACGCTAACTCTTCAGTAAAACCCACCACAAACTCAGCCTCATCTGCAGTGCCAGACACTGGGGAGCACTGGGAAGTGCTGGGTTTAAACCCTCCAGTTTAAGGCTACCACCAATTTCCAGGACAAGCAGGAAAGTAGCTCAAGCTCAGCTGGAAAAAATCCTTAGGATTTTCTCTGGGTCAGGGGATGTAGTTCTTTTCATTTTCTGCTCATTTATACACTTTCTGCTACAATGTTTGCCATCGCTGCATCACCTTTGGTCTTTCATCCTTGGCAGCAGGTGAACATAGAATCACAGAATCACAAAATGCCTAAGGTTGGAAGGGACCTCTAGAGGTCATCTAGTCCAACCCCCCTGCACACGCAGGGCCAC
>JAWLRI010000302.1:265233-284360 GCA_034781795.1 Crypturellus tataupa | reverse complement strand
TCTCTCCAGCAGCTCCACATCCCTCTTGTACTGTGGGGCCCAGAACTGGACACAGTACTCCAGATGTGGCCTCACCAATAATGAACTCACCTACTTTCAACCTGCGATACAAATATCTTATACAGGTAACTGCTTCTCACTTCTAGCGACATAAATCCTAACTGGACATATGGCAACGTTCTAGTCACCCACTCATCCGGATAAATCTGAATTGGAACAGCACGTCAAAAAGGAAAACGTGGGTTTGGGGGTCTAGGCCGAGTCATCTGCTGTGGAAGAAAAAAAAGTCTTGCACCTGCAGCACGGGGCCTCGGCTTCCCGAGCAGCTACCAGTAACGCAACGGGAAAGTAGCAACTCAGCGACCACGACTGCTGCTGCTACACGCGAGGCAACCGCGTCTGACAGGCAGAGGCTACATGTTACCAAATTAACTTCTCTGCAACTGCATCAATTATTTATTCCAACCATTGTTTAAAATTAAGTAAGCTGAGTCAATAAATTAGGAAAGAGGAGACAACTTAAACCAATTTTATGCATTTCATGGCACTTCCCAGCTGGAAATACAAGCAATGACTGCATACAATCAATAACATTTCCTGCACTTCTTTGAAAGAGCAACATGGGAAAGAAACCCCTTAAAGGGGAGGGAAAACAGAGGTCGATAACAATTCACAGAAAAACAGATATTGCTCAGGCTTTAAAGGTTAAATTTTTTTTAGTATATTTAAGCTCAGAAAGACCAAAAGAATAAAATAAAAGTTTGTTTCAGCTATACTACAGGTCTCCATGAACTTCTGCTGTCAAAATCAAGTTTGCAGAATATTTTTAACAGGCCCATTAGGACAGTTATTGTCAATACTGACCTCAAAAGGCATTTTGGGTTATTCCACAGTAAAATGGTGACTCAAACTGCACAGTACCTGGGGCAAGCTGAACGCGATGCTGCCGGGGACAACCGAGGGATGGGTTCTCAGCGTAAAGATGTATTTGTGGTTGGGAGAAGTCTTCACAACAACATGCCTAGAAGAGAAAATAGTATTTTAGTTCAAAACATCCCTAGAAGGATTTCAGGTTGTTCCCAGTGCCATGAGAACTCAAGAGGAACAAGTCAGTTTACATCCTGGCCCTATAATAGAGGAAAAAAAAAAAAAAAAAAAAAGGTTTTAAATCTACACCATAATTCAGGAGGACATCAGTCTTCCTCAGGAGTCCAGCATCTTCAGTGATGAAACATTATCTCAAAGCTCAGCCACAAACATTTTACTAATACTTACTGTTTAAAATCACCACGTTTATCACAGGAATTGCACCATAAAAACATGACCAAACCATAACCACAAAGATCAAGGTTTCCAAATCTTAGATGAACACCAGTGTTATATCTCAAGCTGCCAAAACCAAGGCAACAATGTTTTACCAAAATCCAAAAGTAATTTACAGCATTTGAGATTATAATATGAGACACAAAGCCTATAAAAGGATCGTAGTATGTTGTGAGAAATTTGATCATAGATGACAAAAATGAATAAATTTCTGAACAAGAAGCAAGATCACACATGGACTGAGGCTAACCATGCCATTTGCTCAGGGTGGATGGATCCCCTTGAACTCACACATGGGATCATGAGAGGGACCAGTAGAACCAAACCAGAACAGAGCCAACAGTCAGAAGCTGCAGCAACAGCTACTGCACGTGCCTGCCTGTCACTCCCCAAAACTACGCTGTAAGAAACAGAGACCCAAACGTTGCTCAAATTGTCTCAAGACTAGGCACAACAATTCCCAGCATGCGACAGATTGACTCCTGGTTGGCTTCAGAAAGCAAAATGAAAGCAAGCTGGGAATTGTGTGCACCAGAGACAGCAGTGATGGAAGAGTCACATTCGCCATCACCTTGTTCTGATCACCAGTGATCTGAGTGGCCAGTTTATGGGATCTTTAAACACCCGTATGATCCACGAGGCAGCAATGTGCCCTCACGGCCAAGAAGGTCAACGGGCTCCTGGCTGCAGCAGGAGGAGCGCTGCCAGCAGGGCCAGGGAGGGGATCCTGCCCCTCTGCTCAGCTCTGGGGAGGCAGCTGGAGTGTTGGGGGCAGCTCTGGGCTCCCCAGGACAAGAGGGACGTGCTGCTGCTAGAGAAGGTCCAGCGGGAAGCCATGAAGATGATGAAGGGACTGGAGCATCAACTGTGTGAGGAGAGACTGAGCGAGCTGGGCCTGTTTAGTCTGGAGAAGAGAAGGCTGAGAGGGGATCTGATCAACACGTAGAGGGGAGAATGCAGGGAGGATGTGGCCAGTGACAGGACAAGGGGTAATGGGTGCAAGATGAACCCCAGGCAGCTCCATCTCCATGTGAGGAAAAACTTCTGTGCTGTGAGGGTGCCAGAGCCCTGGCACAGGCTGCCCAGAGAGGATGTGGAGGTTCCTTTTCTGGAGATCTTCAAACCCACCTGGATGCCACCCTGTGCCCATGCTCTGGGTGTCCCTACTGAGCAGGGGGGTGGACTGGATGGTCTCTAGAGGTCCCTTCCAACCTCAACCCTTCGTGATTCTGTAGTCTGTGTGGCCCCCTAACCCATGTGCTCTCCTCTGCACCCCCCTCTGCCCCACTGTGGGGAGAGCCGGGGAGAGGGGGCGCAGCTCCACTGCGTCACCAGCCCTGAGTCCATCTGCTGCACACACACACGACACGGGGTAGATTTAAAGAGTTTTAACAACATGGTCAAAAGAACATATGGCCCTCAGACTAGAGGAGATGCGTGGCTGGCATGAGCACAAAGACTAGACATCATCTGCTCACAGTAGCCCAAACATACAGCAAAGGGAAGAAAGCACCTTAAATACATAGATATATACCTTCTCTTGTAGATGGGTAGGAGATCGGATTCTTTGCTTGTTCTGGCCTTATATCATCCGTTAGCTGCTTACACTGCTCCAAATATAGGGATCTGCAGCCCTCCTTTTCCATCTGCTGCTCCAGAGGTAAATCCAGAAACCTATCCTAGGTGCTTTGGCTCCCTATACACACGACATGAGGAAAGCAAAACATTTAAGGGAAAGTTCCTGGTGATCAGAGGAGGTTCCTGAGGACTGCAAGAAAGCAAATGTCATTCCTGTCTTCAAGACGGGCAAGAAGATGATGCAGAAAACTACAAGCTGCTCAGCCCCACTGGCATTCCCCAGGAATGTGATGGAGCAAATAATCCTGGAAGCCATTTCCAAATATGTTTAGGACAAGGTGATCAGGAGCAGTCAGCATGGATACACATAGGGGAAATCGTGTCTGCCCAATGTGATGAATCTGGCGAAAGGGGGAGCTAAAGGGATAAGCGGAGGGCAGCAGCTACAGCACCAGCCCAGCTGGAGGCCAGACAGCAGCCATGTGCCCAGGTGCCCACAGCAGGGCCAGTACTGATTAGCATCTGCTAACAGGACCTGCATGGTGGGACTAAAGGGACCCTCAGCAGGTCTGCAGACAACACACAGTTTGGAGGAGTAGCTGATGCACCCAGTAATTGTGCTGCCTTCCAGAAGGACCTCAAGAGGCTGAAGAGCAGACAGGAACCTCATGAAGTTCAAAGTTAAATGCCAAGTCCTCCACCTAGAAACCTAGACCTCACCTGGACTTCACTAAGCCCTTCAGCTGGAAAGACATCAAGGCAGCCTGGGGGGGCTGAGGACATCAAGTTGAGCATGAGCTCGTGACAATTCCCTGTGGCAAAGGCCAGCAGTGGCCAGGGCTGCATTTGGAAGAGCGATGCCAGCAGCCTGAGGGAGGCAGCGCTCCCCTCTGCTAAGCCCCAGGGAGGCTACGGCCGCAGCACCGGGCTCCCCGCTACAAGGGTACACGGGCATCCTGGCACAGCTCCAGTGAGGGGCCAAGGAGCTGAAGCTCCTCTCACATGGAGAGTGTTAGAGAGAGACGAGATTGATGAACGTGGAGCCAGAGGGATCCTACCAGGGTGTATAAATACCTGATAAAGACAGAGCCTGATTCTGAGTGGCATCCAGTAAGACAAGAGGTCATGGGCACAAACTGCCCACACACAGGAAATTCCACTTGAACATAAGAAAATGCTGTTTGTCTTTTTTTGTGTTTAAGTGTTCAAGCACTGTCAGAGCATTCAAACAGAGCAGTTCCCACTCCCGGAGATATTCAAAGCCTGCCTGGACCCTGTCCTGAGCACACGGCTTGGAATGATGATGCCTTGAGTCCGCAGGTGGACTAAATCTCTAGAGTTCCCTTCCAAACGCAGCTATTTTGTGATCCAGTAAGACTGGCAGCCCAAACCTGTATGTTTAGGATATACCATCTGCCTCTACCCAGAAGGAAAAGCCAGAGCGAGAGGCACACCTGAAATCCCACCTCTTTGAAGGTGAGGGCACCTCTGGCGAGCACAGAAGCTTAAGTGCCATTAACCTCTTCAGGGAGGCAAAGGATTGGGGCAACCCAGGACTGAATGTTGCTCTAAGGACTATTCCATTTTAAATGAGCTACTAGATAAAACACAGAAGCTGTTCTGGGATCAGCAACTGGAATCTGAAGGTTTGCAGCATAGGTTTAAAATCATTTTGACGCACAGTTAATTCAAAAACGCTGCAGAGTATCAGGCAAATGTGTCTGTAAGCACTATACAAGTTCTGACTGTGCTACAGGAATACCTCACAGAGAAAAAGATTCAATGAAAAATAGCACTCTGCTAAAAGCTGCTCATAAGAGAACAAAAGCTTCAACATTAAAATGCCTTTAGACTGGGGTGGGTCCTGAACAGCACACTGAATTCGGCTCAAAACACAACAGCGAGTGTAGCTTACATAACCCAGCACCCTTGCAAGAAGCAGAGAGCTCCACTCCCACCGGGTTTCATCCCAAAGAAGCAGAATGCAGGAAAATGACAGTGCTGGTAAAAAACTATTATAAAAGGAACCATGTTACCCACAGAGATTTGACATAGAAATTAGCAGTTTTACACTGGAGAGCAGCATTCATCAGAAATATTTCCAGGAGGCCAGAAAGATAACACAGCCCCATAGCAGGCTAAGGGATGCCAGGAGAAGGGGAAAAAAAAATCAGCTTTCTGAAAGGAATCTAGAGTTAAACAAGAACAGAAAAGGCCAAATCCTGGCAGATTATTTGAGCAAAATCTGCAAAAGGCAGTTAAAAAAAAAAAAATCCCAGCACATCTCTCAGACAGCAGGAACCAGCAGCATCCCACAGGGTACAACCAAAGTATTAAGAGAAATGCTCAAAATGAAGGCAATGGAAGGAAGGAAAACTGAACTGAAAAATTAAAATTGCACCAATGTTCACCAGGAAGGAGCTTGATGAGTTCATGGAGACACATGGGGTAGTCTCAAGCTCATTAACACTAGCTTCTGCTTATAAATTAATAAAAGGAGCAATGAGTCACCAGGGCCAGATATATCCCAGGAGCCCTGGAGGATGAAACTGCTGATCTACTAATTCATGTGCAAAGCCTTGCCGAAAACTATCAACACCAAAACGAACCGTGATGCCAATTTTTAAAAATAGCCCCAGGCCAGACTCAGGACACTGATGGCTGCTTAATTCTGCTGATCAGGTCGAGCAAAGCAGCAGAAGCTGTAAAAGGTAACTGGGACCTGTTACGATTTTTATGCTACTGAAATGCATTTTGCAAGGGAGAAGATACCTTGCACATCTGCGTAAAGGTCCCAATAAGCATTTGGGTAATACAGGCAGATATTCATACAAAAGACAGGAATTATCAATCAGTTCTCAGCAGAAAGACTGCTGCTCAGACACCTTACCCTGCTTTCCTCCCAGACTCGTCCCCTGCACTCTGTCTGCTTTTGGCACATTTCTCCTTTCAAATTATTTTGGAGCCCTCAGGGTAGAAATTTGCACAGGAACTGAAGATCTTAACACTTAAATGACCAACACTGTGTCTACAGTAACGTGCTACATCTCGTGAGCTCGGCATCACGAGATTATGACTCACACTTGTCCAACTTACAAGATGCAAAACAAAAGAAATGAAGCACGACAAGATCTACAGCAGCATCTCGGGGACAAGCCACTTCCCTGAGCCAAGGTCAAATTCCCAGCTCCAGGCCCACGAGCACCAAACGGGAGCGCAAACGCCCCGTCCTTTGTGTGGCTGGTCCAAAAAATGTTCCGTGCAGCCAGGGGATAGGAACTGACCCAGCTGACTGCATGCACCTTGCTGCAGTACGTCCCCAGCACGGCCTCGCTCAGTGCATCTGCAATGCAGCAGAATGACGACGGCTTTTGGGAGCCGCTGAATATCGAGATATTTCTCTGTACTCTAGGCTTATAATTTGCAAAGCAATTTATAGCATCTGTTCCCCACCCAACATATGCTGCTTTCTCAGTAAGCCCCAATTTCTAGAAATAGGCAAGGCTCTCCGGGAGGATCGGTACAGGGAACAGCATGGCCAGTCTGTTAGCAAGGGGGGCGCAGGCATCAGGCATTACCTCCTGCTCCATCCAGAGAGGCAGGGAGAGGGTTTTCACCCATAGAGGGAAAGGAAAACAGCTGGTTGCTGCCGCTCCAGAAGCTGGGTCCCTTCGGGGTATTCACATTTCAGGCAATTAATACTTGTAGAAAGCAGGCGCTAATGGTTTTAGGCAAAACATTTGGTTTGGATGCTTTTAGAAGCCAATAACTTTGACAAAATCCCCCATTAAGGTGGTGGAAACAAAGAGCTCTGTCCAAGCAGACCCTTCTGCCTCCTCCTGGCTGCTCTGCTGCTGTTTTCACACTAGGTTGTGGAATCGGAGTTCTGCAGGCGGACAGGGCAGCGCAGGAACGGGTGGAGGGGCACAAAGACCAGTCCCCAGATGCCCCCACTCCTTCTCCCTGCGCCTCGCAGACTGTTTTCCATCCCCAGCAAAATTCATGGGCTGACCCGAGCCATTTCCAGCTTACTGTTGCATATGAAATTCTGTTGAAACCAATTATTTCTATCGACGGTCTGTATACTGCAGGGTTTTAAAGAACCACCGTATTACTGCAGCAAAGCAAGGAAACTATCTGTTTTTTTGTTTGTTTGTTTGTTTTCCCTCTGTTCTAAAATAAAATGTGGTTCTGTGTAGGTTCGGCTGAAAATGTGCGTTCTCTATCTTTCTAACAAAAATAAAACCCAGAATCAGTCACTGTTAGTCACTGAGAACCATAATTAATGAATACGAATTGTTGTTCCCACTTTTTGGTTGTTCCCCTGTTGGACTTACGCAGGAAAACAAGTTTTGACCGACCCAACAGAGTACTCCACTATGATGGAGAAGAGAGAAATTGGCCCCAGTAACATAGCCAAATTTTAAAAATGTTTGAAACTATCATCGCTTCCCATTAGCGAAGGATCCGAAGTCTTTCATACAGTTATTATGATTCAATGAATTATTGCATTTAGTTAGGCTACTCCAGATTCCAAGCCAGAAAGACTTCAAAAAAAACAGAGGAGAAAGAAAAACAGAAAATCTACCATTTAAAAGTCTATCTAGTATATATTTGAGAGGCACACCCAGTATTTTAAGTCTCTTAAAGACGCAGAACTACAAGAATTTTGCTAATTAACCTACCGTATGCAGTACACAATAATATATACTGTACTGCACTCTCCGAAACAGAAATTCCATCTCATTTCCACCCAAATTTTGAAGACAATTCATTCTTTTGGTTAAAGGCTGGAAGAGCAACCGCAGATACTCACTGCCCAGACTGGAAGTCCTTCTCATTCACCACAGCACAGTTGGTTAATGACAGTTCATCTGTGGGACACCTTGCTGCTTGCATGGACTAGGAGAGAAAGAGAGAGGGGAGGAATTAAATAAAACTTCGTTTTTCCTTTTGTCTCCAAATCTCAGAGCTTCTTTCAATCCATAAAACAGAAATGAGGCTCATCAGTGCTGATACACTCTCAGGACATTATTTTCCATCACTGATAAGCTCCCATCTTCTTTCACAGTTTCTCCCGGTGCTTCTAATTGTCACAGATGTTTTATCCAAAAATCTCTGCATTTTATAAGTCTAGAGTGGGGAAAACACCTAAAATTATCTTGGGAAGAAAAGTGCAAGGCTGGTGATGTTATCTTGGTGATGGATCCCAATGTCCCCCGGATCCTGATGCTCCTCTGCTGTCAGCACCCAAAATAACTGAACCCCAACACTCAACCCGGGCTGCCCCTCTCCCCGTGGCAATAGGTCAACAGTGACAGATAGTTTCTAAAAATTAACTCAGAAAATATTTTCTCAGGAGACCCCTAAATCCCATCAACAAAAGGAGGAAAAGCCCTGATCCTCACACACACATCTAGATGATTTCTCATGATCTCCATCCTGTTCAACCTTTTTTTCCCTCCTACGCCTTCAGGCCATTAGAGAAAAGAATCAGAGAAAATCCTTTACTTCATAGCTTTAAGCAAATGCATTCTACAGTTTTTTATGCACTAACATATTTTTTTTCTAAAAAACCTTACTATTTAAAAAAAGACTAATAGATAATTGTATTGAATGATTGAGTTAATTGTCCATCACAAGCCTGACAACAGGAAAGGATGCTGTTTTGCAGCCTTGAAACAGTTTTAGCTCTCTGACTCTGCAGTGTAAAAAGAGAATTTAATATTTTCATCACAACAAAATCGTGTATTTTCCATAAGCTTAGTGAAGTCCAGTCTGGCTCTTCAGGTTTACCATCTTTTGGCATTTAATACAACAACAAGAAAGAAAAGTGATCGCCACGTTAGCACTTTGACTCGTTACAGGGCTGTTTTCTAGAGGAGCACCCCCTGCTAAACGCATTAGGATATTTCTGGAGAAAATTCGGTACCTGGGACGCGTGGATTAAAGGTTTTTATAGCACCAGTCCTCAGATGCATTTTTAATCCTCGCTGACAAAGCACTTCCGCCGCATAACACGCGCCTGGCAGCGCCTGCCGCGTTCCTGCCGGCAGCGCACGAGTCGTGTTGCGGGCACAGGGACGTACACAGAAACCCACAGGGACACGCACATCCCCACACATAAACCTGTAGGATGCAGTGCAAACCCTCCTCCGGGCACAGGATCGCGCGTCAGGACGTCCTTGCTGCCTCGACGCGCGCAGCAACGCGGTCGTTTCCGCAGCGCTATCAGCGCTGACCGCACGAGCCATCCTGGGAGTCCTCATCTCCTGTTCTCTTAACAAGCTCCAGAGTTGATCCATAACCCATGCCACATTCCCAGCTCTCTGAAAAGGCCTCCCCCAAGCTCCAAGGATGTGTTGAATGCCTCTGTACATAAGCACTACAGAGAAGCGGTTCTGAATGAAAACAGTCGTGCAAAAGGAGCTTGTCCTTCACAGGCAAGCAGGCTTTTGCAAGCATACAGGGACAATCTGGGAAAACGTAGTTATGTAAAAGATGATATTTCAGGGGGAAAGCACCCTGAGCTGGAGGAACACACAGTCCTAGAGAACAGGAGGCGATGTGGAGCAGATGGGAACGTTTCCTCGTAGTTCCCCTCTCCAACACATCCCCAGCGCTGCTGTCCACAGGATACGGGCTGTGAGGACACACGCAGTGACCGCTCCCAAATCAGTTTTCTGGCATAACAGCAGCAGCCCGGGTCTGTAACACGAGCCACAGGCCAGGGCACAGCAGTGCCAAGGGGCATTTCAAGCTCTTGCACTTTAGGTTCCAGCTCAGGACAAACACAAAACTCTGGAGCCTCCTTCCTCTCTGCCTCCCGACACTCCCATTCCCTTGAGCACCAAATGCGAGGGAGGAGAGGAAGCAAAATCCCAGGGGTGCCTCTAGGAAAGCCCCAGGTTCCTGTGCACGAGCTGATTTTGAGCAAGGAAAGGCAGATCAAGCCTCAGGAGCAGATTGTGCAGCCGGCAGCAAACGCCACCCTCGCCAGCCACACCGCTGTCCCCGACACTTAAGGGGACCCCAGGAACATCCCAGTCACTTCTGTGCCCACCACAGGGACCCGTCAGGCTTAAGAGAGCAAAAGAAGCCTCCGTCCTCGCGGCAGCGCAGGAAGGGGAGGCCACAGGCAGCAGAGGCCGGGGAGGTGACCCTGCAGCTCAGGCTGCACCATGTTCCCAAGGACCCTCAGCCAAGGGCGCCCTATCCCGCACGGCCACGAGTGCCTCCCCGCAGGGCTCTGCCTCCACCCTCATCTGCTCCGTTACTGCCCTGTTCACGGGGAGAAAAACAGGAGCCCAAACAGGGAGCTCTCACGCCACAAGACAGGGGACAGAGATGCCAACACGGGGACGCGGCTCTGCTGCCGCGCTGGGGTTAAGCAGGAAACCCAACAGCAGGAGGCTCAGTCACACTGCTGCGTTTTACAGAGCATTTTTCAGCTACCCCAGATAACAAATAGCTTCATGATGGAAATAAATGCCCTAATGGCCGATCTTTCAGGCATTTCAGAGCGTGTGCAATCTAGTTTTGCTCTCTTGAAAAATGAAACGATGCTGGCCCTCCGTTTTGAAAGATCTCAGCTGCTTCAACACTAAGTTAGTCACGTATCTTCACACGTACATAGGAATGAAGCTTCTGCATTTCAAGATAAGCATCCTAAGCAGCAGCAAGACACTGCTGCTTTAACACAACTGCGGAGAGAGCGAACAATAAGATCTCTGGAATATTCCACCTAAGAGAGGTGTGAGCACACAGTACAAAAAATCCTTAATATTTGTGATGGAGGCTGCTGATAGAAGCAGCTGGAGGAGAACATGTTTCCTGCTACTCAGACTCCCCAGGAGGTAACATTGGTGGCACCTAATAGAAATGTGCTACTACCTGTCAGTTGTTGAATAAAAGAGCTAAAACACTAAATGCTGAGGGAAGATGCTCTTCATTTGACACAGGAAAGTTCAACTCATTTAATTTCCTAATGCCACCCAAGAGATTATGAAACAGCTTTTAAAGCAGAGGCAGGTTTTGCTCTCTGCATTCCTTCTTGTACAAGACAAATACTGTTATAGCATTAGATAGCTAAAACTTTCTTTTATGTAATACACATGCATATGTAAATATTCATTCCTAAAGATTTATGCATTTTATGTATTTAACTTCTGCTGTGCAGTTTTTGGCAAACAATTGTGCGGAAACAGGACAATGACTCGGGGTTTTAGAAGCTGAAGTTTCTCTGCATCCCCACTGTTAGGTGCATAGAGGAGGGATCAGCACCTCGAAAGGCACCCAGGGTCTGACCTACAGCTCCAGGCACCAAAACACCGTCGAGTGTCTAGTGCAGAGAACAGGGCAGCAAAAACCTGCAGAGCAGCTGCTGCAGGGAAGGTTAGGCTGTATTTGCTAGGATGCAGCAGATGTGCAGCTGCCTTGGTAGCGCAGGTGACGCAGGCAAAGGGGTTACAAACCAGATGCGCACTCATCACTAGAAGTCTGCAAATCAAAGTCAGATTTTAAAAGGATGAAGGAATACGCCATGGAGGAGAGCTGAAGAATAAAGGAGAACTGAGATGATGCTGTGCAGACCCTGCAACATTATTTTGTTTCTTGCAGGAAAACAGACGTGCCTGAAGCTTTGCCCGCTGCAGCTTGTCCTAAAAAAAACAACGGGTCAAGCACAAAGAATTGGAAGAAAAGAGAACAGAGGGGAGCTGAGCATCAAAACCGCAGCCGCCCGCAGCCTGCAACAAGAACCACCAGCACCCGGAAAGACGAGATGAAGCAGAGCAGGGTCAGCAACAGCCTGGGAGGAGATAAATCAGCCCAGGAAAAGCCCGGGGAGGATTATGCCGGCTCTCCTAAAATACACACATGTACCACAGAGCTGAGAGAGCAGAGGGGAAACAACAGGAGGGGAAGGGACAAGCAGAAAGGAGAGGTGCCTGGTAACAGCAGCGCTACCAGCACCGCGTCCCAGGCAGCTGGAAAGGGCTTCCCAAGGGAGGCAGCCAGGGCTGCGATGGCCTCTCCAGCGGGCAGACACAGAACCCAAATTCCCTTCAGGATGGTGATCAAGGTTATGAAAGAGGTGGCGCATGGTGCCCACAACAGGGGCAGAGCCAACAATGGCAGACATCCTAATTCTGTGTTTCTTAAAATATGTATCCCGGTAAATCTTGAAGAGCTCTCATGCTGCTTGCACAAGAAGAGACAAGTAACTTTTTAGAAACTACAGGCTTGACAAAACAAGGTTTCTCCTTCAAATCTCTAATCAGGGGCTCGCTGGGCACAGCAGGCCGAGCACCGTGCCCCAGGACAAGCCACCTGGGCACCTACTCAGGACCCTCCTTTCCATCTGCTCCCTTTGACCTAGGGGCTCTTACTCCAATTCGGAGCTGTGGGCTCTGTATACAACCAGATCATAAACAAATGTTTCTTTCCTCAAAAAGGGAACATTTGCCTTGGGAAAGTGAAAAATGTCAGACTTAATATTCAAAGTTCTTGCTAAGTCAGGACACAGGGAGCGAGCAAACCGCCAGGAGAGCCCCAATACGGAGCACAGAGGAACTGCTCCTGTCCCTCCCCCTGCCCGAGCAGGAAGCTCCACCGGGATCCCCCAGCTCCTGCTTCCTAGAGCGACCAGGAGGTACCAAGGCACCGCTCCCACCCTGACAAGCGAAAGCCGCTTTATTAGGACAGAATTACCTACTTTAGCTATCAGAGAACATGGGGGTTTTTCAGGGTGGTGGCTGCTGCTTACACTGCCTGCAAAGGTCACAGTCCCAGGAATTCAGTTCTGCAATAAGAGTTCGCAATTTCAATGCTTTTTCACCCTGAACAGTTCAAAATGAGCATGTCCGTTTGGGGATTGGGCTGTACTATTCACATTTTATTACCATGTTATCAGAAACAGAACGGAAATTTCCAAGATTTAACTCAAGCAAGTCTAGCTCCAATGCAGTCACGTTCCCCTCTGAGCTGATGAACAGCTGCTTCAAGTCTAGTCTTTGCTAGATTTTTTGTTAACAATTATAAAGAGTAAAATGAAAATACCAGCACATCCCCAGGTAAGAAACATAGGAACAGTAAGACCACAGCCACTTTGAAATGGCCAGAACCCAATAAAAATGCAAGGGAGTCTGTTCACAAAACCAAAGCAGCATCACTCACTAAAAGGTTCATCTGATAAAATCACTCAGGAGAGTCGAGCATCTTAAAGGAGATATTCCATAAGCCACTAATACAACATCTATAATTTAATTAAATAGCTCATTTTGTCCAGCAAAGACACTCTTCTCCGTACTTCTTCATAATGGTGTCAGTAAAGTGATATCCCCACAGCGCTGGGCTGCGTTAATCATGAAGCTGTCTCCTGGCTCAACACAAGCATCAACACCGCTCTCCAGTTCAGCAGGAACAGCCCGAAACATCTGCACCGTGGTCAGCACAGATATTTTGCAGTCAACGTTACCTCTGATTTCTTCTGCAAGCCAGGACGATCTACAATTTAATCACGAGGAACCGTGATTTGCCACATTTCAGTTCAGCCTCTTCTAAAAGCCTGAATGGAACAAAGCAAGGCACAACCATCACTAAGACTTTAACTGCGAATCGTGCGATTTTGACCCACTAGCTGCGAGGACTCCTACTGGGTTCACATTTCTTGCCATTTACTTAGAAAAGATAGCAAGCAGCAACAGGACGGTATGTAAAATACTGCCTCAGACACGGGATGTGCCTTGTCAAAGCTGGGCTGCTGCTACAGCAGCAAGGACACAGGAGGCACCCCCCTTCCCCTGGTGCACAAAGCGCTGCCTGCGTAGAAGAGCTTGCAGTTAAGATCTCATATTTTATAGGCGTCACAAAGACAGCATGTAACCTGCTACACACTTAGGGCATGACTTATTCCAGAATTTTTAGCAGAGGGTCACTGCTGTATTTGCATCCCTTTGGGAGCAGGAGGGAAAAAAAAAAAAAAAAGCAGCACTACACCTGTTTTTGCCTCAAATATTTCACCTTTCTGGTCTGATCATTTGACATTTATACACAGCAAAGAACGTAGCAGTGCCGGGGTAGGGCATCCAAAGAACTGAGCCTTGATATAAAAAGAGGTGGCATCCCCCGGCCCAAACTGAGTAACAGGATACTGGGCTTTTCCATTCATCTTAATGGCAGGATCTTCTCCAACACAACTCTCCAACTCCTGGAAGCCGAGAGGCTTCTGAAGACGGCCGGCTTAGGAAACCTACACTCAAAAATCAGGAATTTCACAGATATCTCCTAGTCCCTGGCCAGGAGGCATCTTTTAACACAGAGAAGTCATTCTGCCCTGCCCATGTGGAGACGTGTGACACATCAGCACCCCAAACCCAGGCTGTGAGGGAGGCAGCACTGACATCGCCTTGTTGCCATCTCCTTCTAGGTACAAGGTTTGGAAGGAGCCTGTTCTGCAATGCAGCACGAAGCACATGTCCATTTTGAAGAAAATGTAAGATTCAACGTCAACTAGCTAAGCTAAAAAGTTCAAGTTAACAGAATAAGACTGAGAAAATCATCCCCACTATGAGCAGGCATGAGTATGGCAGATGTACAACCACACATGGTGCCCTCAGGCTTCCTGCCCAGTCAAGAAGCTCTTCTGAGAGGAAGGATGGAAATAGGGCCACTTCTGTGTCACATAATGACAATTTTCTAACACACGGGTTAACATAAGTCTGCTCTCCCTCATGTATCTAACACAAAAATCAATTGTTACTACATTTCTTATGCTAAAAGGGGACAACTAGCCTCTGTGGGCTCCTCAGTGCTGGCAACAGAGGACCAGGATGTGAATCATGACCTACACCTGAAAAAACAGAGCAGCCAAAAGAATCTCGTAAGGCCTCTCTGACTGCTCACCCTCTTGCTCTTCCGCAGCTAGTTTTACTTAAATTTTGATTACTTACATTACTCTAGAAAGTAAAATAGCCCAGTAAACCTTCTCTGCAGGCACAGAAGACCTTAACCAGCAAAGATGTGCAGGACATGTCCACTCCAGCAACCAAGAACTGCATTCAACTGAGCAATCCCCGGACATGTGTGCGTTTAGCAATTTGTTTGAAAGGGATCATCTCCTTCACTCTCAACATGAAGTTTTCTTCAACTGCAACAGTTCTGTTGACAGGAGGTAATAAACTTTAATTCTATTAAATTTTATTAATTTTAACTGGCTTCAAATTGAACTATTTCTGCTGTGGCAGCTACAATATCAGATTAATCAAAGGTGACTGATAGGCGAGCAATGACAGTCAGATAATCCCCACCTGAGGGAAAGACAAAATTTAAATAGTCACATGACTGACAAAGTTTTACCCTAAATAATCTCACAAAGGTTTCTGCAATGCAGAAGTCCTGTAAACAGGACACAAGCGTATCAGGGGGGATTTCACAAGGTGAACAGCTACAGAAGTGATCTCAGTGATCTCAGATTCGATTTGAAGTTCTCTCCCATTCCCTGAAAGCACTTCCGAAAAACTATTTCTATATATTATATGCTAGGAAATAATGGAAAAAAATAGGCAGTGCTAGCAGGGTCAGTACTGCTACCAGAAAGGAGTAACTCGATTCATAAATGTTTTGTTAGGTGCCTGATGACAGTTTAAAGATTGACTCCTTATGAGAGCAGAAAGAGGGAGAAATCAAACTTTCTAGCATCACAAACTAACATAAAACCCACCCTAATTATTCCACAACTTCTACCAGAATGCCCTTCAAACCACCCTTGTTTGGCCGCCAGGAGCACAAGGGGCAGAGCACTCGTCCAGCAGTGTCTTTGACACCATGTAGTGCAGAGGGGACCACCCGCCTCTCACACCCACTCTGCAACCGCTCCCGTCCCTCCGACGGGCACTGCAGGCAGCGGGAGGCTGCTGCAGGCACCGGCTCTTCAGGGACTTACGGTTCTGCAAGGTCACTCAGCATCTGCTGGAAACCAAGCGACAGCCAGATCATTTCTAATAAAGCAGATACAAATCCCTTTTGCAAAGGGAAAAGACTAATCCTTCCTGTCACTGTGCTACGGAATTCCCTTTTTCTCTTACCTGTTCTGGGTATCACCTAGCAAATTAAAAATAAAAGAAAGGTTGGGTTATACAAGTTGCAGCTCTTGTGTAATGCTAAAATTCCTTCAAACGAAGCCTCCAGCTAGGGCCTCACTCTGGAAGCCCAGACTCAGGGCCAGGAAAGCGCAGCCCAGTGGCAGAAACTGCCATCATTTCTAATTGTCCAAAGCTGTTTTTTTCCTGTAAACTCCAATCACGGTGAATCAGTCTCTCCCTTGCGACTGAGGAAAGTTGCTGCCATTACAGGAGCAGGGTAACATCGCTGGAAAAGCACTGGGCAATTAATAATGTTCAGCCTAGTACTTCTCTAGATTATTTAGCATATTATTTGTTTGTTATTAGTTAACATTTATTATTTTAACATATTAGCGGAAGTTTAAAGATTATGTCTCCCTTCTACTTCATGGCAGTTCTTATCTCTAAGCACGCACACACAAATCAAACTCCACTGATTTAATAAATGGAGCCTTGACGTTGCCTGTAGGGAACTTTCTCAGGCCACAAGTATCAAGCTTAATCTACCCGCTCCCTAGGTTTAAGCACTCTTAAAACACTGAAAAGAGAACATCAGCAGCGTCCTCGCATGCAACTCACCTGTTGTCCCCAGAGCTATCACTCGCCTCTGCCCGCCCACCCGCTCGCCCTTATTTACACAGGGAGGGAGCACAGGCCGGGCAAGGCTTGTGGTGACGGAGCTGCCGCCTGCTCCAACGGCCTCCGCAGCCTCCTCGGGGCCGCCGCTAACCCACACACCTGCAGGCAGCAGACAGCCTGGTTATTAACTTACATTAACAGCATTTGGCACAGCACACGGTTGGACCGAGCTCCCAAAGTGATATAAGACACTCTGCTTAAGAACTCTCTTCTCAGCATTAAATAAGCAGGTAATTCTGCAAATATAGATTTACAGATAACTCGCGAAAATACCTAATAGTGTCAACCCTCCTGATAACCCCAGGAGAAGCATCACACACTTCAAATGCCACATTACGTGGCCATTCAGCACCAACTGTTCTCTTAACTCGAGATATCCAGACATAGCTCACAGCAGCAGGAAAAAGCTGGGACAGATCTTCCTCCTGCCTCCCCCCGTGCTCAGTAACCACCTTCCAGCTCTCAGACCATCCACTAGCACTTTTCAGCACAACAGTGCAGCTGAAAACTAACCCTCAAACCTTCTAGGTAGTTCTCTGTCAAGTTGACATGCTGAAAGGGCTCGCAGCAGCTTCAGGTAAGCAAGAACAACGGCAAGACCAGATGCATTCAGGTCAGGCCAAGCCACGCTCTCAGGGTGATGTTCATCACTGCCAACGCGACCTCACCACTGATAAAAATGTTGAGATCTTCCAAATATAGAGAGTGGGAAAAAAATATATTAGTTAAACAAAAAAAAAGCGAGTAGATTTCTTGAGGCTTAACTGGATGAACCAGCTCAGCAAAGGGTGAGATGGAAGAAAATGCCAAGAGAGGAAGCGAGAGCACCTAACTAGGAGTAGGGAGAGCAGAAATGCTGTTTTAAGAAACAGGCAGCATGACACACAACTCTCGTGCCCAGTTAATCAAGAGCATCTTTGAGATGGCTCTCAGGTACCTCTGCTTGCCCGTGACGCATAGTTACACCCGGGCCAAATGTCTTGGCACTGCTGGAACCTCCAATGCCGTCCCTGACTGCAGCATCCTCCGCAGCAGCCGCGCGCCAGAATGTGACACATGACGAGCGCCCCGTCCGCCAGCACCCGCTCGCCGCACAGCTTGGCCAGGGCAGAAGAGCTCGGCCTGGGGCAGGGAGCAACCAAGAGCCCAACTCGGGCAGCTGCCGCCTGGCCAAGGCAGACAGAGCTCGCGGCAAAGGGAGCAGCAGCCTTCGCTGCGAGTGGCAGCACCTGGAGGTTGGACTGGAGAAAGGAGGATGGTTAAGATGCCAAAAACAAAGTGATTTGACAGATTGGAACGTTCCCTTAGGATTTTACAGTCTTGGAGACCAATAGTTAATTTTACCTAAGCAGTCAGCAATATGGGATTACATATAAGAGATTATATACATAAATCTATATATAGCATAAAACCACAGGACAGGTGTGATTTAACGCAACACCGCATGGACCAGCACTGCAGCGGGGTTACAAGCTGCCACCTTCCGTCTTCTGCTGGTCTTTACAAGGGTGTCCCTTGGCCGAGGGGTTCCCAGGGGCTCACGGTGCTCGCCAGGCTCCACACACCCACCCTGCCCCGCCGACGGGACCCCCGGCTCCACAGCACCCCGGGGGACCCCAAAGTCCTGCCTGGCACCTCCCGGGGGACACCCGAGGGTCGCGGTGCTCCTCAGGGCACCCTACAGCGCGGCCCCAGGCCCAGGCCCCCCTGAGGCGACCCCCGAGGCACCCTCAGCCCTGCCCCGCGCTGCCGGCACGGGGAGCCGCCGCAGGACAGAAGCGGGAAGAACCGGCGCCGAGGGGACGAGCGGGAGGGCGGAAGAAGCCGCCAGGAACCGTGGCGGACACGGGGGAGGAAGAAGAGCAGGAAGAAGCGGTGGGAAGAGACCCCCCCCGTTCCCCGCCACTTACCCGCCCCGCCATCTTGCCGCTGCGCCCGGCCCGCAGCACCGCCCCCGCCGCAGCGCCGGCCCCGCCCCCGCCGCCAGGGGGCGGTGCTGCGCAGGCGCCGCGCGCCAGGCCCCGCCCACCCTCGGGCTTCCCTGGAAGACGCGGCGCCCGGATGATCCCACGGGAATGACTTCCCCTCCTCTTCCTATCCCCACGTTGGCCCCGTTTTGTCGGGCTGGCGCCTCGTGGCCCTTGTTGCGCAGCCCTGAACCGCAGGAGGAGAAACAAGCCAGTTAAGACTCCAAATGGATGGCGACGAGGACAGCATGGGAGGTTTCTACATCTTCCTCTCCACGTCTCCTAAACCTGCCAGGCATCTGTGTGTGAGCGTTGTCTGACTGCACGGGTATCGCAATTACATTTGAGGAGTATGATTTCCCTCAAGCGGGGAAAATTAGAACTGTATTTATATGTATATATAAAGAGTATAACAAAGTTCAGCATCCAAACACTGCCCCCCGCCCAGGGCTGCAGAGAAACCAGACGGGCCCTTCCGCGCACGTCGGCCCGCGGGTCC
>JAWLRI010000302.1:244954-259903 GCA_034781795.1 Crypturellus tataupa | reverse complement strand
CCCCCCCCGTGGCTGCCGCTTCATCCCGCCCGCCACGGCGACCTCCCCCGCGGGGCTGCGGGGCCTCCCGAGCCCCCCGGTCCGCCGCGGGGGCGGCCGCTCCTCCCGGCCCCGCTGGTCGCGTGTCCCCTCGGCGCCCTCAGTGGCAGCTTTGTCTTTGAGAGGACCGGCCGGGTCTCTTGTCGCTTCGTTGTTGCCTTTCCACGTGGTGTTCTTAAAAACGCCACCTGGAGCCCGCTGAACGGGTGTTACGCGGTCCCAGTAGCTGTCACTCTTCTCTGTTGTTACTTGGGCTGCTCTAGGATTTCCCTCAGTTTGAGGCAAGTTGTCTCATGACTGCCCTAAAACTTTCTTCAGCCCTCCGAATTCTCCAAACCGATGTAAAATCAGGTTAAATATAAGGGAAAAATCCACATGGAAAGAACAGGGAAGCGTCAGAACAGGCTGCTCACGGGAGAGCTGGAGTCACTGTCCCCAGCAGTGGTCAAGCAACGAGTGGATGAGGTGCCCAGGGATGTGGGTTAGCGGGTGGTGGGGGTGGTTTGTGGTTGCACTCGGTGGCCTTGAAGGTTTCTTCCAACCCTTGTGACTGTGTAAAAACCTTCCCTGTGTTGCTGCCCTCTCCAAACACAGCCCACCTGTGACGGAGCTGTCGCGTCTGGCTCCGGTGGAGTCCCCGAGTTCAAGCACCCTGTGTCCGCAGCGGCTCTTGGGCGCTGATACTTGAATCTTCCCCCTGTTCAGGGGAAAGTCGGGAGCATCTCGTGGTTTCTGACTGGCAAACCCTAAGCTCACAACACACGGGAGCTTTAGCCTGGGAGGCTCCATTTTCCTCCTTTCTGTGCTTGCAGCACCCTGCAGCGCAGGTCTCTGTAGTGTAGGCCCCACTCTTAGCAGGGCAGCCAGTAACGTGCTGCTGATTTGGCCCTGGGATCTTAATCCATGGGGATTCTGCAACTCAACTGCTTTGCTCAGCAGCCTGCTGCCTTTCTGGTGTGTTAGTGCCCGTGGCTGATCTGCCTGTCCTTACTATCCCAAATCAGGCTTTGACTTTCCACCTCTTTTCTGGGCTTCCAGCTTTTCTACGCCTCTGCAGATGGCTGCATGTGTGGGTTCTCTGCTCCCTGTCCCACATGGAGCTGCTTTCCCGGCTGTTTGCTTTGTACTTTCTTTGCCAAATTCTCTCCACTTCTCCCAACATCGGAGCTCTTCCACACTGGTGCGTCACTGTCGGGGGCATTTTCTCACCTGCTGACTTGGTCCCTTTCTCTAATGCGAAGTAGCTGCACAGTTCTTAGAATAGATCCATCTACATTAATAAATAACCACCTCTGCTACAACTTCCACTTGCTGAAGGGTTTCCTCAGTGAGACTGATGTAGAGCTGCCTTCCAGTAGAACAATCTCGTAGGCAGGAATTTATCCCGGGCATCCAGATGAGTGCCCCGCTGCTACAAGACCTTCTTCCTCAGTATTAAGAGACTTGCTGACTTGTGACGGGAAGCGATGCAGTCCCTGGAGCGGGAGATGCTCAGAGTGATCTCAGGGCCCTGGACAAACTGTTCTGATGTGATCAGGAAAAGGGTGACTTGTTTAATGTCAAAATCTGCATCCGGATCAAGGCGGGTTGGTGCTGGGTCCTTGGCTCTCTGAAGCTGTTTGCTACTGAAGTAACTAATAGAAATTGAATGTCTGGAAGACTTGCTTTGCTCTGTGTGTGTGTGAAATTGTTTGAGGCATAAATGATATGAGACAACATCCTGCCAAGGAAGTCCCAATCTGAACAAAGGCTTTAGCTTTTCCCCTGCTGGACTCTTTCAAGCCCTAGAGCTGTTGGAAGGTTTTCAAGTTAGTGCTGTTCTGTCTCTCCTCTAGGTGACCGAAAGCTTCCTGAGCAAAGAAGTCACCTATGTGGTGTCCAGCAGCAAAGAGGCCAAACGGGACAAGGCCAAGACTCGGCCTGAGAAGTGGAGCAATGTTACCTCAGAAGGTGCCAAAGCCAAGAGCCCAGGGCCATCCACCTCCAAAGGGAGCCATAATGGACTGCAGCAGAAGCCACCAGACACTGTAAGAGCTGTCAGGGATGAGGCCACCTCTGGGTTTGACCCAACAGCTGTAGAGAGTAGAAGCTGAGAGCAGTGGTAGCAGGGAGCTGTTTCTGCCTTGAGCAACCACATTGTGTTTGTCCCAGTTTGGCCATTTATGTTTGTATTGATGTTCCTTGTATCTGTCCACCCCAAAGTGCATGAGATAGAGCTGGTAAAAGGGCACTTAAATGGCAGAGAAAGTACAAGGCTTGGCTATCTTTCCAGTAGAACAGGCAATCTGTCCTGCTGCAGAGGTGCGACTGGAAAGACCAGAGACGTAAACAGGTAAAATGGGCTCAAAGCTGCAACAGGCTGACGTGTCCTCACAGAGAGGAACAATTGTAATTTGGGAGGGGGGCTACAAGCCTGGCTTGCAAGAAGGGGTTTCTGGAGGCCCTGATCACCAGCCTGAACTGGACTTCCTCGTCAGTGAGGCTTGTGGCCAAGCGTCCAGTGTCCTGTGCAGTATTCGGGGTTCTGATGGCACTTGTGGCTGTGGGGAACAGTGAAGCTGGCGGAGTTGGTTACCCCAGCGCAGGCTGTAGATGCTTCTGTGGGCTGGTCCTCGGACCCTGGCAGCACCTGGCCTCGTGCCAGAGGCCTCACTTCACTCATGGTGTTGCCCTGCCCTTCCTCACCGGGCCATCTGCTTGTCTTGAAAAGAGCTTGACCTTCATGCTAAAATCTACCAAGTCACAGGTAGGAAAATGGGACCTTCTTGTTGGGATCATCTTGGCAGGGATGTTCCTAAGCCCTGGCATGTGGCACGTGACACTAAGATGTGTCTTAGCTCCCACCAAAGCTCTCACTGCTGTTCAGTAAGAGCTGAGCCTTGGCTGCTCAGTGTGGGCCTCAGTGATGCCTTTAGGGTTTTGATTCCCTGAAAATGCTAAGTCTTGTCCTGTCTGAGGCAGAGTCCTGGCCAGACTCCTTGCTCCGGCAGAGCGGGTGTCCCACTGGGTACCATTCCCGGGGGACGGCTACGCTCTGTGCTCCGCTTGCTGCTGCCTGGCAGCTCCGAGTTCTAGCGCGTTGTCTCCTTCCTCCTGCAGGTGCTGATCAGCCGAGGAAGGGAGCTGCTGCAGAAAGCCATAAAGAACCAGGTGGGCACCCATGGGTGGGCTTTCTGTCTAACCCAAAGTCTAAGCTCAAAGTGCTTAAAGAGCTCTAAGTTCCATCTAAGCTCAAAGTGCTGCTGAGCTTTGCCAGGGTGGAGGCGGCCGGTCCTGCAGATCTCCTTGCAGATGAGGACTGGGAGCGTTTGGGAACAGTGGCCTGTGGCTCTGTCGTGTTGTGCAGCCTTTCCAGGCACTGGTCTTCACGGAACCCTGTTACCCTTCTGTGTTCGCTGCCTCTATGGTGTGTCCCAGAGCTCAGGTTGTTCAGCACAAGAGAATTACTCACATTAAAATGCTTCTAACCATGTTCTTAGCTTGGGAGGACTTAAAGCCATGTAGTGGGGGCAGAAGGCTCCTCAGGAGTCTCTACACTGGTAACACAGCAGCCAAGAGGATCTTGGTGTCCACCTTGGAATCTTGTGTTATATCAGGAATTAAAAATATGAAGTAGATGTTTCTGTTGATTTGGGGTACATAAAAGCATGAATTTTAACATTTTGACTGTGCCTTAAGGCATGTTTTAATGACACATGCTAGTCTGACAACTGAGCAACAGAAAAAACACTCATTAAACCAGACTTAGAGCTGCAGAGTCATCCTTCTGAGTGGGACCTGTCTCTCTCCCTCCTGTTTCAGGACACCTGCGGTGGCAGCGGTATCCTCGCGAACGCTCGTCTGTGGGGAGTCCAGATCGTGCATGTTGATGGTATCCTTCTGTATTGCTGGAATTTAGGTTCTGGTAAATCAATGATTTAAAGACAGGAAGGGCAGAAATGATGTGGTGAGTGGGTTGTATGGAAGAAGAAATAATTTGGGAAGAATGTGTAGTACTTGACGGATGCTCTCCTGGCTCTTCAAAAACCACATGAGCTCTTTATATGTAGAACATGATACTGTCATGTATACAGTAGGAAACATTAAGTAGGTTTTAAAATACTGAAGCTATGCTGCTATGAGCAGTTAATAGCTTGGTCCGTGCATGGATCTATTCCAGAAAGATCATTCTTGTTAATTGATTTGGAGATGGAGCTAACAGTAATGGCAAGATTTAGCTGTTTTAATTAGGAAGTGCTGATGTTTGAGGATCTGCACTGGAAGGAGCTTCCTGTCCCTGTGGCAAATGAGGGGGTGACAGGAGAAGACAGATGGTTAAAACTGTGATTCTGATAATAGGGCTGGAGCAAAAGGCTCCTGAGTATCTGCTGGAATCATGCAGGCCTGGCTAGACCTGGCTGGGTGTGTGATGGAGGCTGCTGCTGCTCCCGCGTCTTCCTGAGCAGTCAGTTCTGCTGAAATTGCAGCCGTTTTGCAGGTCTGGGACCAGAACTGCCAAGGCTTCCAAGTGCCATCTACTGCAGAAATCCTAACACTAATTTAGCAGAGGCTTAAACAAGCCTCCTGCTTTGCTGAAGAGTGAAGTGGGGAGCATTTCCTCAAAGCTCTTCCTTGGCTCCCTTTTGGGAGAAGGAAGTGTGTTGTGCAGCGTTGCCAGATGACAGCAGGCTCAGGTGCTCCTTGGGACAGGACCTGCTCCCCGTCTCTCGTCCAGCTGTGGTTCTTGACACCCCTGCGCAGAGATGCTGTCCTACGCACAGCAGCTGCTGAGTGCTGTCGCGGCCGCCAGGAAGCGGGGCCAGAGGACAGAGGTAACGGTCACCTCCCGCCCAGCCTGCAGCTCACAGGACCCCAGGGCAGCTCTGACCAACCTTCACAGAGTCACAGAAGGGTTGAGGTTGGCAGGGACTTCTCGAGACCATCCAGTCCAACCCCCTGCTCCAGCAGGGACACCCAGAGCCGAGGCACAGGGTGGCATCCAGGTGGGTTTGAAGATCTCCAGAGAAGGGGCCTCCACAGCCTCTCTGGGCAGCCTGTGCCAGGGCTCTGGCACCCTCACAGCACAGAAGTTCTTCCTCACATGGAGGTGGAACTGCCTGGGGTTCAGCTTGTACCCGTTACCCCTTGTCCTGTCACTGGCCACAATGGAGAAAAGCCTGGCCCCATCCTCCCTACAATCACCCCTCAGGTACTTGAACATGTTGATCAATCCCCTCTCAGCCTTCCCTTCTCCAGACTAAACAGGCCCAGCTCACTTAGCCTTTCCTCATACAATAGATTCTCCAGTCCCTTAATGATCTTTGTGGCCCTGCACTGGACCCTCTCTAGAAGCTCCACATCCCTCTTGTCCTGGGGAGCCCAAAACGGCACCCAGTGCTCCAGGAATCCTCTAGCTCCCTGTGGGCTAATAAGCAGGGTGGCCTTCTAGGTTTCAATTCGACATCAGATATTCTGTTGCTTCTGCTCACTGATGTAGACTACAGAATTAAAAGGTTTTTCTCTTTTATAGGGAGGTAGCTGTTAATATCAATCTGTTCTATAGCACAACTAATATTAAATTTTGATTTAGAAGGAACTGAGAGCAAAACCAAGATATGTGACTAGTGTGGCTTTCTAAACTTCTTTATTGCCCTGACAAGGCATAAGATTAAAGAATGCCATCTGTATGTCACTTAAAACAGCTCTAACTGGGAGACTAAATATTAGAGGGATACAGTGCAGTCTGTGGTGCAGAAGCTCTGGAGTGGTAGGTGAGACTGCTGTGATCCCAACTTGCTGCTCTGGGATCAGTAATTCCAGCTCTGCCTGCACTGGCTCCTGTACTAAATGTGTCACTCTTTCCTTTAGGCAAAATGCCTCGTGCCTGGATCAAAAGTTCACAAAGGTAGGTCTGGAAGTTGTGTTCCCATTTGCACTCGAATGCGGAACTGCTCGAAGAAGCCTCATTAAGAATTTGCTTTGTTGACATTTCACATGGGTTTTCAAAGTCGGGTAACTGTTGAGGCAGTTTTTCTGAATAGTCTTTGTAACTCCTTTTCTGAGCCTCGCTGCAGCCTCCTGACACATTCAGGAACGTTATGCCTTTGACTTTTGGGGACTGTTTTTAAGAATTCCACAAACTGTTTACAGATCAGCTCACAGAATCCTGAGGTGCCTCAGAACCACACTGCTGGCACTGTGTGTTGAATCTACTGTCTCCAGCTAAGTTTTGAATAAAAACACAGCCTCCAGAGGAGAGCATGTTCCTCACAACCCACTCACTTCTGTTAGGCTGAAATATACTGCTGAGACACCAATCTAGGGCTCACACTTCTAAAGGAGGATGGCAGGGAGGAAAAACAGGTTCTCATCTGCAATTAGACCAGAGCCAACTGTGATACTAGGATTTGCTCTGCTGATGTAAAGCAATTTCTGACTAGTTTGACTTTGTTTACTGGAGAACAAGTTCAGTAATTCAGAACTTAGATTGAGCTGTAACCTGCATTCTGCATGTGATGCTTGGAACATTATTTGGGGTAAAGGTGGTAACATAAAGGCTTGAGAAGTTGAGCACTCTGCTTTGGACTTGCATGCCAGCCTTGGTTTTATATTGAGCCCCTAAGTGAGGCTCTGCTCTTAGAAGTGCCAAGAGCTTGGCAGCGTTTATGTGGAAACATCGATCTTGTGTTTAAATAGCTGCCTCGGCATTGCAGCAGTACATTTGCTGCAAGCTCAGAATGAGGCTCCAGGAACTATAAATAGTGGGGGCAGGTGGACTTGGCCTTTCCAGAGATCAAGGTTAAAATTTGTAGACAGCCAGTTTGAGCTGAACAGTTACAAGGAAAGGCAGCCTTGCCCCTCAGAGGCAATGAGGGGACACCAGAGTGCTGGTGTCAGGGTCAGCAGGTGCCTATTGACAATATCCTGGTGTGTGAAAGACTTTATTGTTAGTTTTTGCTTTAAGTAAGGTGTGCACTAAAATTCCACACTGCCCATAAGGCTTATCCCCCACGAGCTGCACAAGCCTCACTGGAGGGAGGGAGCATCTTCCCCAGCCTGGTCATCTGCTGGGATTCACCTGCCTGGCTCTGAAAGCCTCTTCAGCGAGCGCACAGCTGAGCCTTCTTCAACTCCCTTAACATATTCCTCTATAGGAAGTGTGGCTGCTGTTTGTGCCCTCAGGGACCAAGCTGAGGCCAGGTAGTGCTGTTTAGCAGTATTCCCATGCCAGACTTGGCTATGCAGCCTCTTAAGTGTACCTTGGTTTGGCTCCAGCAGCTTTTAGCTCTTGTAACTTTCCTAGACATAAGAGTCCTGTTTAAGCGATTCTGAACTCCAGGTTTTTGCATGGAGGTCCAGGAAGAAGCTGGATGTTGGTTTTCTTTTTCTTTTTTTTTTTTTTTTCCTGTCAAGTTTAATAGTGAAAACAACCACCCACTATTTTATTATCTTCAGCGTTTGATCAGCTTATCGAACACTCTGCAGATGAGGCTGCTGTAGATGACCCAAAATTTTGGGATATTTTCTGAATTCTGTCTTAAGTGGTGCTTTGCCAACAACTTGGCATTCACAGGTGGTAGAAGTACTGATAGGCTTAGCTCTAGAGCCCTGTTTGGCCAGGGTAAATTCTAACCAACTGTCTTTCTAGCAGGAAAATTGAAGCTCCCTTTTCTGAAGGTTGAAGACCAGAGCAGGTAAAGGAGTTTTTAATAAATATCACAGTCAAACTATATAAAAATTCCAAGGGCCCTCCTGGAGGGGCTCCTTTACATGGAGGGCTCTCTGCCCTTTACGTGGGAGACAGTGAATATTTTGTCCACAAAGCAGTGTGTCGTCTTCTGAAACAGGGCTTCTGAAACACCAGGAAGATGATGCTCTTCTAGAGGAGACAAGGGCAGTTCAGAGAAGTAATCTAGGTGGCTCATATGTCAGGAGGAAGGTGCCAAGCAAGGCTTGGTAACAGAGTTTACTTCCTTGCTCAGATTCTGTGTGTGATCCTGAGCAGGTCACTTAATCTGCTTGAGCCCTCTGAAATGGGGGACAGGACTGAAGTGCGGGGGGTCAGTGCCTGTAACTTGATTACAGCATCCTGTGCAAAGGGGATCTGATCTCTGTGGTGCTTCTAGCTCTGAAACTCTAACAGTACCCAGAGCACTAATTATTCTGAAGACAACGCTTTAGGGCAGGTGCAGGGTCAAATACTAGATTTACACACTGCATGCAATAAAGCACAAAGAAGAGGGATGACATCTGGGAAACAAAACTTTCCCATGCTGCTGGGTAGCTGAAAATACCGCCCTGCCTGCCCGTGATGTATGTTGGGGGAGAAAAGTGTTTGTTTCAGCTGAGCAGGCAAGCCTGCCTTCTGTTCAAAGCATCCTCCCCCTTGATGCTGTACCAGGAATCAGGTTGAGAAATGTGGAATCTCTGGAACACAAAGGCAACAATGGCCAGTGTCCCATCATGGATGAGTTAATGCATTGAACCTGTCTGAGGGAAGGATGACAATTCTAACCATACTGTCCCTGGAAAAGTGATGTCCTGATCTGCTTCTTCTAGGCAATTCCGACCCTTCTATTACCAGTTCAAAAGCTTTCCTGACCTGAACTTTCTGGCGCCCAAAAACTCCAGTCCATTTGAGCCTCTGAAAAGCCTCTCGAATTCTTGCAGGACCAGGTAGGTTGTAGCTACTTCTGTGCGAGAGTTTAACCAACTCCCATGCTGGCTGTTGCCTGGGATTTGGAGAAGCACTTTGTCTTCTGAATGATGGCAAAAGGAACCCTATTGGTGCCTATAACTCCCACTGTTGCTGTTTCAGTTAAACCAACTCAAAACCAGCACTATATCCCTGGCCTTTGTGTGGGATCAGGGGACCTGCTGCTGCTGCAGCTCTCCTGCGAACTGTGACCAGGCAAAGATCTTTGCTGCTGCCTTGCAGGGACGTGGAGGGTTGTCCTGTGCGCAGTGAGGGAGAAAAGAGCCCCCGGTCCACTGCAGTCACCGTGCCCAAGAGAAAGAGAGGATTTTGTGAGTGCTGCCAGGAGACCTTTGAAGAACTGCAAAATGTAAGTGCTGCCCTGGGACCTGATTCCTTGCAAAAATGTATGGGATCCACTCAATCACTTGGTTATCATGATGTACCTGTTATCAGTAGAGGTCCTTTTAGAAAGAAGGCAGATTTTTTTTGTGTGTGTGCAGCCTTCCTGCTATCTAGTAGGATCAGTGTTGCAGATGAGAGCTGCAGTTCAGCTGTGCTTGGGCCTTGTGCTCTGCAGGCAGCGGTTTTGCAAAGCTGAGCTCAACACATGGTGACTGGTGGTAGGAAAGCCTTGAGGACCTGGGCTGCAGAGTGGGAAGCCTTATTCCATGGCAACTGGGGGCCATAGGATGATTTAAAAAAGTAGGAAGGGGAGCTTTATCTGCCACGAGATGCCCAGTCTTTAGTAGTGATAGACGCTACATTTGGAGTCTGCAGTATTTAGCTGCTGGGGAGAGCTGTAGGCTGCTGTTGGATACTGACAAAACCTCCTCATCAGCAGGCGAGTGTGGGAACAGAACATTCACTATAAGCATCCTGGGGTAACAGGGCTGCTGTTTGGGAAGCGTAGGCAACGCTATCTGGTGTAGAGACTGTTTGCCCTCTAGTGTGCTGGGCTGTGGGAGGTGGGTGTTGCTGTGAATTTCTCTGGTGAGAGTGAGTGTTGCTAAAAGGGCCTTCACTGCCTTCCAGCATCTCCAGAGCCTCCAGCACAAGCAGTTTGCACTGGACGACTCCCAGTATGCCCCTGTGGATGACATTATCTCACAGCTCAGCAAGAACTTTACGGAGCAGTTGGCCAAGTAAGTCTTGATGTAGCTGCTAACTTGTGGAGCAACAAGGCCATGTGCTGCCATGTGGTCTGGTCACAGCAAAGGAGCTGAATGTCCTGGTTCCTGCATCATGCCCCATGGCAGGAGATCCACTTGCAGGGAGTAGAGGGCTTGGGCTGCCCTGGTACTGCGCAGCCTGGTGCTGCAGGGCTCAGGTGAGCTGTGGGAAGTGCTCTCCTGTGAGTGAAGTTTGGGAGTTCTCCACTTCATGAGACTCCCAGTGGATTTGCAGACTCCCTAAGGCCTTTTAAACTGGAAAGGACAGCTGGGCCCTTCTGTCCCTGTGTCTGCCACCAGCCCTGATGCCCTGTAGCGCTCCTGTGCCCAGGCCTCTGGCTGTCAGGAAGCCTGAAAGGTCCCTTGCGCTGGCTGTCTCCTCTGCCAGCAGTGGTATCAGGAGAGAACCTGTCTAAACTTCCCTCCCGAGCAAGGGCCTCAAACACCCTGCACTGCAGAAAATGCTTTGTCTTCCTGGGGGAAAGAGAAGCTCCTCAGGCTACAGAGTGAGCGTTAACTGATGCTTCTTCTCAGGGTGCCGTGGTCCTGCTTGACAGATGAACACTTAATGCCTCGAGCACGAGTTACCAGAGGAAATGAGATGCTGACAGCCGAGCCGGGGAGGGAGAGCCAGCAGGTTCCTGTGCCACTGCCTATTGATGCAGACGCTGATCCTGGCCTCAAGATGAAGGAATGTTCCACTCACCTGCCCAGTAACAGGGTTAGGAATGTCGGAAAGCAGAGGGGATTGTCTGGGACCCGCTCTGCAGGGCTTCCTGCTGGAGCAGAACTCAGAGGGCTCTGTGCTGTGCAGGGCACCACGAATGGATCTGTTGTGGTGGTGGACACGGATTCAGACGAGGCTACTGGCCTGGGCCAGGAGTCTCATGTAGAAGCTACTCAGGTTGGAACATCGATTGCTTTGTCTGAACTTCGCAAACAGCAAATGCTGGGGCCCATTGGCCGCCTCCTGCAGGAGCTGTCCCCGGTCGGGAAGCGCCGGCTCTGCAGCCAGAGCAACCAGGTGGACAAGAAGCCCCGGCTGGAGCTGGGTGGCGGGTGCTCTCCATACGGGCAGGTGGGTGCTGGGGCAGGTGTGGGGGATGTAGGGTGCAGGGCTGGCAGCTTCTCCGTGTGCCCGGAACTCTCCCACAGACCTCATAGTCTCCCTGCTTCGAAGCTGTGCGCGTGCAGGGACCCTGCAGCACAGCCCCCTTCCCTTGGAGCTGCTTCTGCGGGTTTGGGTGCTGCAGAGGGGGCTGCAGCAGGCACCCTCAGCCAGGAAGGCAGCAGTGGAGTGAGCGCCCGTTCGCATGGGAAGCAGCTCGAAGAGGAGGAGGAAGGTGCAGCTCTGAGCATGGCTGCTTGTGGGCAGGAGGACAGGGCCTCCCTGCTGAGCTGTCCTGCTCACCAGCTGCCTGCCCAAAACCCGCCTCTACCTCAAGCTGGATGTCGCTGCTCTCTGTGTGTCAGAGCAGCAAAGAAAGTCACCCCTGAACTACCTGATCTCCCAGGCCAGAGCAGGGAGTGGACTCCCTGCCCTGGGCTCCCTCTACCTCCCAACACCGCGGCTGACCCTGGCTCCAGGACAGCTGCTGACTCGCACTGGGGCATTCGGCTGCTCTCCACATTCACGGGTATCCAGGGCAGCAGGATTCTGCCTGTGCACGGGGACCTGCTCCCGAGGACACGCGCCCCTGTGAGGGACAGCAGCTTCGAGCACCAGCTCTGCTCGGTGCTGAAGTGGAAACCAGAGCTTAACTGGGCAGGCAGAGGTGACCAGACCTGCTGGAACTGCACGGAGAGCGAAGGAATGTCTACCCCAGAGTCTGAGATCTCTCCTGGTGACTGGGCTAGTTAAAACCACTTCTTGGCTGTTTCTGAGCCCTCAATGGAAACTGTGAAATGACAGAGAAGTCCCAGCTATTTTTAGTGGCTCCATTTCACTAGAGAGGTGACACGAACATCATGCTCTCGAGCCCAGCCATGGCAGTGTGGATGAAACTCCCTCTTGCAGTCAGCCAAGGCCTGAAACTTCACAGCGCTCCTGTTGGGAACCAAGGAGCTGTCTGGAAAAGGGCTGGGATCTTCCCTCCAGGTTGGTAACCTGGTAGCCTCGTTCTTTAACTCTGTACCAGGCTGCTGACAAGAGACTCCCTCACTAGCAGCAAGGCCAGAAATCTGCTTTTCCAGCTGCAGAGAGCCCAACTTGTTCCTCCTATCCTGCAGTCTTTGCTGTGAGGATGGGGGACAGGAACCCCCTGCGAGGGGTGGTGTTCTTCGAATGGTTTGGGGTTATGTTGGATGTTTTGGGGGTAGCTGCAGGTAATTGTAGCTAATTTTAAATTGTGGTGTTTTTATCTGTCTTTTAAACTTTGGAATAAAAGGAAAATGTGCTGGGTAAAAATTGTGTGGTGGCTTGAGCCAGCTCAAAATAAGGTGAAGCAAATTGGTGCAAGCTGGGCAGAAGCTGGAGAGGAGCTGGGGCTGAGCACACAGCGGGTTGGGTAAGAGTCCACAGTGGCTCTAATCACCTAACGTGCCCCACAGTGGCTCTAATCACCTAACGTGCCCCTAGGTGATGACCACGGTGTCAAGGGTGACATGCAGCAGTGTGGTCACCAGGCGGGGGAAGGCTCTTGCCCCTCTGCTCAGCAGAGTGGAGGCCACATGCGGGTCATGTCCAGGGCTGCCCCTGTGCACATGGAGAGGGAGCTGGAGGCACTGAAAGGAGCCCAGGGAGCTGGCCAGGGCCTCCACGGAGGGGAGGAGGCAACTGGGGCTAGTTTGGTCAAAGAGGAAACTGAGGGGTGTCCAATAGCAGCAGCCTGGGGCCGTGCAGGGTGGTTCCTGCTGTGCTGGAGCCACACTCTCCCCTGTGGTGCCCCAGGTTGGGGCTGCTGGGGCTGAGACTGATGAAGGGAAAGGCCCTTTGCCCAGTGCAGGAGGTTGCCCAAAGCAGCAGTGTCCTAAGTGCACATGGTCGCGGGCAGGAGGCTGGTTTGCAGCCCTCAGGTCTTTCCAAAGTCAAACTCTTCTCTGGGGCCATGGCCAAACTGCTGCCTGCTCCTGGCTGAGGGCTAATGCGAGCGCAGCAGAGCTGCGGCCCCGAGGAAGCCCCGCACCAGCTGTGAGGCTGGCTCAGCTCGAGCTCTGTGCCCAGCCTCCCAGGGCACCCGCAGAGCAAGCAGGAGCAGGGGCTGACGTGGCCTGGGCCTCCCTTGGGGTTGCAGGCGGAGCCAGGACCAGCTCCCTCGGGATGGAGTGTGAGCAAAGCCCCCAGCGTTGTTTGTTCCCTGCAGCTCCACTCGTCCCGTAGCACTGGTGCTCCCTGGTCAGAGAGCATCACCTGGGGTGCTGGCAAAGGGTGTCTGCCTGCCCCGGTGCTGGGACAGGGGCAGGGAGCTGAGGACACTCCTCCCTTGTCACCGCAGAGGGGAGCAGCCCCGGAGCTGCTGGGACCGAGGAGATGATCCCGATTCCCGGAGGTTGCTCTCCCGTGCGCTGCCTGACAGAGCAGCGTGGGAGGGAGAGGCTTCCCGGAGCGCACGCGCGCGGGCCCCGTGCGCACGTGCGTCCTGCTACCGGGCTGAGGATGAGGGGGTGGAAGGCTGAGCATGACCCCCTCGGCAGCTCCTCTCCAGGGAAAACCCGGCTGAGGCTCCCTGACCCCCTGGAGCTGCTGCAGGTTTTAGTTTTTTTAACATTTTGCAAAGCACCGAGGCCAAGGGGGGCTTGGGAAGGATGGCCCAAGGCAGCGTCTCCCTGCGGCAGGAATTCAGCCAGGGCGCTTGCAAGAAAAGGAGAAACGGGACCGAAGGGTTCAAAAGCGTTTAAACACTTTCCCCCGGAGGGCTGGGCAGTGAAGGGGTCTGGGCTCAGCCCCTGTCCTGGGCAGCTCAGCCGAGCTCAGGCCGGGTACAGCGGGTTTCTGCGGCGTGTTCCTCCCAGGACGGCTCGTGCCGCAACCAGGCGAGTGCAGCTATTTTAGACGAAGCTCTGCCGGGTCCAGCGCGGAGCCAGGATGTTCTCATTTATCCTCGGAGGAAGGAGGCGGCTGCCGCTCCCCGGGAGGCTCCGCTCTGACCCACTTGCGCAGCACATGGGCCACGTCGCATGAGACGGGCACCAGGGCCGTGCTGGCCACCGCTGCCCCGCCGCCATCCTGGTTATCCTGCTGGCACTGCCAGGGCCCCCTTCTCTGGTGGGAGATAAAATACCCTCCTCCCCAGGAACAGAGCCCAGTTTTCCTGCAGGAAACGCAGGCAGCAATCTGGCTGCTGCCGAAACAGCCCCCGAATTCTCTCCCGCGGGGCTGGCAGCTGGCACGAGATGCAGCCGAGGTGCCAAGAGCCTCCTGTGGCCTCGTGCTGCTCTTCCAGGCGCTGCCGGCCTCCCACAGCCCCAGGCAGGGCAGGTGGCCCATCCAGGAGGGCAGGAAGGATCCTGCATCTGGCCGATCCTGGAGGAGTTGATGAGCAGCAGAACCGTGTCCTGGTACCTCCATCCTGCACATAGGGCAGCCACAAGGTTAAGGCACTCGGGGCTGCACCTGCACCCGTGAACGGAGCAGCCAGTCCCAAGGACAGAGCGGGAGCCTCCCGTGGGTGGTGTCACTCCTTGCCAGGGAGCTGATGACCCCCAGCCCAGCTCCCCCTGCCCAGGTCATTGAGGATGAGTTGGATCCTCCGATGGTCACCCTGGGAGAGCCTGGTTCCTGCTCCCTCCTGTCCCTGCTTCTTGGTGTCCCCTGGCCAGACCATGGAGCCCCTGTGCCCTGGCTGTGCCTTGGTCCCACATTACAGCTTTGCCCCACTCTCTTCCCCATCATCTCTCACCACCAAAACCACCCAGCAAGGTCCAAAACGCTGTCTGCGGAGCCGCTGTCCAGGCAGCCCCAACCGGGACGGGGAACCCAAACCAGGCCCGGGGGCTGCACCCAGCGCTGATGCCCAGGGGCAGAAAAACGCGAGTCCTGGAGACCCGGTCCCCTCGGAGACCCGGTTCCGCCGGGCGGGTGACCTCCCGCCGGACGGGCAGGTGGGTCCCCCGGGGCGGGCGGAC
>JAWLRI010000302.1:234183-244191 GCA_034781795.1 Crypturellus tataupa | reverse complement strand
CGCCCCCCCGGCCCCGCTGCGGGCGGCCCCGGTGCCGCGGGAGGGGGGACAGCGCCCCGGTTGGGTCCCCCCGGCCGGCCCTGTGAGACAACTGGGTCCCCCGATGCCACCTGGGTGTCCCGATGCCACCTGGGTGTCCCCCTGCAGGACGCATCCCCACAGCAGCCCTCCATCAGCCCTGGGTGTCCCTTTCAGGATGTGTTCCCCCGCCATTCCCCTGCCCTGGTCCCCGCTCTGGGGCACTGCAGCTGTGTGTCCTCCAGGGGACACGCACCTGGGTGTCCCCTCCAGGACACGGTCCCATACCAGTTCCCTGGTTGTCCCCTCCATGATGTGCTGCTGTCCCTGGTTCCCCTGTGTCCCCGGGTGTCCCCTGTGGGATGCAGTGCTGTATCTGAGGCCCTCCAAGGCCTCTGGGTGTCCCTTTTGGCAGGTGTCCCCATATGGCCCAGCTGTGTCCCCTGGTGTCACCTCCAGGGTGCCCTGTCCTACCTGGGTCCTCGTGTGTCCTTCCTGGGGCACAAGGCTGCACCAGGTCCCCCTGTGTCCCTGCACCTCCCTACAGGCCCTCCACGTCCCCTGATCATCCTCTTCAGAACATGCCGCTGCACCTGGGTCCCCAACTGTCCCCCAGCCATCCCCTAAGGAAGTGCCACCAAACCAGTGCTCCATGTCCCCCCCTGCCACAATACCTGGGACCTCCCTTGTCTCTCATCCATCCATGTGGATGGATCCATCCCCTCCCCACCAGCTCTCCATGTCCCCTGACCGTCCCCTCCAGGCTCTGCTGTCACACCTGGGTCCCCTGATGCCCTGGTCACCTCCTCCAGGTTATGTCCCCATGCCTGAGTCCCCAGCTGTCCCCTCCAGGACAGGCCCCATATCAGCCACCCACATCCATGAGCCATCCTGTCCTGGCCCCACCATCGTAGCTGGGTCCCTGTCGTGTCACTGTCCATCCCCTCCAGCCCAGGCCACCAAACCTGGGTCCCTGTCATGTTCCTGGGCAGGGACATGGCCCTAGGACGGGCCCCCGTGTCAGCCCTCCACGTCCATCCCTTCCTGTCTGCGTCACACCTGGGTCCCCACCATGTCCCCCAGCCATCCCCTATGTGCCGTGCCACTGCGCCTGGCTCCCCACCGTGTCCCCTGCACCGTCCGCTCCGGGATAGGCCCCAGTACCAGCCCTGCTTGTCCCCATGGCTCCACTCGGGCTCCGCAGGTCCCGCGGCGGTGGCCGCGCACGCCGGCGTGCTGCAGCGGAGGTTCCCGCGGGCCAGATGGCAGGACGGGCGCCTTGTGTCCCAAATCACCCACCCCAGCAGGTTAGTGGGGCAGAGCTCAGGAGGAGAAGTCCAGAAGCATCAGCTGGACACCAGGGTCAGGAATGAGCCTGGAAGAGGAGGAGGAGGAGGAGGAGGCCCTGTAAGTGAACCGCGTCCGTCCCCACTCCCCTCCACTCTCTTTCAGACCGTGGCCCCTGGGGCAGCAGGACCCCCCGGACGGGTGCCCGGTGCTCCGAGTGCACCGGAGGCCCCATTCCTGGGACCGTTCTGCCTCCGGTGCCCTCGTGCAGGCCGCGAGGCCTCGGGAGCGGAGGCTGCCCGAGTGGGTGCCGACGCTCCCGGCTCTCCCAATTTGGGGCCAGGGGTCCATGAGGGACGGGACAGGGTCGGGGGGAGCCCCATCCTGTGAGGGGCAGCTTGCCAAGAGGCAGTGGCTGCAGTGATCCCGGCGCCCATCGATCCCCCCGCGTCCTCACCGCCTCCGAGGAGAATTAATGGCCTTAAATTGCAGCCGAGGTGATTTAAGCCCCATGCTAAGTAAAAACCCGGGTAACCGCGAGGAGCTGCGGCCGGGGAGTAAATGGCCGGGAAGGGGGTGGGTAAGAGCCCGTTAACCCCGCAGTGTCGGGGAGCTGCTGCCCGGCCCCACTCCCGGCCCCGCGTGACCCCTGGAGCAGCTGACACCAAGGTGTCCCTGGCAGCTGCGTCCCCGGGGAACCGCGTGTGGGCTCCCATGGGCACTGCGTGTCCCCGGGGAGCACAGGGACGCCCAGAGCAGGTGAATCCCGCGGTGCTCCTGGCTTGTGCCACAGCACTTCTGGGCCAAAAAGTAGTGATTTCTTTCAAACTGAGATTTTTTTTTTCTTAATCACAAAAGTACCTTCAGAGCCTGCACCTGGGGTGCGGCGAGTTTTTTAAATTAAATTCATTTTTCTTTTCCCAAGTGGAATGCCAAAGCAGCTGCCATGACTTCCGTCTCTGTCCAAGGCTGTTTTCGGTGGCTCAGGCCCTGGCATGGCTGGTGCCGGCCCCATGGCGCGCGGGGGCTCTGCTGCTAATGGGTCCCTGTGGTAACGGATCTGGGCTCCGCTCCTGCGCCCAGCCAGGTGGGGACGGAGCACGAGGCGCTGACAGGCCCATTCGCTCGCAGGTGGCGCACCTGGCACGCGTGAGCTTCGTGGTGCACGCCTTCGGCTCGGCCTTCACCCTCGACCTGCAACTCAACCAGTAAGTGGCCCCGCTGAGGGGACGGGGACTGGAAACGGGCCCTGCATAGGGCCGGGCAGCGAGGCGGGAGACGTACTTTGAGGTGACACACATGTTTCGGGGTCACATAGAATCGTGACAGGAGATGCATTTCATGCTGACACACACATTTTGGGGTCACGTACGTGTTTCAGGGTGACGTACACGTTTCAGGGCAGGAGAGACTTTTCGGGGTGACATGCATTTCAAGGTGAAACACACACACACACATCTCAGGGTGACACACACACATTTCAGGGTCACACAGTTTCAGGACAGAAAATGCGTTTCGGAGTGGGACAAGTGTTTCAGGGTGACACACACATTTTGGGGTGACACACATGTTTTGGGGTCACACGCATGTTTCAGGGTGACACATGCGTTTTGGGGTGACACACGTTTCAGGGTCACACAGTTTCAGGACAGGAGATGCATTTTGGGCTGACATGCATTTCGGAGTTACACACACATTTCAGGGTCACACACATTTCAGGGTGACGCACACATTTCGGGGCGAGAGACACTTTTCTGGTTGACACATGTGCTTTGGGGTGACACACGTTTCAGGGTGTCACACACATTTTGGGGTCACGTGTGTTTTGGGGTGTCACACACACGTTTCGGGGTCGCACACACATTTCGGGGTGACACACGTGTTTCGGGGAGGGAGCCGCGTTCTGCGGGAAGTGGCGGCGCGGGGGCGGCAGGTGGCAGTGGGGCGCCTTTGGCTGCCCGGCAGCGCTCAGCCCCCGCCGGCCCCACAGCCACCTCCTGGCCTCGCGCTATGTGGAGCGGCATCTCGGCGCAGGCGGCAACGGCAGCCACAGCACGGTAAGGGCGACACAGGGACACGGGAGCCTGCCCCATGGCCACTGGCACAAGGGGTCCCCCAAATGGTCCCTGCCAGGGCCATGCCAGGGCACCCCAAGGCCCTATCCCGTCCCAGGGGCTCTCACCACCCAGCTCCGAGCTGACCCCAGCTCTTCCGCACTGGGAACCGCCATCGCTGGGGCTGGCGGCGCCTGGGCCGAGCTGCGTCAGGGCTCAGCTGGACACTAGGGGGGAGCAGCGGGGCCCCTGCAGCCACACGTGTCCCCGGGGAGGCAGGGGGGGCCCGCGCAGTGGCGGCGGCGTGAAAAAGATGAATGGGGCTTTCCATAAATAGCTGCCTGGCCAGCGGCTGGCGGCGGCCCCGGCCCGTGGGCGCTGCAGCCGTCCTTAACTGGAGCAGCAGTAATGCCGGCGCGGGCGGCGGGGGAGGCTCGGGGCGGGCGCAGGCGTCCGGCCACAGCGGCCCTGGGCCGGTCGCTCTCCGCAGGGTACGGGCGAGCACTGCTACTACCAGGGCTGGCTGCGCGGGCGGCCCCGCTCCTTCGCAGCGCTCTCCAGCTGCCAGGGCCTGCAGTGAGTAGAGCAGTGCCGACGACGGCGCGGGGGGACGGCGGTGGCGCCGTCCTAGCCCCCGTAGTAGGGGCCAGCCACCGCTCACCTGTCCCGGCTTTGCCCGCAGCGGCGTCTTCTCCGATGGCCAGGCCACCTACCTGATCGAGCCGCGCGCCGGCGCTGAGCGCAGGCAGGTGAGCAGTGCTGAGCGTGGGCCGCCCACCAGGGCCTCCCCAGCGCCTCGTGGGGGCTGCAACGGCTCCCGGGCGCCCATGATGGCGCTCTGCCTCCCCGTGACCGCGCTCTTCCTCCCCCCGACCACATGCCAGGGCCTGCGGCCGCACGTGATCCGCCGGGTGCCCCGGCGCGGCTGCCCCGAGCCAGGTGAGCAGCCTCGAGGTGCCCGGCCCCGGGCTCCGTTGCGCCCCACACCCAGCCAGGGCGCCCGTGCGGCCCCGCCACCAGCTGCCTCCCTCCCCTGCAGGCTGCCTCCCGGCTGCGCTCGATGCCAGTGCGTGGCCCAGGCCGCGGCGGCGGCGGCAGGTAGGCGATGGCAGCCGCAGCGCTGGGGGCCCTGTGGGCGCCAGGGTGGCCACCTGAGGCATTACCCCGCTCACAGGTGCGGCGCGCGCAGCACACGGTGCACAGTGAGACCAAGTACATCGAGCTAGCTGTGGTGAATGACCACCGGCTGGTGAGTGTGTGGGACAGTCGGGGCAGCTGGGGTGACTGGGGCCGCCACGGTGCTGCCTCATGCTGCCTCTGCCCCCGGCAGTTCCTACAACTGCGGCGCTCCGTGGTGCTCGCCAGCAACTTTGCCAAGTCCGTGGTGAACCTGGCTGACATGGTGAGCGGCGGCCCCTGTGAGCACCCCCCAGCCTAGCTTGACCCGGCAGCCTCACGCAACCCCGTTTGCCCCACGCAGATCTACAAGGAGCAGCTCAACACCCGCATCGTGCTTGTGGCCATGGAGACCTGGGCTGCGGAGGACAAGATACGCGTGGAGGAGGACTCGCTGGAGACGCTGTCGCAGTTCATGAAGTACCGCAGGGAGGCCTTGCTGGAGCCCAGCGACACCGTCCAGCTCTTCTCGTGAGCCGCCCGCTGTGGCCGTGCCAGCGCCAGGGTGGAGGCCACTGGGGCCTCCCCCAGCACCGCCTCCCTCCGTGCAGGGGCCACACGTTCCAGAGCAGCCGCAGCGGCAGCGCCTTCGTGGGGGGCATCTGCTCGGCCACCCGCGGCGGGGGAGTCAACGAGGTGGGTGCGGGGTCTGCTGGGGCACAGGGCTGGCAGCAACGCCGCGGGCTGAGCCCAGCTCCCCTTGGGCGCAGTACGGCAACGTGGCAGCCATGGCAGTGACGCTGGCGCAGACGCTGGGACAGAACGTGGGCATGATGTGGAACAAGCACCGCAGCTCCGCAGGTACTGCGGTCGGCCCCGCACCTGCGCTGCGACCCCGAGGGGTCCTTCGGCCCCGAGTGGGCGCTGGGGCCACCTGCACCACCACCATCCCCCCGCAGGCGAGTGTCGGTGTCCGGACATCTGGCTGGGCTGCATCATGGAGGACACGGGGTGAGCGCCCACAAGGAGGGACACAGACCCGGGTTTTGCCCCCAAACCACGTATTAGCACACCCTTCTCTGGGTTGTTTTGTCCTTCCCCCTCTCCGGAGGGTTGAGGCTGGTTGGGTTGAGGTGCCCCAAGATGTCACTGTATCACCTCGCGTCCCCTGCAGCTACTACCTCCCGCGCAAGTTCTCCCGCTGCAGCATTGACGAGTACAACCAGTTCCTGCAGGACGGTGGCGGCAGCTGCCTCTTCAACAAGCCCCTGAAGGTAGGAGGCCTCGGAGATGAGCTGGGAGGGACGCAGTACCCTTGGTGAGGGTCCTGCAGCATCGGGATCCGGTCCGGATCTGCAACTGCGTTGCGAAGCGCTGGGTGCCGCTGGGGGTCCCCAGCTGCAGCGTTCCCCTTCCCTTGGGCAGCTCCTGGACCCGCCGGAGTGCGGCAATGGCTTCGTGGAGGCGGGCGAGGAGTGCGACTGCGGCTCGCTGGCGGTGAGTGGGGCCGGCAGTGGGGCCGTGCGCGGGGCCACGGCCACCTGGCCACAGGGTCTCCCTCTCGTCGCCCCACCGGCAGGAGTGCGCCAAGAGCGGCGGCAGCTGCTGCAAGAAGTGCACGCTCACCCACGACGCCATGTGCAGCGACGGGCTGTGCTGCAAGGGCTGCAAGGTGGGGGGGCCCCGGCAGCCGGTGGGGCTGCGCCGCGCGCCTCCCCCCACTGTATCCACCTGCCTCCCTTTCCTTTTTTGGCCTTTGTTTTGTGTTTTCTTCCAGTATGAGCCACGCGGCGTGTCCTGCCGGGAGGCCGTGAACGAGTGTGACATCCCTGAGACCTGCACGGGCGACTCCAGCCAGGTGAGCCGGGCGGCAGAGCGGGACGGGGTCGCCCTGGCTGCTGGCAGCGTCACCCCATCCTCTTGCCCTGCCCCACAGTGTCCCCCCAACCTGCACAAACTGGACGGCTACTTCTGCGAGAACGAGCAGGTGAGGGGGGTCCTCCCAGCCTGTTGGCTGGTGTCACTGCGGTGGCATTGCTGTCACTCTGCATCCTCGCTCCCAGGGCCGATGCTACGGCGGCCGCTGCAAAACCCGGGACCGGCAGTGCAACGCCCTCTGGGGCCGCGGTAAGTCACTGTGGTCCCCCCAGAGCCAGCGCTTGGCTCGGGCACCTCATGGGCTGGCGCACAGTGGGGGAACAAACCCCTGGATGATGCCTTTTTTGTGCGCGTTCTGGTTTGGGTTGGGGTTTTTTCCTTTGCTGCCTTTTCCGCAGGCTCCGCAGAGCGGTTCTGCTACGAGAAGCTCAACGTGGAAGGGACTGAGCGGGGCAACTGCGGGCGCGAGGGCCTGGGCTGGATGCAGTGCAACAAGCAGTGAGCGTCCCCGCACGTCCCACACGTCCCCGCGTCCCTGTGCGGGCTCGGGGGTGCCAGAGCCACGTGTGCCTCACAGGGACGTCCTCTGTGGCTTCCTCCTGTGCGCCAACATCAGTGGGGCACCGCGGCTGGGCGAGCTCAGTGGCGACATCGCCACCACCACCTTCTTCCACCAAAACCGCTACGTGGACTGCAGGTGGGAGTGGGTTGGGCCAGGCTGGGCTGGGCCAGTGCTGGTTCCGATACCACCCGCGAGCTGCCCTGTCCCTGCAGAGGGGGCCATGTGCAGCTGGTGGACGGCTCAGACCTGAGCTACGTGGAGGATGGCACGCCGTGCGGGCCCAGCATGCTGTGTCTTGACCACAAATGCCTTCCAGTGTCGGCCTTTAACTTCAGCTCCTGCCCCGGCAGCTGGGATGGGAAGATCTGCTTCGGCCACGGCGTGAGTGCCAGGGGATGGGGGCCGCGGGGCGCTGCAGCGGGCGCTGACGCCGCCTGTCCCCATTCCAGGTCTGCAGCAACGAGGGCAAATGCATCTGCCAGCCCGAGTGGACGGGCAAGGACTGCAGCGTCTACGACCCCATCCCCGAGCCCAAGCTCATGGGCGAGACGGAGCGATACAAGGGTCTGTGCGGGTGCCGGGGGTCCCGCGTGGCCCCACTCCGTGGCTGGCGGCACCATCGGGTGCCCCCACTGCCCCAGGCCCCCATGGTGCTTGGTCTGGCCCAGGGCCACCCCTGGGAGGGGGGATCACGTCCTCACTGACGCTTGGCTCTGTCCTCTCCTCCTGTCCCATCACAGGTCCCAGCGGCACCAACATCATTATCGGCTCCATCGCGGGGGCCGTGCTGGTGGCTGCCATCGTCCTCGGGGGCACAGGCTGGGGATTTAAGTAAGTGACTGCCAGCCACCTTGGCCTCCTGCAGCGGCCTCCTGTGCTGGGAACGGGACCCGGCACCCGAAGCCCTTCCCCGAGCTGGTCCCCACCGGCTCCTCAGGGTACCCCTTCCCCCGGGCCCTGGGGCTCATGGAGACCGCTGGCCCCCCTAACAGGGCTCCTGTGGGAGCCCCAGGTTCCGGCTCCATCCCAGGGCTGCAGCGTGTGGGGAGACCCCCTGCTCCAGCCACAGGCACTGCCCCAGTCCAGGCACTGATGGGCCGGGTCCCTACCAGGGTCCGGGCGCCGACGCTCCTTTTCTTTTCTTTTTCTCTCCCCATCCCCTTCCTCCCTCTCCCCCACCTCCTCCCGCATCCCCCCCTCCAGGAACATCCGCAGAGGAAGGTACGACCCGGCGCAGCAGGGCGTGTAGCCCCCGTCCCCGTCTGCCGTCCGCCTCCATCCTCCCCTGTCGTCTCCTCCTCCCTGCCCACGGCGGGGCCCGACGCTGGAGCCGGGACCTGCGGCCGCTGATGGGGGCTGGTCCCCCCGGGCCCACGGGGGGCGACAGGACCCCCCGGGGCGCCTGCACCCACCGGGAGCCACCGTGTGGGCCCGTCCCCATGTGCTGTCGCTGTGTGTCCGGCCGCCCCGTGTGCTGTGTCCGTCTCTGTGGCCGTGGCGGAGGCCGGGGTGCCGGGACCTCCACGGCGGTGCCCCCACTGCCACCCTCTGGCTGGGCGCCCCCCGCTGCGCCTGACTCCCCCCTCGCTTCTGTGTTGCAGGTCGGGGGGGTCCTGAGCGGGCGCCTGTGCGGCCCCTCGGCCCTGCACCCACCGCGGCCAGCGTCCTGCGGAGGAGGAGAGCGGAGCGCCGGGAGCGCCGCAGCCCGGCCTGCCGGGGGCTCCGCTCTCGGCGTTAAATTCACGGCACCACAACGAATGTAAAACCCTCCGGCTGCCCCCGGGTGGGGAGCTGGGACCCCCGCCATGTCCAAGCTGGGGTCCTGGCTCGGGGGCCCCACTCAGCCTCTGTGGTCGGTTCAGGGGCCATGTCCCCCGGGCAGGATCCGGTCCCTCCTGCTGGTCCCTGGCTCTGTGCCCTGGGGGATGCGTGTCCCCCAGACCCTCCTCCCGTCCCTGCAGGCCTCGATGCTGCACTTGGCCCGGGGGCAGCTCGGGGGCCTGTGCGGGCGCTGGCGCCCGGTGCCGTGGGGAGGCCGGTGGGAGCCTCGTGCCACGGGGCCAGCCCTGTCCCCGACGCCTGCACCGTGACCCCCTCGTCCCCGGGGCAGGATGGTGGCAGCCCTGTCCCCAGAGCACTTGTCCCCTGTCCCCACAGCAGGCAGGGGGTAACCCGCAGCGCAGGATGTGGCTCCAGGGCCATGGGGCGCCGTAGTGGCCCCTTGCAGCACCCATGACAGGCAGCGGTTCGGGGAGACCCAGCACCTGCTGCCCGTGGCCACCATGCAGACCCTCCGGGGTGGGAGGCTGGTGACCGGCAGGGTGTCCCCAAGCCCGACTGTCCCTGGGAGCAGCAACAGCTCCTGGGGGTCCCCGTAGCACCCATGGGTGCTCCAGATGAGCTGGATAAAGCACCAAGCACTGCCCCTCCGCGCACAGGGGCTGGGCGGGTGCCAGCACCCTCGGGCGCCGCTGCCCCGCGCTGGGGTGACACTGGGGTGACACTGGGGCAGGCAGGGACATGGGCACCTGGTCCTGGCCATGCCCGGCGGCTGCCTCTGCTTTTTTTGGGGGGAGGTGGGAAATATCACCACAACGGTGGGGGGGAGGGTGCACTTTGGGGGGGAGGGGATTCAGTCACTGTCACCAAGATGTCCCCATCGCTATCAGGGACCCCTGCAATTTGGGGAGGGAGGGGTACCCTGTTCGCCAGGTCCCCATGGCTGCATCGCTGCTGCTCGGGGGTGCTGGGACCCCCCCGCCCCGCGGGGGGGACAGGCCGGGCCCCCCCCGCTCCTCTGCTTGTCGCACAGCCGGACGCCACCGCCACATGCTGGGGGAGGGGGAGTCCAGGGAGCTTTTTAAACTATTCCCCTCCCTTCACAGCGGGGGCGGCGCTGGGGGCAGAGCCGGGAGGACCCGGACCCTGAGCGGGCCGAGCCCCAAGGCCCTTGGCCGGGGTGACTCCGGGATGGCGACAGCCCCCGCGTCCCCCCCGCGCCGTCCCGTCCCCTGCCGCCCCCCCGGCTCGTCCCGCCCCGCTCCGCTCGCTCCGGCCCGCCCCGCTCCCCGCCCGCTTTGCACGCGCTGCCCC
>JAWLRI010000302.1:208870-234083 GCA_034781795.1 Crypturellus tataupa | reverse complement strand
CCGCGCCGCCGCACACGGTATTTACAATAAAGACCTGGAGACTTTGCGCCGCCGCCGCCTCTGTCCTGCGCCGCCGCGTCCCCGCGTGTCCCCACCGCCTCCCGGGGAAGCGGGGAGGCCGTCTGGAGCGCCCAGGAGGGACCAGGGGCACCGGGTCTGAGCCACGGCCGAGCACCGACCCGGTAGCCCTTCGGTGCCACCTGTCCCATTCCTGGCTGCGCGCCGGGCAAAGCGCCCGCAAGGCCGGAGCCAGCGGCCACAGACTGAACGGGGGAGCAGGACTGGCCCCATCACTGGAGGTCTCTTACCCACCGCGGCGTCGGCTTTTGCAATGGAGTCGCAGGGCCCGGGAGCAATTTCGGGTGGCCGCTGCGGTCACGCGGGCGCCCACAGAGGAGTCGGAGCCGCTTTGGCAGCGCCAGGGGAGGCCAGGATGTTCCCACCGCCGCACGCGCACCTGGAAGTGACTGCGCTGAGCTGCCCGGAGATGCGTTTCCCCAGGCAGCTGCTGCCAGGGAGAGTAAAAATTAAATCAAAAATAAATGAGAATCCCCTGCACCATGGCCCACCTTTCACTGAAAGCGGCACCAAGCAGCAAACGGGGCCCAGGCAGCTCCTGGCCGGCGCGTGACTCCTCGGGGGACAAAATACACTCAAAAAACCCCTCATTATTAGTTAAAAAATAAAAACAAACAGGAATTTTCTCCAGGCTGCTGCACGGCTGCACCTTTATGTAACGGAAAGTGCTTGAACCTAGAAAATTCCCTGCTCTTTTGGGTTCGGCAGAGATGGGCGACCATCTGGCTGGGATTTTTTTAGTGTTTAAAACTGTGCGAGAGGCAGCTCATCCTGATGGGGTCACACGGGGGAAGGAGCATCCTCGAGGTCCCTGCAGGATCGGGGCAGATTTGGGTGATTTCAGGCTCGCGTCAGGAGGGTTTTCAGCTCCGGGAGCAAGAGGAAAGCGCTCGAGCGGGTTCTGCCTGTGCTAGGGCTCGCTCTGGTCCTCAGCCATTCCCCTCCGCTCGCCGAGCCAAAACAATTCGTGTTGCTCTTATTTGGTACAAAGATTTTAAGGGAATTCTCCTTCCCTGGAGATCTTCAAGACCTGCTTGGATGCAGTCCTGTGCCATGTGCTCTAGGTGGCCCTGCGTGTGCAGGGGGATTGGACTAGATGACCTCTAGAGGTCCCTTCCGACCTTCACCATTCTGTGATTCTGTGATTCTATGATTCGTCTTTTTTTTTGCCTTGGAAACGGTCCACAAGCACAGCGAAATTCTGCTGGCAAAAGCAGTAGCAAATGCTGGTCCCGGCCTCGTCTCGCTGACCATGGGGGTTTTGCTCCAGCTGGAAATGAATCCCAGGAAAAGCAGCCACTGGAGCCAGCGCTCCGGGCTCAACTTCATCCCAAAAATCCCTGCGTCGCTCCGTGGTGCTGCCTGTTCACGGGCGGGAGGCGCTGCGGGACGCTCCGCACTGGAGTGGGGAGGCCTGGGCCAGCCCTGTGCCGCAGGCGCAACGGCCCCGTCACCGGGTGCTCCAGGGCTCCAGCCACGTCCACGCTGGAAGCTCAAGAGCCATTGATAGAAGGAGCTTCAGGTCACCCAAGAGGCTCCGGGCTCCTCTCTGCAGCGCTCCAGGTCGGCTCAGTTATGGAATTAGCTCCTTACCGCAGCGCCAGATCCTGTCGTTTGCCTGAACATCCATTTTCTTAACCAAGATTTCCTCCTTTTTATTTTTTTTATTTTTATTTTTTATTTTAACCACCATCGAGAAAAGAAAATGGGGCAAGAAACCAAATCCTGGGGCCACCGGTTAAACCAGACATCTCCGTTCAGCCCTGCAGGGCTGGCAGCAAGGGGCCCTCCCAGATGGACATCCATCTCCCTGGATTCAAGGGGTGACGAGGATGAAGTGGCTGCGCTCAGGGAGCGTTCGAGGAAGCTGGAGGCCCCTTGGAAATGCCACATCCTGCGTGAAGCCACTTCTGGAGCCTCCCCTGTGCCGAGCTGCAGACTCCTGAGGTTTGTAGTTGGGGGAGCATCTCTTCTTCGCATCTCTCTGTTGCCTCTAAACCTTTTGTCTGCCTGAAGGCAACAGGGACCTGCTGGAGGGCCGAGGCGATGGTGAGAAGATGGAAGGCTGCACGTCTGCAGCAACAAGCGCTTTTGCTCCAAGACGCTCCATGCTGCTGGCTCCAGATCACGCCAGCATCAGACGCCACCAGCAGGTGTGACGGCTGCTCCGGGACCGTCACCGTCCAGGACCGTCACCGTCCAGGACTGTCACTGGAGACACAGATGAAGCACCCAAGAAGGCCCCTTTGCAGAGCGGCAGCAGAGTCCCCGGTGTCCTGCCATCACTCCAGCGTTGCTCTGTGCGCTTCTCCTGTCCTCTAGGAACATCCCGTCTGCTCTGGACTCGGGATTGATCTCGACTGCGACTGCGACTGATCTCTGCCAAGTTCATGTTCATCACTCTTATCTCAACTATTTGCCTTAGCGCCAAAGATACCACATTAGTCCAAATTTAGGCTCTTATTTGGATAACCCCGTTGCTTTGCTCTGTTTCCCGCTACTCCTTTCTCCTTGTTTGCAGCGTCGACAGGGGCCCGTGTCCCTTGCAACGTTTCCTCTCGGAGCTGCCAGTGGAGACCGGTGCTGCCCAGGCCGCTCCGTGTGGACCCGGCTCCGCGCTCCGGCTGCGAGCGCGGGGATCCGGCACGCGGGGTTCTGATGTAACCGCAGTTGCTTCTCAGCAGCCTCATCCAAGCGCTCAAGGTGTCGCAAGTTTCTCACTAAATAAGGTTGGCTCCTTGGCTGCGTTTTGTGATTCTCACCGTCCACGGCAGCCTGAGGGCCCGAGCTCCGCGGACAGCAGCGCGATGTGAGGCTCCAGGCCCGGCTGCAGGCTGCATGGGCACCGGCACCAGCCCGCGGCGGCCCAGGACCTCAACCGGTTGCAGCGGCTCCCCCAGCGCCGTCCCCCACTGCAGCCGCAGGGACCCGGGAATCACACGGATCTGGGCAGTGGCTACCAGGCTCTCATGGGGTTCTTGTGGCCTCCTTTAAACCCCTCATGTCACAGCTGTTTGCAACGTTTGCCGTGTTTGAGACAAGAATGGATGTGGCAAAATGAATAAATAATCACACAATGATCACAGAGCAGCACCCAAGGGAAAAGAAAAAGAATTTAGCTATTGGCAATATAAAACTAGAGAGAAATTTCATATCAAGCTCACAATCACATTTAAACCATGGGTCAGATCTGCTCACCTCCTGGTCCAAAACGCATCACAGACAGTAACAGCTAAAGGTGACAAAGTAGTACCAGAAATACTGTTTTACAATAAATGTTTATGGGGGTATCAATGTATTACTCAAAGCATTTTCCATACAGAAAAGCATTTTAAAGAGGTTTTTGGATAGTTTTTTTTTGAGCTGATTTCAGGTTTACAGAAAAACAAACAAACAAAACATATAAAGCCTAGAATAAGTCTCCAGAGACATATTTACATTTGACAAACATTCGTTAGGACAAGTGCTGAATTTCTGGGGATAGAGAGGACTCGGAGAGAAAAATTCCCCTGCCCAAGCGGCAACGCTGACTTACATAAGGGTGAAATAGAAGCCGGGAGGTTGGTGGGACGAGCGCGTCCGCGCTGCCCTGTGCTTACCAGCCCACAACAGCTCCTTCACCCCACGAAACCTCCTACTTGAGTGCCGAGACGATGAGCACAGCTGAGTTCAAGATACTGGACACCAGAGCCCTGGAAAGCAGGTTGCAGATAACGCACAGGGCAGCATCAACTGCAGGGCTTAGCGACCCTCCTGGCCTCAACCACGGTTCTCGACTGCAGAAATGGCGTTTGCCAGCCCGGGTCCCCGCAGCACCCGCTGATCCCGCCAAGGGCAGCCGGAACCTGTCTCTGCCTGGCCCCGACCAGGATCTGGCCGCACGGAGCGGCGGGAGCCGGGAGCTGGCTGAGATGCGGCCACGCCGGCCTCGGGGTGCCAGCCAGCTCGGAGCTGCTTGGACCCTTCTGCTGCTCAATGACACCAGGACATTCAAAAAAATGGTAAAATGAAAGGAGAGAAGGACAAAATCCAAACTTAAAGTGCAGCTTCTGATGACGCCTTATAATCCCCCTTGGAAGGCAGGGATTTCCAAGCAATCTCCACGGATTCACATGAGCATCCACAGAAAGCAGACACTGTTTCCACATGATGCTAAACCGGGATCTCTGGTTTTCCAGGAAGGAGGAAAGGGAGCGCGAGGTCCACGCGAGCGCAGCAAGGCCGGGCGCTGCCGCTGGTGCCGCGGGGGGCCCTGCGCGATCCCGGTGCCGGGAACGGCCTCTCCGGAGCGTCGCCAGGGATCCGCAGGCGTCCAACACTCTGCAAACGCCACAGGAACAGACACCTGCCAACAGGCCGGGTGCCAGATTGAAGTCCTGAATTACTTAAAAAAGTGCTAAAATCATTGCACGCCTGCTACAAGACTGGAGCGGAGCTCAAAGCAGCTGGGTTTAAGCCTCCCCATTCCCTAGTCCTGTCTTGGGGTTGGCTTTTTTTTGTCTCACAAGATCAAATGGATCCCTCACATGAGCACAGAATCACAGGATGGTTAGGGTTAGAAGGGACCTCTAGGGATAACCTAGTCCAACCCTGCTCCAGCAGGGACACCTGGAGCACATGGGATGATTTCCCAGGAGAAGGGATTTCCCTGGGGAAGAACGCGGCAACCCTTCCCTCCCTCAGGTGCCCACAGTGCTTGAGAATTCCTGCTGCAAATCCTCTGGCAACGCAGGCTGGAGAAGCCCCGGAGCGCAGGCCGGGCAGCCCCCCGGCCGCAATGTTTCCAAGGAGCCAAATCCCACGTTTTCCTTTGGAAAATCGCAGCCAGATTAGGGCAGCCCATGCTGCACGGGTCGCTGGCCAGCACCAGTGCCTTCCTTCGCATAAATGCAGATTTTGGTGACAAAATGTGTGCGGGAGCAGCAACCCATCACAAGCTGACTGCAAAGTTTGGGGTTTTCTTTTCTCACCGTAATTGTTGTTGTCACCGTGGAGCGATTCACATGCAGCACAGCACAGTTCGTTTCTAACTAACTCTTTATTATATCAAACAAGGTCAAATATATAAAAAAATCCAAGTTGTTTAAGACAAAACATTAAAGTATCCCTTTCCCTCGCATATTCAGAGCATATTCTGTTCCTGGAAGAAAAATATAAATCTCATGTAGAGCGGACTTTTTAGTAACCTGCTGGATTTAACAAATTCTTCCAAACTGCATCGAAAAACCACAGAATCAACGACACAGATACAAGGTACGTTTGATATTTTCTTGCTTTTAGAAGTCTCTTCTGAATGTTTATTTCAGAATGGCCTAAAATTTAAGCCAAAGCAGAAGAGCATTTTGAAGTATTGCAGGTCTCATTTCTGCAGAAGGAAACACCAAGCCCAGCGCTTTGAGCCTGAATATGGTCACAGAGACATGAACATTTAGAGCTTTAACAGACATCCCCTACTAGGAACAAGCACCCATTTTCAGAGAAAACGTGCACGTTTTACACAAGGAAAAGGCAACGATCATAAAAACAGAGTCGTTGGGGAATGACTTTGGCGCTAGGAGTGGGATTTGCTATATCCGCTGGTCACTACTGGATTTATTTACCCGTTTGGAAGAACACTCACAGGGTCAACCTGAGACAGTAGCTTTACACAGGTAATGGTTTGGATTATTCATCAGGAAAGGGCTAATACAAATAGCGGGAGAAGGGCCTGGTGGGGGCTGATTGCAAAGGTCATTTAAGCCATCAAGAAGACACCGCTGCGCTGATGCAGCTGGTGAAGACAGCAGCAAGGGGAGGAAAAAAGGAAAGAAAAAACCCTCAGAATTTCAACTTCTTGCAGTTTCAGCTGATTAAAGGGCATCCAAAGAACCGTCACGCGGGGGTAAAAGCAGCAGAACCTTTGGGGCGGGCACGGTGGCTCTGGCACCCGCACACCCAGCTGCTCCCTGGCACCCTCTCTGCCAGACTGGGGGCAGCACCGTTCTCTTCCCGCTCCTGTTTAACTAGGAAAACCACTCAATTTGTGCGGCTCATCCCGGCCAGCTCAGCCTCCAAGGCTGCCTCAGCGTTCAGACCACTGCAGCCTTTTCTCATATATGTTTTTCTCATACCAGTTTGCTCCCAAACCTGGAACACACACGGAGCGGGAAGAGCCAAGTCCCACCACCCGCAAGGGCTCCCGGGACGGTCGCGACTCTCCAGCACCGGAGACAGGATCTACGCGTAGCCCCTTGAGACTGTTGGGGTCCCAAAGAGAAAAACAGAGCAAGAAATCGGAGCAGCCAGAGGGCCATTTCGAGCAGGCGTGTGGGCAGGCACGGGCTGGCAGCGCCCATCCCTGCGGGCAGGTGAATGCCGCACTGCAATGAAGGCAGCGAAGCCCGAGGAAGCCCCAGAACGGAGCAGTTTTCCCTCCCTCCGGAATCCCCCTCCTGCCCAAAACACTTCCCACAGCAAATGCGAGTAAAGGGGAGGGCAGAGCGAGGTCCTGAGCTCGTTACCACCAGCAGCGAGAGGCCACGGTCTACAGGTGGCTCCTGCGCTCGGCCTCGCCAGGAAGGCACCGCCGAAGGCAGCCGGCACCGCGCGCCTTCCACGAACTGGAAATCCAATATAGAGCTCAAACCAGGGAATGCCGGATCCCAGTGCACTCTCTAACAGAAAGCTGGATTACTCGCACTGCTCTGCCTGAGCTCAGTTCCTCGGACATCATGGGAGGAAGAGGCGTTGGGATAAGGCATTATTGCATGTGGCTTCGGGAAGAGGCTGCGGGCAGCGGGAGGGCTGGCGAGGAGGGCTGCCCGGCAGCGCAAATCACGGAGCAAAGAACTGCGGTGACTCCAGCTCCCTCAGAACGACAAAGATCTGTTATCCAAAAATGTACTGGAACAATTTAATGCCCTCAGGGTGGGGTGTTATATAATAACAGACCTCAAAAGCATATCTTTCCATAGATATCACATAAATATATGGAATTACTGAACACAGTAAATTTCTGCTCACTTTTATTTTACTGTTTTACAGGAGAGGAGGTTTCTCTCCTGTTCAATAAAGCTCACAGGGGGTCTGACTCCCTCTGCGTTATGGCAGCGACGTTACCCTGAACACAAGGATCCTCACGCCCGTGCATTTTTCCTTAAGGAATTTTCCATAGGGCTAGAAAAGCCACTGTGGCACATACTAGCCATAGTACGAGTGGCCTGGCTGGAAGGAGCACATCATGTTTGTGAAAGCACAGTCAGCAGCACCGGTAACAGGGACGCTCCAAACCCTCCCCTGCTCCGCTGCCCGGATAACTGGGCTCGGAGCGGTGTTCAAGGCACTTCGGAAATGCAGCATAGAAAGTTTTACACATAAAACCAAAAAAAAAGAAAAGAACAATGAGGAACCTACAGATCACAGTAATAAAACTGGCAAAATGCTAACAGCTACCTACCATTTTCTCTTCGTTAATATAAAAAAAGTGAAACTTCAGCGATCCAGTGTACAAATACAAAAATTGTGCATAATAAATGTACTATAATACTGTACATACAGCATAAACCGTTCAATGAGAATGATTTAAATATACCTGTTTGTCTCCTGACTTGGAAGACAGAAGAATAAAGTTCTATAATCCTAGACTATGTGTATAAACACTTTTCTGAGAGCCTGGATCACTAGTCAACAGTATCCCTGAAAATAAGCAGAGCCAAATATTTACTCCTTGGAAGCAATTATTCAAGGGAGTTCTGTGATAAACTAGGAGCAAAACACAATATTTAAATTCAACCACCATTAAATCCAGACAGAGTTCTTTCCATCTCCTGATTTGCTACTGGTGCTGCTTTTGTTCGAGCCGGCTTTGGATTTCTTCTCTCTGGAAGTGCCGGGATTGTTTTGGTTGTTGTAGGCCTGGATGGCGAGGTCCAGGCGTTCCTGAGCCACTTTGATTTCCCTCTGCAGGTTCTCCAGGTCGGCGGGGATGTTCTCCTCGTTGCTCCCATACTGCTGCTCCTGGGCTATGTTGGCTTTGTTCTGCTTGTAGGCCATTTTGGCGTTGGACAATTCCGTGTACTGGATCTGCTCCGGCTTCACCGCGATGTTGTAGCCGGGCGGCGCCGACGGCGTGTTCCAGGTGAACGGGTAGTTGTAGGTACCCGAGTCTTCCAGCTCTTTCCTCTTGTTGTTTAACGTGTCCCGGATTGTGCCAAATCCCAAGTGCAGCATCTCCCAGACATTCAAGAGCAAACACAGGCAGCTCACGCCGTACATTATTAAGAGGAAAATGGTCTTTTCAGTTGGCCTCGAAATAAAACAATCTATCTTGTGCGGGCACGGCTTGCGGCTGCACACGAATATGGGGCTCACCTCGAAACCGTACAGAAAATACTGCCCCACCAGGAAGCCAATCTCGAAAGTGGTCCTGGCGAGCAGCTGCAGCACGTAGATCCGCATGAGCCCGTCCTCGCGGATGCGCCGGCGCCCGTCATGCTTGGCCTTGCCCGGCGCCGGCGGCTCCTTGTGCTCCCGTTCGCTCTCCAGCTCCATTTCTGGGTACATCATTGGGTCCTCCTCGTGGTCCTCCTCGGTCTCCTCCAAGGCGCGGTGCTGTTTCCAGCGCATGGAAAAGCTTTTGCTTCGGATTCTCCTGTCGGCTTCGCTGTGTTCCACCATGCGGGCGATTTTATGGATCGCGTAGCCTAAATACATCACGGACGGAGTGGCCACGAGAATGATCTGAAACACCCAAAATCTCACGTGTGAAAGAGGAGCAAAAGCATCGTAGCAGACGTTCTCGCAGCCGGGCTGCTCCGTGTTGCACACAAACTTGCTCTGTTCATCGTAATAAATGGATTCTCCTCCCACAGCAGTGAGCACAATCCGAAAGACAATCAGCACCGTCAGCCAGATTTTGCCAACAAAGGTTGAGTGATTGTGGATCTCCTCTAACAGCCGGGTCAAAAAACTCCAACTCATGGTGGTCAAATAATTTTATCTTTAAAAAGCAGAACCAAAAAGCAAAGCCCAATACTTATGAGTTTATCAGCTTTAATCTAAATCCTGCAAACATTCAATCCAGAGACTTAGGAAAGTTGGAAATAATTTTTGCAAGTTTCGCGCAGCCATTTTTATACTGTCACCTGTTATCGGGAGCCTCCAGCAGCCAGGATTTGCTTGAGGATTCTCTTCTGTACGGCGTTGAGAAACCCACTATAAAAACAAAAGTAGAAAAATGTGAACTGTGATTTCCACACACACACACACACAAAAAAAAAAAAACCCTGCTTCCCAGGCTGCTTGTAAGCAGAGGACAGATGTGGCTACTCTGCATTGAAAATATCAAAAATATATATATATAGTTTAGGCTCAACCCTTCCAAGACGGGTGGATCTGGCAGCTCAGCTCCTGGGAGGTCACTGCAGCCATGAACCATCCCTGGAGCAGGTCTCTACCCGGAGACAGGAACTCAGCCTAACAAATCCCAGCCGGAGATGGGACACAGCCTAATGAATCCCGGCTGGAGACGAGACACGACCGAGCGAGCGCCCAGGCTGCTCCTCCCGCGGGCTGGGGTTGCTCCATCTGCACCTCCCTGCAGGGAGGACCTGGGTGTTTACCCGGAGTCTTGTAGCGGCGCTGAGGAAGCAGAAGGGAAACGGAGCCAGTTACCTGCCCGGAATTGCAGAAGACAGATAGGAGACATCAAGCAATAATTTGCTGTCACAAAACATAGATCAGTAGGAACTCCCGGCTGGCAGCGCTACAGAGCAGCAAAACAAAACTCTGCTAATGACACAGGCTGATCATTAGTTCTCAAAACAGCAAAACTGGGGCAATATTGAGAATAGAAACATTTGTTTGATGTCCCTATATCACCCGAGAGTGAAGTCAGTCCCTCTGATCATGTTCGACATCTATTAGTGATAAAGATGCTAAATTCAGAGGCCTGGATGACATTTGTTCAAAGGTCCTAAACTCAGATCTGGAAAAGGGACCCTTCTGGCCCTGTGACCTTCAGTAATTTATTCTAAAACTAAATAAATCCAGACTGGAAGAAAAAAAGTATTTGCAGCTTTTCACACTTTTTTTTTTTTTTTTTTTTTTTCCCCTCACAACTATAGAGCTGTTCACAGGCAAAATACTGAAATCTGAGGAGATACAATCAATATGGGATTTAAGGCTATAAATGTCATTCCTTTTTAGTGAAATTAAATGCTTCATTGATAAAGGTAACAGCACAGGCATGACATGTCCTGGCAGTGCAAGACATTTGCTTTATTACCCCCATGACAGTGTGAGGAGAAAAAATAGTGTGATTTGGTATTAGAAGAGCACACATGAAGTACTAAAAGCAACACAAAAATCTTGAAAAATGATTCCTGGATTATGAGGCGAGATGAATGTTTTGTGATTACGGGCTTGGCAACTAGTCTGTTTTTTTCTTCGGTGGTCCAGACCCAACACAGCAAAGGGTTGCTGACAAAACCTGCGAGGCCACCCAAGTCTGCAGGCTGACAAATAACCACGAGAACGGCAGCGACGCAGGAAAACGGGCACCGCGGGGGGTCCGAGCGCACCGAAACTGCTCTTGAACGTGGCTCAATGCACGGATGTGTACGGAAAGATGCACAGATTGCACAGAAATGTATGGACTGTTCACACAGGAGAGCAGTTGTGTCCAGCAGGAAAGGGCCGGAGGGTCTCGCGGAGCAGCGGTTCCACAGGGCTGGTGCCGCAGTGGGAGCTGCCGCCGCGCTCCATGGCCGTGCGGGAGCGACGAGGCCGATGCTGCCTCCTCCTGGCAATGCAGCGCTGCGGCCGCAGTCTCCACGAGTCCTTCACGCACCAGAGACGGGCCCTGTTGTGCTCAAAACCATTGGAAGAACAGAGCGGAGGCCGATTTGGAGAGTTCAGGTTGTTTAGATGCACGGGTAGAAAAGGAAGAGAGACTGGAGCAGCTGGAGAGTTGCTGAATCCGTGCCCATTGAGCACGCAGCCGGTGCAGGGATTGGGATTGGGATGTTCTTTTAAAGGAAGGAAAGAGCAAGAGCACCTGGTTCAAACCAAGATGCCTTGAAAATCTAGTCACTGACCAAGAACATGTAACAAAACATACATGTTGCTGATGATATGTTTCAGTTCATCACACAAAGGCAAATGGGTGTTAAAGATGATTAATTTTCACTCACCAAAAATATTCAGGCCAAAATATTTTTTTAAGTGAGCTACTGAGTAAATCTAAAATGAATTAAATGAGCTTTTGCCAGGGCAAATCTAGGGGAAAAAAAAAGCAGGAACTGGTGTTAAATTTTCAGGTATCGTCAATGTTTATTCATCAGCAGTTACTAACAGAGAAGTTTTAAATAGGAGGAGTTTGTAGCGCGAGAGGAAAGTGAGTCTTTGCTTTTAGCTGAATGACTCTTGACATTTACTGAGTTCTAGGGCAGCTGTTAGCCCTTCCAAGGTGCTTTTTCTACCTGCGGGACACACAACTGTTGATTTATAGTCATTTCTCTTTGCTTTTTCTCCTCTCTCGGAAGCCTCTCATCTTGTCATGTTGTAGCAGGAACACCAGGGAGGGCCGGGGGCCCTGTCACCCACTCGGCCGTGCAGTGGCCGGGCTTTCACCAAGCCGCACACCCGGGCACAGCGCAGCCCCGCTCAGGGCTTCCCTTAGGAGGAAGAAGGGGAATCGCACCCCGAATGTCACCCGTTATGTAAAGGAAGAACGTGACAAACTAGCGTATCGATATCGCCACCACAGGCTTTGCATCTCGAGTATGCACCGACTCGGACATGAACCCTGCACTCGCCAGCCCCGTGCTCAATACCCTGCAGCTGGGAGACGTCTCGCTAGCAAGATTTGAACTTACTCAAAAACAGGTCTTACGCCACAGGAAAATATCATTTATTCTAAATATAGTTTTAATCTGAACCAGAGCTACTAACACAAATACAAGGGAAACCACCAAAGAATTTCTGCTATTTCTGTTTTTAAGGAAACATTTTGACTCGGTGAAATGGCCTGTGATTAAATGTTGGTTCCAGGGGAAATTTTCAGACCACCCAAATTAAAAGTGATTTTTGAGTAAAAAGTTGTGAGGAAAATTAGGGTACTTAAAACAGTGCCAGCCTGCAGCGATCTCAGGAGACTGCCCAAGGTCGGAGCGAGCTGTTCCTGCCTTCCCAAGAGGATTCTGATAACCTGCCGTAACCTTCACCCAATGGACACTTAACGTTTCCCCGGATACGCTGTTCTGGGAACATTTAACTCAATAACTTTCTGTTGGCTGAAACAAAAGTCTATGGACACTGACAAGTATCTGAAAAAAAAAAGCAAAATGTCAGCAATTTCCTCTAATTTAAGTCATGCCAGAAAGTGCATTTGAGAAAGACTTTCAGTCCTTGTCTTTGTCACAGGTTCATTGCAGCACTTATGGCAGAGGAGGTTCCGTAGGGGGGACAGGACGGAGGAGGCAGTGTGGCACGCGGCACCGACAGCCAGCGGCTCCGGGGAACTAAAGCTGGGCAAAACGGCGCTCGGGGACGCTGGCGTCCCCCAAGAGGAAGGAAAAATCTGCAGGAGGTTCGTGGAAAAAAAGCAGTTTCAGGTAAACAGATTCACTGCAGGGAAACGTCTATTTTAACACATCTATATCGTTGAGATAGGGAGCTGTATCGTGGACAGACCCTCATGTGTGCAGCTTCCCCCTTCATCCCAAGTTTGGAATGGGAATTTAAACAGGGGATTCGTTTCATCCAGCTGCAGCTTTCTAAGGGAATTGAGTCGGCCTCCCTCCTGCTATGGAGGCAGGAAAGGGTCCTCCAAGGAGCGATCCAGGAGTGGCCTGGGAATCCTCTCTCGGATGGGACACGCAAGGCTGAGCAGCCGGCATGGAGAGGCCACGAATCCACCTCTTCCAGAGGCAGCAAATCCCCCTCTTCCAGAAGCCACAAATCCACCTGTCCAGCCTCTCTCACCCCCCACCACGTGGACACAACCCAAGGCCCCATGGGCCTAGGGCCACGGCAGGTTTTGCCACACGTTCCCCGCACGTCACAGGCTCCTTGTACCATAAGATGCAGCTCCTGCAGGAGCAAGAACCCCAGGCTGTTGCATCCCGCTGCATTTCAGCGTGACACAAGGACCCCGCTTTCCTTGGAAAGGACTCGCCTTAACGGTGCGCCTAGGGAGCGGGAGGTTTCGCAAGCCCCATCATTACGAGGAAGATAGCTGGGGAAGGCTTTTTTCCTGCTGCTTCTTAATAACACATCCTGCCATGTCATCCTAAGTAAATCTGATTAATGCATTAATGATATACACATTTTGTTTTGTTTTTAAGCAGTTGAAAAAAAGATGTATGCGGAGCAGGAAAAAAAAATCAGGAATACATGCATGGCAATTTTGTTGATATTCAAAAGAGGTTTCATGCTGCATGAAAGTGAAATTGGGCCCACGGGCTAATTAAAATGGGATTTGAATTAGGATGAATGAATTATTAGCATTATTCCTTCAAATCTCATTTACATTTAAATGTAAATGTTCACATAGTTTGTGGTTATCGGTGAAGGAGGTGAAGGAGGGGGTGTCCTCTAACTGGAAAAGTGAACAAGCGCTGCCAAGACACAGGGTATTTCTCAGTCTCACGTGGCCCGCAGAAAGAGAAGGAGAATCGAGACAAAAAAAGCCCTGGTGTCAATGTCTATCTGAAAGCAATTCCTCAACGGGGCCTTCAAATCCTGGGCATTTTAACGAGGTTCTGAGGATCCCCCTAGATCCAATTCCCTCAGCCCTAAAAAGCCCCTTGTTCAATTATGAGACTGCAGATCTGCTGCTGAATATTAATAGAAATACTAAAATATGGGTAAGAGGTAGAGATATAAAAAGATTCTCGTGCTGTCAAAAAAATGAAGATGTCAAATATGTATCTTTTTGAAAATCAACATACATATATTCACCCAAGCATTCAGCGTAAGGATAAGCTGGAATTTGCAGATAAGAAGCAGCCCTCTAATAGCCTTAGAGTGCCCTCTAGGTAATGCTAACATGGAAGGCAAAGTGACAATTTTAGCAACGTCCCCCTGCAGTGACACGATTCAGATGAAATCGCTATCTGCTCCCCGCTGCCCCAAACCAGCTTCTCCTTCGCCCAGAGCAACCGCGATCCGCAGGAGAGCGCTGGTCCGGGGCACCTCGGAGCCCGCGGATCCGCGGGGTTGCAGCCCTGCAGGGATGGCCAGAGCTGCAGCCAAACGCGGCAGAGGCTGCCCAGGCCCTCCAGAAGCTTCTGGAGCCGCTTCCTGCAGAGAAAGGGCCCTCCACACCATCGAGGCACCCCTCGGCCTGCAGCAGGGCTCGGGCACCCTCGGCCATCCGGCATTCCTGCCTCAAGGGCTTCTCCTCTCGAGAGCCTCTCACCACTTCACAGCACGCTCAGCACAGCCGAATTTAACCCTGCTCAGCCCAGGGGGTTGCAACCCGCTCCTATACCAACTGGCCTTGTACTAACCTTGCACTAACCGACTTAGACTCGACGTGAGCACTGCAACGGAGGAGCCGGGAGCTGCACGGGCGCTGTTTCCCTGCGGAGTTTAGTTGGACGTTGAGAACTGGGAACACCAGAGCCAAGGGCAGCCCTGCACGGGCTTGGTTCTATGGCAGCCAAGTGTTCAAGGGAAAGCTGAGCTCTCCAAGCGACACCACGGCCAGGGCCTGCTCTTTAGGCCCTTCCAAGAGCCAAGGGAAGCCCCCAGGGACTGCTCCTCCTAATGGGAATCGCTATCCTAACGGGCGAGCATGGTCGAACGGCTCCAGGTCCTCCCAATATCCGGGAGCTTCCAGCTCCTGTCCTTAAACGTCGCCTGAATCCTGAGGTTTGGATGAGGTGACCAGCGTTCAGCTGCCACTTAGATGCCCATTTAGTAAGAAACCACCTGCTGCTTAGCTCGGGATTAACAAACCACAAGGTTCAGAAGCCACAAGGGTTTGCTGAGAAGCCGCTCGCAGAATGGCTGAGGTCGGACAAGACCCTCCGGAGCAGTCCTAGCCCAAGCCCTCCGCTTCGAGCACGTCACCCTGGCAGCTTGTCAGGACCATCTACCCTATGAGGAGAGGCTGAGGGAGCTGGGACCGCTCAGCCTGGAGAAGAGAAGGCTGAGAGGGACCTGGTCAGTGTGTATAAGTACCTCAAGGGGGGCAGAGACGAGGATGGGCCGGCCTCTTTTCAGTGGTGGCCACTGGTAGGACTAAAGGAAATGGTCACAAACTGAAGCGTCAAAAGTTCCACAGGAACTTAAGGAAATGTTTCTTCACAGCGAGGGTGTCAGAGCACTGGAACAGGCTGCCCAGAGAGGCTGTGGAGTCTCCTTCTCTGGAGATCTTCAAGACCCGCTTGGATGCAGCCCTGTGCCACGTGCTCTGGGTGACCCTGCGTGTGCAGGGGGTTGGACTGCATCATCTCTAGAGGTCCCTTCCAGCCTTCACCATTCTGTGATTCTGTGACCACGCCCAGTGAGGGCTGAGCATCTCCACAGCCTCTACGCAACCTGCTCCCATGCGCGATCACCCTCACGGTAAAACCCCCGACCTAAAACTTCTGGAGGGCACTTGGTGACCACTGTGGTTAGAGCAGAAAGGAAAATACCGTATTCTCCAACCAGCCAGGAAGGAAGGTCTGCAGCCCAAACACAGGATGGGCAATGGGGAAGCCCTCAGCACACTCCGGGCCTGGGCTGGGGAGGGCCGCACGGCTCTGAGCCGTGTTCCTGCCTCAGCACCAACAACGGGGCTGAACCACCGCGATCCCACAGCCCCGCGGCTCCTCCTCCGTGCTCGGAGCGATGAGTGTCAGGAGGAAACCGCACACTGGAGGCAGCTGACCCAAATATCACTCACGGCCACTGCGGGGAAAGGAAAGCCGCCGAAAGAGAGCAGCTCTGTCTGCTCCGGTAAGTCAAACGGCTCTTCACAGCCAACTGAGCCGGCGAAAAGCAAATTGGTCCGAACACCTAGTTCACCTCCCACCGTACTACGGCAGTCAGAGGAAACGGCGCTCGCTCTTTGTTTCATAGCGGAGCCCCAAAACAGATACAAACAAGGGCAATAAAACAGCACGGCGGATTGCACAACATCCCTGGCGCTGCACGGGCAACATGTAAGGACAGCGGCTCTTTCACTGGAACGTAAATTCACAAAAGAGCTTCCTTTCTACAGCATCAGCTGGCAGAGCAAGAGATGCCACCTCTCCCTATAACTGTAGCACTCGAGTTCATATTATAGTCTTTTTTAAAAGAAGCCTTTTTTTAAAAAGGAAGCCATTTTTAGAGAAAAGGAAGATTTCCTAAATGCAGCAAAGGACCTCTTGGGACCATATATCCCAAATCCTTCTGATCACGACTGCCAAGATGCCCAGTATGCAGAACACTTCACTAAACCTCATTTATATTTTCCGCTTGCTGAGATGGAGGACAAGGAAGTTTTCCAGATCTCCCTTACCTTACAAAACTGCACATGGCCTTAAATGATCTGTACAGCACAGCAACGTATGAGGATCACACTGGCAACAGCCACCCTTGAGGACAGAGCCTTGCGGTGCCTCAGGAGCCCATCAGTAGCATCTTCTATAAGGACACTCACTGTCCCCTGTGCACATATGGGGGAGCAGGCACAGAAGGGCGAGCAGAGACACTGTCTCCTGAGCACCATGTGGGAAGGGCAACAGTTCACGGCAACAGGAGCAGCAAAACCACGAGCTGCTCAGGCGAATCTTCCTCACAAGTGCTACTGAAATAGGAAATCAATGGAGGAGTTTATTTCAATAATTTTGTTTTCATGCAATCTGTTTTGAGGGAAGCAATGCAATAAATCAGAGCAGGCTGCTGCCTCGCGAGCTAGGTTTTCCTCAGGCCGAAGTTTATTTATAACAGGTCTACTTTGCAAAAGAAATATAGGCTATAAACACAGATATAATTTCAATGTGTGGGGGTTATTTTTAGTTCTTTGTTGAAAAAAACAATTATTTGCCATAGCGCAATAAGAAATTGAGAATTACCATTTCTGGGAGCTTTTCTTTCCAAGGTTCTGGTTGCCTCTCAACCCTGTTCCCCACATACCAGCAGTCCCGCCTGCGACATGCTCGGAGAACAGGCTCTTCCCGAGCGGAGCCGCAGGTAACTCCTGTTTTCCCAGGGCAGACGGAAGGCCCCTTCTCCCCAGGCCTCCTGCCACACAAGTGCATGCAACCAAGCACAGAATTACAGGCCCTTACCTTGCTTGTGAGCTGCTTTACATTGCCACATATTTTGCCAGCCTCATTATGAACAGGGATAAGGATAATTATGGGCACACCAGGCTCCCAGAGGAATGGAAACCACAGAAGCCAAGCATGGGAGATATGAAAGCCCATCAAAAAGCTTGATACTAAGAGGACAGACCTGATGAGCAGAGCGGGCCCATCCTTCCTGGGCACCGAGGGAGCGTTCTGTTTGTTTCGTGTTCCTGAGCTCGAGTATGGCAGAGCAGCACCATGCAGCGAAACTGCAGAGGAAACGCTGCAAGATGCGGTAGCTGCAGCCGCCCTGGGCTCTGCTTCGCTGGGGCTCCGCGGGCTGAACCTGCTTGAGGTTCCACTGCATCCTAGCACACACAGGAGGGTTAAAAAGATACTTAACACAAGGAGTTTCTCAGCATCTGCTCCTCCAAGGAAAAGGGAGATAAGAGGCAAAGCAAAATGCTACCCAGGAGCAGTATTTGCTGATGGATTCCCCATCGCTCTGTCACTGCTTCCACTGTCCTATCTGTTCCTTTAGAGAACCCCACTGAGCATCAGCATCAGGAAAAGCTTCAGGTCCAAGTGTTGCCAGAAGAGAAAGAACTGCCACACCAGGAAAAATAACCAGCTCATGTGTGTATTCACAGTACTGGAGACAGCTCCAGCCCCTCTGCCAGGTAAATACATGGGGGGAAAAGTCAACAGAGGAACCTGTGAGGAACCTGCAGGCGCCCGCTTGGATCCTCAAGACCTGGGGGATCCTCACCCAAGACTTTGTGCAAGGCAGCTAAAAAGCTCTATCAGAAAAGAGACTTCATGGTTGAGTAACAGGGCGAAAGAGAATAAATGAAATCAGACTAAAGAGCCAATTCCAGCCATGGAGGGAGGTCTTGGGACACCGGCTAAAACCTGCACACTGTTTATGAGCAAAAAGGGACATGAGAAGCAAGTGACCAAGCGCTAACCTTGGAGGTGAGGAAGGTGAGCGACTGCGAGGAGCTGCAGAAGGACCTTGGGACACTAAGACCGGATAATAAAGCAGCAGGTGAAATGTAGGTAGAGTGATGTGTATGCAAAATGAAATATAATAGAATCCAATTTCACACTGAAAAGGATGTGCCCCAAGCTGACCTTTCCAGGCAGAAATGTCACCTTGGGTTGACGCAGGCTGTTCAGTGACAGCATCAGTGCGTTCCCGCGCGGCGCGTTTAGAAGCAAGGAAAACCTCACCAGCGGCGGGAGAACTGCAAAGCCCTGAGCAGCCCGGAACAGGGAAGCAGCTGATCCTTCACTGTGCCTGAAAAATTAAGGAAAGGGACCGTTCTCCTATGGGCTGGGTGGAAAATACTTAAAAGGCAGACAGAAGTTTGCAAGAGGCTTTCTAGGTTTTTCCATCAGCTTCCACTTCTGGACTACATCAGAACTATTCGGATCCCGTAGGGATGTTCTGAAGGAAAGAGGAACAACCGTCTCCAACACCCCAAGTCTGGCACTGCGGCCATTCACAGATGGCAAGTTGCAACATGTGAGCTTCTAGTACTTACCTATGGACCAAGCCTGCTGCTTCTGCCCCCTCGAAGCGCAGCCGGGATTGATTTCTGCCACTCTGGGACACGCTGGGTTTTGCAAAAGCCCAAATCCCGGTGGGTTTTGCCCAGACTGCAAAGAGGACCAGGATGAGGAGCATAAATCAAGCGCAGTATTGCCATAGAAGTAGAGACTGCAAATAAGGAGCACAGTAGAAAGAAGACTGTATTTGAACTGGAGAATAAGGAAAATCATTCCCATGTTGTGATAGTGAAGATCCCTTTGTATTTTTCCAAACCCTTCTATTTCTTTTCAATATATATAAGCCAGGGATCCCATTATCCACTGAAAATGCTTTTCTTTTTTTAGAAAAAGAAGTTTATGTATTTCAGTGTCAACTAAGTTGCTCTTGTAAGCGGATGTCTGCTTTAATTAAAGGCGCCCTTTCTTGAATACCTAGACAAAATGTTTACAGTGAAAAAAAAGATGATTTTCAGTAAAATACTTCTCATACAGCACAGTTTACTCATAAAAAAGACACATTGCTTTTGAGAATCTTAATTATTTTACACCATAAAAAATAACAACACACAGACCAGCCAGATGTGCATCCCCCATCTCCTGACCGCCTACAAATGCTGTTTTTTAAACAAGCTCCCCCAGGTTTTGCAGTATTACTTGCAGGCTGTGACCCCCTCGCTTGCCACGAGCAGGGAGCATGAACGAGGAGTCAGAACCTCATCCTCAAGGTAGCATGGAGCTCGTCTACGCGCACACGAGCGCGATTCCCCTCTGGGGCCGGCGCCCGTTTGCACTGTTGGTGCCGCAGGGAGCCCAGGACCCCGTGCACGCCTGGAGCCACCGGCTGCACCGGTCGAGCGCCCAAGGCTCGGATGTGCCCGTGGCAAACAGCGGCGGCACCTTCGTGCCGCGAGGCGCCGTCGACCAGCCCGTGCCACGCACCTCACTGTACAGTTCTGGAGTCATCTGATTTTTGCCCATTTTGCTCACTTGGAAGAGCAGGGGCAAAAAGGCTGCATTTTTTCAGGGCTGCTTGGATTTCTCTCTCTGAAACAGGCAGGGGCATCGTGTGTGGGTACCTAAAATCCTAATTCTTTTCTTATTTTCCTGAAAAACATGCAACAATAAAGGTGGAACTAAAATCTCTACGAGCTGAAAGCCGGTATCGTGCCCTTATTTAGGCAAAAAATCCTGCTGACTTCAATGACTTCCATCTGCAAAAGGTAATTGGGGGGAAATCCTTTGCTCACACACGTGAAAACGAAAATCCCAGCACAGCAAGTCGCTTAAGCCTAATTTAGAGCCTGAAAGGAATCCTACTAATAAGTGGGCTGTGTATATGCAGTTAGGCACAGGCTAAAGTGCCTGGATGATCTGGAAAGACCCCGAAATCCGCAGAAAACAGAGATTAAAGCAGACCTGGCTGTGTATTAAGCACAGTGGCATGAACAGAAGGACTCACGTTAAACTTGGGGGCAGGAGGGGGCCGCGTGCGTGTGTGTGTGTTGAAGCATCTGTTCAAGTTTAAGCACATAAAACATTTTTCAGCCCAGTGACTCCATAGGGAAATGCCTCGTACATCAGCTCATCTGACTCAAATTTTCCATCACATTTGCCTTAATACAGTTTTGTCCATAAATACACCATCCTCTTTTCCAAATATAGCTTTTTTTTTATTTATAGAGCAAGAAAATGCTGTAACTCCTGCTGTTACTTAAATCTCTGGGATTTTCCTTGAAATGTAATCACTGATAAATTATTCACTTAGATTATTTAGGTACTGACTTAAGCTATACACATTTGTAAGAAAAAAAAACATTTATTTTTGCTGCATTATTTGCCAGTCTCTGTTGAAAACCCTTTGAAATTTTACTGCCACCCTTCAGGAACGTGTGTTACCCAGGCAATATGTAGCAACGTCACAGGAATATCATTCCCTGCCTTTGCCCAACCGTCCCTATCAGCGTGCCAATTTAATTCATAACGCAGCTGTGAACTTTTACCCTCAGTCTTGATTTTGCATCAAAGAAAAACAAGAGATTTTAAAATCCTGACCGGATTTTCTTGACAGTCCCTGAGTCAAAGAAGAAAAAAAAAAAAAAAATAAAGCTGCGTGCTACTAGCCAAACAAGGGCAATGATTCATATCTGTTGTAAAAGGAGCTCAGAAAAGGAAATCTAACGCAGCCTTTTTCCCCTCTGAGGAGCATTTGAAACATTAATTCTCTTTTTCTGTGTGTGTGTGTCTTTTAATAGAAAAAAACAGCCTACCAAAATGTTCCCAAGCTTGGCCAGCAAATGTATGTAATTTAGACTATTAGAAAGCAGAGGTTTTCTCAGAGCATTTAAAAATGGAGCAGTATTGAACACAGAGAGTAAAAGCTGAATTCAGAGAATTGTGTCATTGTTAACAACTTCAGTGGAAAGAAAATACACGGGATTGTTGCACAGGATGGAGGAATTCCACTCCTGCTGCTCATCGGAAGCACAGGGAGCAGCTGGAAAGGCCGATAATCGCGTGGGTTTTTGCAATGAACATATTCATTCACCAAGCACAACAAAAAGGACCGTTTTGCTGCAGAGGGGACGCAACATTGTCACCCGCAAGGGCTCCACGGCCACTCTCAAAAGCGCTTCTGTAGCTGTGGAAGCTTCGCGCGCGACGAAGGACCAGATTTCCTCGCTCCGGTCAGCAGTGTTAAGGCTGGAGCAAGGGAAAAAGGGAATGGTAAAAAAAATAATCAGTAGGAAACCTTAGTGAAAGGTTTTTCATGGGAGTAATTTACTGCCTATTAACTAAGAAAAAAAAATCTGGGGCACAGAGGGACTTTGCTGAACGCGTGGAAAACAAAAGCTGAAAACCATATGGGAAGAAACACTGTCCATCTAATGCGGAGTCGCGCGGACAACAAGAGCCTCTGTTGTTTGCAGCCGCCGCGCCACTCTCCCTGCTCCAAGTCCTAATGACGGCGGCTGCTGCCACTGCTCGCAGGCGCTGCCCGGCAGAGACGCGACGGCCCCAGCGAGGCCGTCGCCCGCTCCCGGCTGCCCACGGAGCAGAAGGGAGCGATAGGCGGAAGCAGCTTTGGGAAAGAGCCCACGTTACCGCTGTCTGCCCGGCTCGGTGCCCGTGGCGGAGGCCGGGCTGGGATGTTTCCGTCGCTGCCGCGGCGCTTGGGATGTGCTCCGGAGGGAGCAGCTGGGACACGCAGCTCCGCGGGGACAACCCAGCCCCAGCTCCCTGAGCGAGATCATGGCCCAGAGCTCCACAGTCACCTCGGGGTTCTGCTTTGGGGACGGTGCTTCTTCTCCTGCCAGGTGACACACAAGGCCCCAGGGTATTAGCCAAACTCTCCCACTGGGTGAGCAGGGAGGGCTACACAGGCACCGCAGGGACAAGCGACCACAGGCAGGAGCGCTGGCCAGCGGACACAGAGTCACCAGCAGACCCCAGCTGCCCGCGCTGCTCCTGCTCCAGTCCAGCCTGGTTTGCTTCCCAAGTTTCCAATCTAAAGCTTTCCAACAGAGGCCGGTTCTCCAGCATCGCTGCTCGCTCAAAAGGCAGCGATAGATGCGTTTGGAGCCCCCGCGGCTCCAGACGCTCCAGAGGCACCTACAGAAGCTCCCACACAGGCGCTCGGGGGTTGAACAACTCCCAGGAACGTCTTTCCAGACAGAGTTGTTGCCTACGTGACGGCCCTGCATCGCTCCAGCAGCTACACGCAGCCGGCCAAACTGCACCCCTCGCTTGCACTGCGCAAGAGAAGAGCTGGGGATTTTGGAGGGTTTAGAGAAGTTGTCAGCAGTCCGAAAAGGAAATAAGTTACTAAGTCAACATGGTAAAATTCAGCAGAAACTTCCCACCAACAAGGAGTTTTCTGCGATTTAGGATCGGTGTCCTGGACCCTGCCCTCCTCATGCACAAGCTGTAGGACCAGGCGAGACCTTTGGGATATGCAGCACAGCTCCCAAATCAATTCATTAACACATACAATTCTGTAGAAAAACAGAGCATCTCAAACTGAAATGCGTAAACTATGTCCTAAAATCTCCACTGAATTGTTAAAACTGCTCTAAATTTGCCAGTGTCCAAGCAGAGGCTCACTGTACCTTTGCTAGATGCAGACCACGCTGTTACCACCTTTGCTGTCCCCACAGATGCACCAAAAATCAGTTATTAAGACTTATTTTAGCATCCTCTTTGCTAGGAGGCAGATGGGGCTGCTGCCAGCCTGTTTTCCGATCCTTTCTCAGCTCTTCTCTAACCCAAAACTCTAATTTTTCTCTCATTTTCCAATCTTTGCATCACTTGCCCATTATCCATGATGATTCCTCCAAAAAAATGGACAAAAAGATTCACTAAGGAGAGGCTACAAAGGGATCGCCTATGGGATCCATGTAGAAAACATTGCAACAATTCCTCCTTTATAACAGTGCTTTCCAACCTTTAAGCAGTTTTTTAACAATAAAAACCTTTAGACAGCTGCATCAATTAAAAAATATATTTTTAATTAGGTTTCCTATGACCAATAATCCAAGCTTTCCTGCATCAGTGAAAATATGATAGAACTTGCAATTTTAGCCTTAAAAAGTTTTTTAAAAGGCAGTCACTTCAATAAGTGCAGAGCCAGCAGGAAGTTATTTTTTAAAATAACTTTTCCAATTTTAAACTGATGGGAAACATGACAAAAAGCTGCTGCAAGGATGAGTAAAGCTGGGGATAAGCAGAAGAAGCCATAATAGTTATCAAATGCGTTTTCTATATGGATGAGAGAAAAGAGATGGTCTTGTGAAATAAGCTGTGCTTTACTGAACACAAGCCTCCAAAAATATTTGCTGAAACTTATTAAAATTAAGTTTATGCTTGTGTTTTGTCCCATCCTTTGCCATTTCAATTCCAAAAAATGATGGTCAGGTTACAGCTGTCCAAAAGAGCCAGCGAAAGGATCATTCTGACAAGGAAGCAGAAATATCCCCAGGGAACAGCTCCAAACTCCACACAAGCCCCAGCCAGGGCGCCTACCCACCTGGCATCGTGCTCGGCTGCCGGCATCGCAGGGAGCCTCCGGCACGGGAGGGCCCCGGCGCGTTCCCCAGTCCCGGCTCTCGGCGCGTGCGGCTACAGCTCTGGCCGCGGCGGCCGCTCTGCCGCCCGCGCTCCGCTGGCGCCGCAGATATGGAGCGGCTCATCCCGCCCCCGGCCCCCCCCGGCCCGCTCCGGGCGGGAGCGCGCGGAGTCCAGGGAGCGACGGGGGAAACGGCGCTCAGGCTGTGCCTCGACCTGCGCGTGGAGCTTTTAAAACCCCCTCTTACACCTCTGTTTCTTACAGTAGATCTAAGCTCATTGGTTTCATGTAACATTTTGGGGCTGACTTGCTCCCCCCTAGTAAAATGCAATTTTAACGTATTCTCCGAAAGAGCCAAAAATGAGGAGAACAGAATTTGTATTTATTTAAACACAGGCCTTGATAGAAAGCAGCAGCTTTCCTCTCCTAACGGACCTGGAGGAGGATTTTTGGATCAACTGATTCAAGCCGCTGAAAGGCTGAACATCAGCGTGGAGCAGATTTCTGACTCAAAGGGAGAGGACGATTTTTCTTCTGGTTCTTCTCTTCTTGCAGCGTGCAGAAACACAGGGAGACCCAGGGGTCCCTGGGGCCCGTTTTTCGCTCTCCCCTCTCATTCCTTAACACCGGCTAGGGACAAAAAGGCAGATTCCAGCGCGCTCAAGCACCCAAACGCACATACGTGCCCTAATTAAATCTATGCGCATCATCCTCCCCCTGTAATCAATGTGACGATGGAACCGAGTTAGCGCGGCCCTGGGAAGTGAGGGCTGAAGGGGCAGAATCGGATACATTCCGGCAGTGCCGGCACCGGCGCCATCCCGGAGGGATTCCAACAGCCCGGCGAGGCCTACCGGGGGCCCAAACTTTCCTAACAAAACTCCGGGAGCCGACGGAGGAGCCGGATGCTTCTCCGCGCAGGGTCAGCCCGGACCCCGGCGGCCAGAGCAGCCGCTGCCGCCGCAGCCGTCCCTGGTTCCCAACCTCATTTTGGCGCCACGGCCGCGGGTTTTAACCGGGAACGGAGCGTGTGCGACGGAACGAGCGGCGGGATGTGCCCAGCATCGTCGTGCCCGGCCGGGGAGGCCAAATGGCAGCGCCGGAGCCCAGGGCCGGCTCCCGCCGGTACCTGTTACACCCGCCCGGCCGGGGCAGCGCGGACCCCGCGAAGCCCCGCGCGGGATTCGGCACAAAACGCTGGAAACCGCCAGGGCCGGGAGCGGGAACCGAGCCCCGGCTGCGCCCCGGGAGCTCGGGGGGGACGAAGGCG
>JAWLRI010000302.1:187099-208608 GCA_034781795.1 Crypturellus tataupa | reverse complement strand
ACGCGGGCCGGGCCAGGGGCTGCGGGTCGGGCCGGGTCCCGGGCAGCGGCCGCTTCCGTGAAATCCCCCCGCGGCCGCTCGTCTCCCCGCGGGGCCCGGGTCAGCGTTTTCCAGGCGTCCGCGTGGGAAGCAGCTCCTTCCCACGGCCGCGGGGCAGGGGGGCGGCGCCGCGCTGGGATCCTCCAGTCCGTTATCCGAGGGCAGCGCGAGGGGCTCGGAGCGGGACAGCGAGGCCGGAAAGGGCCGAGTGAGGCGATAAGGCCAGAGCCCCCGGCCCGGGTGTGCCGGGCCCGGCCCCACGGGGGGCAGGAAGCCCTTCCCGCCGCTTTCCAGGCCCTGCTCCGCCAGCCCACCCGGTACACGGGAGACCAGCTGCTTTCCATGAGCTGCTTCCTTCCCCTCTGCCAGGCGAATCCCGGCCCCGTGGAAACCAAGCGCAGAGCTGGGTCCAGCCTGAGCCCCCAGGACAAGGTGGGACGAGCAGCTCCACAGAGCAGGAGGCAGGGAGAGGGCAGCAGCCACCCGGCGCAGAGCTGGGTTACGGCACACAGCTCCAAGGGGAGCCTGTAGCAGCGCCAAGAAAGGAAGAAAATCCGAGTATGGGAGCGGGAGAAAATGTCCTGGGTGAGGGAGTCCAAGAGCTTCCGCAGGGGAAAGCCGGCAGTGCTGCCCACCCCCAGTGCCAGCCGCTCCCGGCCTGCGGGTCCCCTGGAGCGATCACACAGAGCCACCCACGGGGGACGTTTGTATTAACGTTTATAAGGGCTCAGAAAAACACTTGTACAAAAAGGTAAGAGGCAGACTCACCCTTGCTCCAGGGAAGGCTGCTAGGACCCATTTACACTCCGTCCCTCGTAACGTTAACGTTACATTCATGCTGCTCCGCAGCAGCAGGGGCCACACGCAGGGACAAGCCGTGGGGCCGGAGGGGAAACCTCCCCCTGGCAGCCTCTGGGGCCGAGGAGAAGCTTCAGGGCTCGGGGTTGCTCCTGAGCCAGGGAGAGCGGCCACAGAGGAGCCACCGCGGGAGCCAGTCCCTGCCCACACCGAGGAGCAGGGGCTGGGGAGCAGGGAGGGACAGTGCCCGGGGCAGCCCCGCGGGGCCTGTTCACATGGGGTAGTTGAGAACAACGTCCTGCTTGGCCAGCTCCAGCAACATGGGGTCGTCGAAGAACTTGCTGATGCTGACGTCCTCGCTCAGACCCTGCGGAGTGAGCACAAAGGTGGAGTGAGGCCCTACGCAGAAACCCCAGGACGGAGCCCTGATGTCCTGGGGGATAAGGGCAACTCTTGGGCTCCGGGAGAAGCAGGAAAATCTGCCCAGCGGTTTCAAGACAGCCGAGAGCCTGCCAGGAAGCTGCAAACGGGCAGTTTCTGCAGCCAGGGGTATCTACGCGCTTGCTGCCCTCCCACGGTGGAACTTGCTCCCCTCCGTTCCTGGTCTGTTCTCACCTCCCATACCAGCCCCAACCCCTCGGACCAGCTCACTAAACAGGCACAGAAAAGAGACACTCAAGTTCTCACAGGGCTGAGGAGCTCAGAGAGGCCACCAAGGTGTAAAATGGGCACTGGGGAGGAGAGGGGAGCTCAGCGGAGGCCGCAGGGCTTTGCTTTTGGCTGCAGTCACTGCCAGATTAACGTGCTCATGGGACCATCGCAGCCACCGAGCAGCATGGAGGAACGTCAAAAAGGGAAGTCCCCGAGGCACAAAGGACATTATTCAACTCTGGGAACACGAAGGGGACACAGCGTGCTCCAGGGAGAGCTGCAACGTCTGAGCGCCAGCACGGAGGGATGCAACCGGGCTGACTCCCGACCTACCTTCCTGCGCCTGGTCTTGATCATGAACTCCCTGGCCAGATGCGGCGCCGGCTGCGGCTCCAGGGGCCGGATGACGATGCTCTTGTCCAAGGGGTCACCAGGCACAATCTGAAACACAAGTCTGGGACGTGAGAACATGCACGGAGTGATCCTGGGGGCTGCTTCAAGCTCCAGGCCTGAACTGCAGCATGGAGGGAGACATCCCCCAGGCCCTGCAGCCACCCTTGGCCCTGTCCTCACAGCCCTGACACCACCTCTGCTTTCCTGGCACAGAGACACTGTCACCTCACTACCGCCACCTCCATGTGCACTGCCAGGAATCCCTTAAACAGTCATACTAATCTGAGCTGAGACTCATCCCACTTTCCCCACTTGTCTGACATCTCTAAGACACCTACCAACCCCTGAGGCCCATGAGTGTCCCAACTGGAGCAGCCACCACAAAGAGCAGGCCCGTTGGGCTCCCTGCAGTGCCAACTCTCCGGCCTTGCCCTCCTCATGTCCAAACCGGCTCTTCCCATCCTGCTGCACCACGAGCAGCAGCCTCATGGAGAAGCGGCTGCAATCCTGTCCCAAGCCCCGCTTGCATGGCCCTGTCACAGCTCCTGCACAGCGCAGCTCGAGCGCAGCCTCCTGCCTTCTCGATTAGGGCATCCTGCAGCAGATGGGCTCTGAGCCCCGCTCCAAGCTGCCCGCGCCGCAGAGCGCTCGCTGCACCGACAGCTTCCCCTGCACGAGGATGCCCTTTCTCCAGGCGCTGAAGGACCCTTACGCTCAGCGAGCACCAGTGTCGAGCGCTCCCTCGCTAAGACAAATGGTGACGTAGCTTGGAACGAAGCCACTGGCTTCTGGCAGACACTTTGCAGCTAACGCACAAAGCCTCCACCAGCTCCCAAACCCTCTGCCATCGAGGAGGTCGTCTGCAGAAAGCAGCCTGCTCTGCGGCACGAGCGCTGCAGAGGGCACCTGGCACAGCCTGTCCCTGTGGTGTCCCTCGTGCCTGGCTTGTGGGTGCTCGGACTCACCTGCCAGTGGTGGAAGACGGAGAGCGAGAAGGCTTGGCCCTGCGTGTGGGTTCGCAGGTCCGTCTCAAAGCCGAACGAGTCGATGGCTGGGATGAAGGCCTTGATGGTGTAGAGCGGGGAGCCCGGGATCGGGGCATCTTGTGTCACGTGCCCTCTGCCAAAGGGAGAACAGATTAGTCCTCCTCCTCTCTCCTTTCTATTTCTCCTCCCTAACACTCAGGGAGGCACAGACACAACCCAGAAGCTTCATGGGATCTTGGACACCTTCTCCCCATGTGGCGTAATGGCCAGGATCAGTCTAGAAACCCCCAGCTCTCCCGTCGCAGGGATTTCGCTCTCCCCCAGCACTACGGGATCAGCACTGGAGCATCCCCAGCGGTCCAGATGTCCCGGCAGCAGCAGCTGCTCTGCACGTGAGCGAGCACCCACCTCCGCCTGGCCAGCACTGTGTAGACCGCGGACACGCAGTCGGCGGGGGCCTGCACCTCCACGAAGTAGTAGGGCTCCATGAGGCGAGGGGTGGCCTGCGGGCAGAAAGGGATACATGTGGCTGAACCGGCAGCAGTGCCGACATGACGCACCCCGAGCAGGTGGCAGCACCCAGCGCGCTCACGGCCAGCACAGCACCTTGCGGCACGGCACAGCTCCCATCTGGCCCCCACGGGTGCCCAAAGAAACCTCGAAGCTTGGACAGAGCTTCCCTCCCGCCAGCCCCCAGCCACACGCACCCTCCCCACACCCAAGTCTCCCGGCAAGGTGAGCACTAGTGAGACGGGAAACGGAGGAGATGCCAGCTCCAAGGAATGCGGCTGCTTTACAAATCCCTCTAGAGATTATCTAGTCCAACCCCCTGGCTCCAGCAGGGACATCCAGAGCATGGGGCACAGGGTGGCATCCAGGTGGGTTTGAAGATCTCCAGAGGAGCCTCCACAGCCTCTCTGGGCAGCCTGTGCCAGGGCTCTGGCACCCTCACAGGAAAGAAGTTCTTCCTCACATGGAGGTGGAACTGCCTGGGGTTCAACTTACACCCGTTATCCCTTGTCCTGTCATCGGCCACCATGGAGAAGAGCCTGGCCCCATCCTCCCTGCAATCTCCCCTCAGGTACTTGAACATGTTGATCAAATCTCCTCTCAGCCTTTTCTTCTCCAGACTAAACAGGCCCAGCTCGCTTTGTCTATCCTCATATGACAAATGCTCCAGTCCCTTAATCATCTTCATGGCTTAAAAACCTGTCTGCTGCCTGCCAGGGTGCTGGAAGCGCTAATGGGTGACTGAGGCGGTTTAATCCGGCATCCCTGGGGCAGGAATTGCAGCAGTGGTGCAGCCTGGGCTCCGGCACCCCCCAGCACCGCAAGGCGCTCGCTCTCCACGTGCAGCCGTGTCCTCACCATCAGGAAGGCCGAGTATACCACCCTGCGGGCCGTGGGGATGATCTGCCCTCCGCCCCGGTGCAAGGGCTCCTGAGCAATCACCGCATCCAGGATCTTGAACTTCACATTGCGGATCACTGTGGAAGGGAAGAAATGACAGCAAGTGACCTGAGGGGAGCGTTCTCCACCACATTAACACCAGCTGGGCATCTCCAGAAACCTGAGCATACAGCAAAGACTGAGAGCCACCTGGGGAGACTCCTAAAGGACAGGCCCAAAAGGACAAGGATGACCATGTCCAATCCCTGCCTACCCATCCAAGAGAGGCGGTTTATTGCAGTTCATCTTGCAGGTGCTCAGAGCTCTGGCAGGAGCAGAACTTCTCTGCATGTAGGTACTAAGTGCCATGGCCTGTGTGGCATCTGCGTCGAGGAGAGAGGGGAGTTTATCACCTCCCTTGTCACTCATCCCCAGACCTCCCCAGCTCTCTGCTGTGCAAGGACAACTGCTCACTGAGGAATGTGGTCCTCAGAGCCAGCCCTGCGCTGGCCAAATCCTGCAGGTTCTTACGGACAGCAAAATTCATCGTTTTGATCAGCTTCACTCCCACAGGCCCCACTTACATTCATCACAGAGGGGCCCTTCTCTGGTTCCCCACTGAAAGCCTTGCACAATGCTGTCCTTCACGGAGCCCAGCAGCGACTTGTCCACCTACAGACACACAGACAGGCAGAGGGTTCCAAGACTGCACGTGGACTGCAAGGAATTAACAGACAGAGCCCAGTGTTTCAGAGCCACTTCCCAGAAGAGTGGCTCTGTCCCCCTACACCCCGCACTGACTGTTACTCCCTGTTGCAGCTCAGGAGCATCATCCTCAGTTTGGCATCTAGAGCTATAAATGAAGAGTCTGTATTTTGTTAATGCTTAAGGCCATTTTGTCGCCAGCTTTGAAGACTTTGAGTCAAACAGCAGGAACTCACAAAAATCACAAGCAATTTACTCACCAGGGCATGATCGCATCACAGAAAATATAACAAGTCAGAGCTGGCAAACCAGCAAACACTCCAACCACACTGGGATCTTGCCGCACCACAGCACTACCACGTCTCATCAAACCACAACCAGCGCCCGCGTCTCTCACCTCGGAGGGCAGCGTGTCGTCGACCAGGATGTTTGGGCCGGTTGCGTCAGGCCCAAATGCCCAGATGGAACGAGCAGCCAGCAAATCCCAATCGTATTTGGTCTGGAAGAATTCACCCAGCTTCTTTCTGATGGAATAAGGAAAAAAATTTAGAAAACAAATATTCCACCTGCACTAACAATATATATATGACCCTGTTCCCTGCAGGCATAAAAGGGACTCAGCTTTTTACCTCGAGCACCTCGTTTGTTGAGGCAAGGATGCACATGGATTAGCTGATGTCAACACTGGGACAAAAATCTCTGCCTAGGGGCTGCTGTTTAATAGCATGTGCCTCAGATCTCCAGGGCTGCCTATTTTCCCACTGTTTGCTCTGAGGAGGATTCCTGCTTTCCCCTAATTAGTCCTACCTGTTCCATGTTATCTGCACCACTTCATTCTCGATGTCCTCAGCGAGTCCCTTCTCCAGAGGCTCTGCAATCATCGTGATCTTGTTCCTGAGAGGTGAAATGGTCAAAATTAGGGTGCAGAGCTATGGCAACGGGATAACTGGAGGACCCTGGGGTTTGCTCGCTGCCTAGGACATGGCTAGGGAGGTTTGTGCCCTCAGGTGCTGCCGTCAGGCTGCAGAGCTGGAACCCGCGTGTTTCCAGCCCTCCTCCTCAGGACTGCTCTCCCAAACCCACTTGTCTCCAGAACGGGATCCCGAAGGGCCAGGACAGTGTTCCCCAGTCACTGGCAGGACCAGGTGTGTCAGACATTGCCTCAAACAAGCCCACGAACATGCGTGAAGTGCCCCCAGATTAGGTCACCTCTGCATGCCCAACAGTTCAAACTTTTCCCAAAAGTAACGTTTCCGGCCACAGGGAGAGTGCACCACAGTAAAGGAGGGCAAGAAAAACCAGAAACCACAGTGGAACACAGGAAAACTCTGCTCAAGATAACATGACAGACCACAAGTGCCATGCAAATTCAGACATAAAAACACGCTGGGCTCACAGATCCTATTCTGTGAACATTTCCTGTACTATATCCCGGATCTCCCTCCTTCAAGTATGTCCACCTCATAATGCACTGTTGGAGAAGGAAGGCGGGACCAAGCAGTAACGCCAGAAAGGAGCAAATCCATTCTAATATTAAGAGTAAGTAATAGAAACCTTTCACAATGGATTTGGGGAATAATGAAGGCAGCACTTGGCTCTTTGGCACCTCTTCTGGTTCTAGGAGATGTTTCTTAGTCTCAGAAACAGCAGACAAGTGCTGAGAAGGTCCCAGTTTACTGCCAAATTTAGTTAAAAGAAGAGACAGAGATATGAATCTCTCAGTTTCCTCCGTTTTGAGAAATACTAGAAAGTACAGAAACATCCCCAGAACTGAGTGTGTTACGGAAGGGTTTAACAGAGCTGCTGCAGTGGAAGGCTTGGACCCTTGCCACTTTCATGGGCAACAGCTGCTGCGAGCAGACCTCTCGGAGGCAGCGAAATTTCCTCCCCAGCAGCCCCTTCCATCTGCCTTGTCTCAGGCGCGCCTGGGTTGCCAAGAGTTCTTACTTCTTATTCGGTGTCTCGGCAAAGCACTTCAGGGAGGACGTTTCCACCACCGTCTCGCAGAACGTTACAACTGGATCAGCAACCTGCAAGAGCAGCAACAGAGTTGCAGGGGGGTTTGTACTACCCAGGTTCCAGCAATACTTTGTTGGGCCAGAGAGACCAGCTGAAACCTTTGAACACCTGCAGGAAAAACCTGTCTCCTCTGCCAACGTTTTAGTCGGTGTTTCATATGCATCGCTGAAGCCTGCACAGGCAGCTGTAGCAACTCTGTCATCCAAACAAGAGAAAGAAACTTTAAAGCTGAGCAAACAGAGCTGTCAATCCACAGACATCACTCAGCAGAGACATCTCTTCTTTCCAGATCTGGAAATATATTGATCTCCATTGATGTTGGCAGTGTGATGGCTGGAGTAAAGGAAAGGGCTGGAACACAATCACCACTGCTCTCCGTGGCAGTTTTAGGCTCTCTGCTACATGGTCCAACACAACTAGGCTGTAAGAGTAACTTTTTAGGTGGACGGAGCTTTTCTTTTTAAGGAAAGCTGGCAAAGCCCATGCTAAGGAGCAAGGGGCTCTGCGTGCAGCAGGAGGGCAGACCTGGCAGTGAAGAAAACACCCCAGCTCCAGGTATTAGAGCTGTCTCTTAGCTTCTCTGGGCCCATGACACAACCTCAAACCCTCCCAAGCAACCTTTTGCACAAGCAAAGCTGCCTGCCACCTCAGCACAGAGCAAGGCATGACCAAGGCACAAGAAGGCACCTGAAGCTATAGCCACAGAAGACTCTAGCAACTCACAAGCAGCTACAGGGAGCTCATTAAAATGACCCCATCAAACTCCCTCTCCCTGAACTGAAGAGGGACCAGAAGACAGAATCTCTACATTTTGCTAGGTTTGTTATCTCACCCCTCTGGCTAATGGGGACAAAACCACAGGGAATGATCTCCCTCTTCATTTCCTCACCTTGATATCAATCTCTGAATACATCTTGCGCAGATCATGCATCACACAGTCCAGATAGAGCTCCCCCGTCCCCAAGATCACGTGTTCTCCAGACTCTTCCACCTGAAAAACAAGAGCAGGGTTTAACTTGCAGCAAACTCAGGCTGAATCGACCACCAGCCCTTTCAAGCAGAAAGTGCTCGTGTGCTCTGCAGAAAGCTGCCTCCGCAGCACAGCAAGGCATGTGCATTTTTGCTTGATTTACAGCGTTCTGCTCTTTCCACCTGGTTTATGAGACCAGCTGCAACAGCATGAAAAAACTCACAAGAGCAAAATAATCTACAGCAAAAAAAAAATGCTTTTCAAGATCAGCCTACAGGGCAACCCAAAGCACGGCCTGAAAACAGTCAGAAGACCACAAGCACCTTAGTAGTAAGCGACGGGTAACTCTTGTTGACTTTGCGGAGACCATCTAACATTTTGGGCAGCTCAGAGGGATTGACTGGCTCTACAGCGATTTTGATGACAGACGTGGTATTGAACTTCAGAGGACGGAAGATCTGAGCCTGAAACCAGACAAGGACAGAGACGTGAATCTCCGCATCATGAGATGGATGTTAAGAGTTGGATAAAGCACTTGGATAATCTCCCAGTAGGGGCTCTCGTGCCCCAGTATCTTGTCAGAGAATTGTTGGCTTCTTTTTAACGCTGCCATCAGAGCTTTAAAGACGCCCTCCACAGCCTCGCCTTCCCACCCCGCTGAGTGAGCCCCGCCGAGCTCGGTACCTCCTCGTTTCCTCGTGGCTCCGTGACAGTTGCCGTCTTCACGATGGGCTGGTCCACTCCTTCGATGAGCACCCAGTTGCCAGCAGGAACCCGGTTCACCTCAATGTGGTACCTGCAAGACCAGGAGCGTCACCGTGCCGCTCGCTGCCACCACCCACCCGCGTCCCCAGCAGCGACCCCAGGCGATGCCGCTCGCAGGGAACGGTGCAGCCAGGGCTCTCCCTACCTTGCGACCGAGATCCAGAGCCGTCCCACAGTGCAGATCTGGGAATCCTCCTCATCCTCCAGGGTGTAGTTTTCTCCAAGGACCTTCACAGGCTGCCCAGCATGGATGGTGCCGCTGAGCACTCTGCCAAAGGCGTGGAACTGAACACCGTCATCCGTGCTGTACATCTTTGTGGTGTGACACATCAGTGGACCCTTCCCACAAAAGAGAGAGAGAAATGAGCCTTTTCTAACAAACACACAAGAAACAGACACAGACCTAAAAGGACTCATGGAGAGAAACTGATTAATGGGCTGAAACATCAAAAGAAGTATATCTAAGCCCTTAATTTTCCTGGGTTACAAGCTTTATCTCCTCTTGCTTCATACAGAGCCCCAGGAATGGCCTTGGTACACTTTTCTGGTGCTCTACCCCTACTCTTATGGAACAATAAATAGCAGTGGGGACGAGGTCACGACTCAAGGGGATGATGTATGAGGAAAAGCGTGATCTGCTGCTCTGCAAACCAGCGCAGTCGATCCCCTCGCAGGGCACAACAGCCGAGCTGCTGCCCCCAAAGGTCCCTCTATGGCTAGTGATGTAGTGACAGTGACCACTGTAAGGTTTCATGGCGATATTCCCAACTCAGAAAGTCGGGGACAGGTTCTTCATTAAGCAGATATTTGGTATGGGTGGCTCTGGGCACCTCTGAATGCCAACTCCATGCAAGGCATGTTGGAAGAGGACAGTTTAGTGAGGCTGCTTTAATAGGAAAGAGGCTGGCTAACTCTTGAGGGTATTTTTGTCAGTAGAGTTCAAATCAGTTTTCTCAGAGTTTGGAAAGAGACTCCCAACTTCACGAAAAAGGGACAAAAAGGCAGCAAAAGGAGACAGAAATCACCCTGCAGGTCCCATGTGCTCTGGAGGCCTGACCTAGTCTCTGCTCTTCACTGAGCACTCACACAATTCTCTCCCGAGGGCGGCCCTGGCAGGCAGCTAAAGTTTCTCAGAGTGAAGAGATTTGTTTCAGTATCGGATGAGAGGTTTTGAGCTGCTGGAGGTCGAATCTGGGCAGTCGCCTGCCTAAGAGGCAGCTGCCCTATCCAGGCTCCGGGAGGAGGGTGCATTTGCTACACTTCTGAAGATTTAAAGCAAAAAAAAAAAAAAATGTTTCCTTACATCAGGGTCGCAGTCGCTCATGGCTTCCCCTAGATCGGAGTCAACACCGCCCGTGTACGTGTGCTCGATTTTGGTCTTGGCCCCCACCTTGGGGGAAGGGATATGTTGCACACACATGTCCACAAAGCCTGGAAAAGCAGCGTCTTGTGAGAAACTGGTTGGGCAGAAAACTTCAGGATACAGAAAAGAAAGAGGCTCTAACAATCCCAGGCCCTTCTGGTAGTGCAAGCGTGGCCACGGGGAGATGCAACCAGCATCTCGAGATCTCCTCTGGGGACGTGGTTTGTATTTTATGTTTAGAAAAGCAAGAGTTGGGACAAGATCTTTGCAAGTGCAAGCAGGCACTCCATGGCTGCAGTACAGCATTTAATTCTTAGCTATCAGGAAGACTGTGGAAGAAAAGAGGAACAGCATTTACCTGTGAATTCCCCAAAGAACTTCTTGCAGACAAGCCGCAGGAGGGGTCGAATGTTCAGTTTCAGCTCCTCTTTGGTCAGGTGGATGCCAAGTTCATCCAGAGTCCTGGGCAGGGTCGTGTCCACATCCCCAACCACCTGCAAGAGAGCAAACACCACTGGCACCTTCGACACTGACTCTCAGGGCAGCTTCACACCCCAGCCTGGCTCTGGACTCGCTCTGCTTACACGGGAACTGCCTGTCGGGTAAAATCATCGCTTAGCTGATCCCAGAGCATATTACAAAACCAGAGATAAGGAAGTTCTATTCATTAGCTGTGCAAACACAAGCGTGAATGTGTGAGGAACAACTGTGAGGAGTTGCCCAAGGATTCTCTGCACCTTCAATTGAAGAAACCCGTGAAGATCACAGTTCATAAGGGAGAGTCCTGCAGACGCCACCACCATCTAGTGTTCAGTCCCTAGAAGCTCAGGGCCAGACTGGCAGCAAGGAGGAGGAGCCACCACATACCTGAGCCAGGATCTTGTAAAGGGGCTCAAGGATGAACTCCACAAAACTGCGCTGGGAACTGCTGGTCGGGGCCTTTTTCGTGAACTTCCGACTGCAGGGAGATAAAAGGAGACCCTTGGGGGACCAGCCTGCGAGCACCCAGCTGCCAGCACACTGGCACAGCCTCTGCTCTCCTCAGCTTCTCCTGTCCTCCCTTCCCATCTCCCTGGGAAAGGCTCATGGACACAGGAGTCACCCTTACTCCAAACGAAGGCCAAGGGAGACTTTTTGATCCCACTTATCAGTTCAGAATAACCAGATCCCGGCAGGAAGACTGACTCAACCCTCCCCAGCTACTCCTTTATCATCGGATCACCGGATAAGCCACATTGGAAGGGATCTTGGGAGGTCATCCAGTCCATGTTCAGAGAGCAGGGAAGGGAAAACCTAACAGACATTCAAATGAGCTTCTTACGTCTTCGGGTTGAAGTAGATGTCACCCCAAAGCCGCTTTGCAAACTCCTGGTAATTGATATCACCTAAGAGGAAAAAGCAAAGAATAAAAAAATCTCTGACATGACTAATAAAATGCATTTCTCCAATAAAATGAAAAAGCAATAGTTTCCAATAAAACAACCACAGAGATTCAATGCCATGAACCAGTGTTGGGGGTAGAACAAGGCAGCCACAGAGGGTACTTTGTCCCAGTCCTGAACAAATATCGAAACCCTGATCTGGGAAGACCATCCAGGGAGGTGGCTAGAAAACAGTCCACTGAGGATGGCACCAGCAGCCCATGACAATGTGGGTTTGACAATTTGCTTCTCAGGAGCATTTCAACCACTTCAGCTACACAAAAGGTTACGGGTAAGAACAGCTGGCTGGCCTGGCTCCACACTGCAGGAGTCCTGCTTTCTCTTCCAAACATTTTAACACTTCCAAACATTAACGCCAAGGTGCTGGGCTGGCTCCACCCCTCTGCCCCGCAGCTCTATCATGTGCATTTTCTGCCTTGCTGAACATCTCCGGGTTCTCTTCTCTTTTTTAGCTGATGCACAAAGTCCACAGCCAAATACCCAAGTGCTGAAGGAACAGGGTAATGCTGGACTGTCACGGTGGATTTACAGTAGGACAGCAGTGATAATCTACAGCAGTTTACAAACAAGCTTTTGCTGTGGGGATACACACAAGCATAAGGAATTTCATGGTGGCTGTGGTTTTGACAGTTAAATGACTATAACTTATGTTAGCTGGAGCTTCTTATAAAATCCCTGCTGGCCACAGCCAAATATCGTTGATTTAAAGTACCCATTCAGCCCACATCTCCCAAAAAGTATGAAATCTCCTATTGACTGCGCCCGTGTACACTCCCTGAAAGGAGAATTAGCTCAGAAGGCAGCGAGTGAATTCCGTGATACCAGGGAAGTCATTTATTCCTCCAAACTCATGAGGACACAGGATACTCTGGCACACCAAGCCCTGACCTCTCCAGCTTATTCCACCCTGAGGCCAACTGCTTTGCAAGAGCGAGGCCAGCTGCTTTAAAATATCCTTCCCCTCTGCTCTCTGCTCCTGTAGTTCACCCAAAATTCCCAGGGTGAGAAAATTCTTCAAAGTCTTAGCTGCCCGGCCGGGTAACGTAAGCAAAATGCCCACTTGTACAAGTGGCAGATTGCCCTAGGTTGGCAGCTGGGGAGGACAGAATTAAATCAAAGCCAGAAAAAGACAGTTTCTTAAAAAAGACTAAAGGGCAAGAGTGCAAAACCTCATGGGCCAAGCTTGTGCCCGGCTGCAGCTGAGCCTCAGACTCTGGAGACCTTTATGAAAAGGAACTTAACTGCTTCACTTCTGAGCTCTTCTGATAGGAGGCAGAGTGTGATCAACAAATCTGCCTTCCTTTGCCATCGCAGGGTTCATTTTTTCTGCTTAAGGATACATACAAGACACTGGCTTTTGACTCAGGAAATATTTATCAGGAGAAACTCTATCTAGAAACAAGTTAGAATTGGATCCCTGCTTTCTGCTGGCATGGAAAAAATTACAATAAAGTCATCTGGACTGAGATGTGCAATAGCTCTCAACTCCCAGAAGTTCAGGAATGCACAGGTTGGCCATACATGAGCAGTGAAAAGCTGAAGCTGAACGGCTTAGAAAGTCTCAACAAAAATAAAAATGTGTTAGGAAATGAAATGTTAAAACTGTACCAGGTTTCTGGATAATCCTCACCATATGTGTCTGCATAAATCTTTGCAAAAGATCCCAGCGTGAAGCAGATGCTGTACTGCGAACTGGAGAAACACACGTTTCCCAGAAGGGGAGACAGGACCAGGTTTTCATCGGTGGAATACATGCTGAGGGAAGACAGATTTTAGACACAGGAGAAAATATCAATGTTATGAACCAAGACAGACACCTAAATTTACTCTCCACACCAAACAGTAGTTTGTGATAGAGGAGGATTCTACATTGCCAAACAGCAGCTGAAAAATGATTGCAACATGCTTGGCTGTCAGAATTTCAGGATCATTTTTGTTACCACAAATTACAAAGAAATATTCACAAATCTAGAACTAACAGGCCACCAGCACCAGTGCTTTATACTGTTTGTTAAGTAGGGGTTGTTTTCCCTCTGAAAAGCAGGAGCAAAGTCAGTCAACTAAGGGAAAAGACAATGCGAGGCAAATAACGCACAGATAGAATTGAATGGAAGTGATTTTAATGAGTTCACAAGCATGCTAGACAGGATAAATTATCATGCTCTGAACTGCATGATGCCAGTAGCAACTGAACAGAGACATGCAAGTGAAGTCGTGTGCAAATTCAGCTCTGGGGTTATACAGGTTACGACGCAGTCACAAACAGACTGAGGGGAAGACTGCTGTTAAAAATGACCTGACTGGCAAAGGCACCCCAGAAACAAGGACAGGAAAATAACGTCGTATTTTATTGTCAAGGTTGGAGAAGATTTCCCTCATTTTTGGAGGGTAGTCTGGCAGGGAGATTTCACCAAAGCAATGCTATGGTGTATATTTAGGGCCTAAAATCTGTTAGGAGATTTGACAAATCTCAGCCTATGACATGGGGCATAAACAAAATGGACCACAAAAGTTCCCCTGACCAAGTCCTGTGGCCACAGTTTGTAGAAAATTATTCCAGTGGGAAGTCACAAGGAAAGAGCCAATACTTTCTAATATGTTAAATTATCTGAAATAAATTTTCCATGGTTCCTCCTGCTCTGTTTTCTATGATTCAGCGAGAGATAAGCTTGTGATTTTAGCAGCCACAAAGAGAAGTGTCTAGGCTGGAAGGAGGACAAGGAGCAGCAGTGACACACGAGCCCTGTACCTGATGAGGCCGTTCACTTCGTCCACGATGTGTCGGAGTTTGTAGTAGGCGTCCGTGGGGGGCAGCTTAAGCTCCAGGATGAGGCGGTCGATCTTGTTGATGCACACGGTGACCGCCAGCCTCTCCTGCACCGCGTGCTTGATGAGCCGCTCCGTGTTGAGCATCACCTGGGGGCGAGGAGCACAGGCACCTCGAGCCACAGCCCTCCCCAAAGTGCTCTCCAGGGAGAGCAGTGACCCTCACGCACAGGGCTGCAGCCCGTAGCAGAGCCCGAGCGCCGCCACCGGCGACCAGCTCATTTGTCAAACGGAGGAGTAGGTGCTAATCCAACCACATTTCTTGAATTCTACCCCTTGGACATCTCTGATATAAATAATCTGCTCGCTTTTAGGAGATGGAGATGCAAAGGAGTTAGATAATCAGCCTACGGTTCACATGCATTGTGTCAGATCTGGAAGCAGAATCCAGGCGCCTGACTCCCTGCTTTGGTCGGAAAGCGCTCTCGCTTTTCAGGCCGTCCTCCAAAAACCCTTCACAGAAAGCTGAGCCCGTCCCATGCCTTCACCACAAGGCAGGATCAAAGAATTCAACCTAAGACACTCGGAAATTAACCCTGACATTGACTCACCCCTTCAGCTGCATCAATGAAAAGCACGACACCATCCGAAATACGAAGACCGGCTGTGACCTCATCCGAAAAATTGACGTGGCCTTCAGAAAAAAAAACAAAGAGAGGGGCAGGGTGAGCACAGCCCTGATGGCAGCAGCACAGAAGGAGAAAGTGCCCTCTGCCCACTGCCCTCCAGCAAGGCAGGACACAGGCTGCTCTGCACCCCCAGGAGCAGCAGAGCCCCAGGGAGGGATTCACTTCAGGGTTAATTCTGTCTTTCTGCAAGCAAACATGACTAGTTTAACGGGCACTGTTTTCTTGCATTTGTCACCGTGTTTCCCAAAGCTCAGTGCAAATACTTCAAGAAAAAGAGGACAATTACTTCTCTTGGAAGAAGAGGTGCTTCTCCCACCTTCATCTTCCTCCTGTACTTCAATCTCCCTCCCCTTCAGCTGCAACCTGACAGAGGTGCCCAGAAACCTTCTCTCCTAAAGCTCTGCCTCCACTTGCTGCAACAGACCCATTGGGATTACATCCGCACGCAGGAGCTCGCCAGAGGCTTGAGGGAAGGCACCAAAAGTCTCACTGTGCAGCAACGACACTTGAGAAAATCTGGAAAAGGTGATTCTACACCTGCTTCTCCTATACCCAAGTCAAACTTCAGCTCCATTAACTCTCATTTTGCCTGAAAATTGGAAATGATTGTAACTAAAAATCTGCCGCAGAGTCATTGCTGCGGCAAGTGATTTCAGGAGAATGAACCCAGCTAAATGCTCAGGTTTCAAGACCTGGCTAGAATCACCTACAAAAATACAAAGCCAACACAGGTTTTCCATTTGGGAAAGGAAACTTCCCAGGGTGTCACTGCACTTAAGTGGCACTTCCAGACAAAATAATGGATGAACGAACTTTAACGGTAGAGATTTTCATTCTGTTTTTCTGAGTGCCAATGTCACATAGTCCCACTGCAACCTAATACAAAAGCTCTTCAATTCTCCTCATTTAACCTGGACATGTTTTTATTGCTCTGCTCCTCTCAGGAGCACTATTGAGAGGGTCAGACCTTTAATACCGAGAAAAACCTTTATTCCCATATTTCTGCTTCACACATTAAGCTGCCTTCTTCTATGGAGCTTCCATAACAAAGGATTTTCAGGATTATATAATCACCTGGCGTGTCAATGATGTTGAAGAGAAAAGATTTTCCTTTGGTGTCTGGCAGAACAATAGTCACAGGGGTACTCTTGATCCCTACGCCCCTCTGAAAGAGAGGAAACAAGGATTATTGATTAAAAGAAAAACAAAAAAACCCCACAGTGTGCAGATGCAGAGGATGATCAGGAAAAAAACTAATTAAAAAGATGGAAAGAGGAAAATAACCATCCATCTTAACCTCCTGAGCATGGGGAGGAAATAACAACCCCAGCTCACTGCCCTGCCCAGCCTGGCTCCTCCATCCAGCCTGGCTCAGACTAGTGGGCTACTGCTCTAACACAACACAGGCCAAGGGAAAATCTACAATTATACCAGAGACAAAAGACCCTTTTTTTTTTCTTTTCCTTTTCCTTTCTGTGCTTTTGCCCTTCTGTTGTTATTAAGTTATGCCTCCATGCATAAGATTTGATCATACGCAGTGTGAAGTACAGCATTAAAATGAGGAGAAAAAGAAACGGTTGACAGGATTGTTCTGGACGCGACGATGTAACGACATCGAGCAAGTAGGACAAGATAAGGTTCCCATCTATGCCCAAACACACAGAGCCAAAGCACCCAGCCTCCAGCCTGGCCTGTGTATATTGTGAGAGGTGAGTTTTCCTTCTCAACCAGCACTGCTGGGAACAACCCCTGTCACATCCTTCCCTGGAAGAGAAGGGAGACGATAATCATGGGGCAGTTCTCAACATCACAGGGTTATCAACTTAGGCAAATAAAAACATGAGTGAAGTATGGAGGGAAAGTGAAGTTGCACTGAGGATCTTTCTGCTGCAAAGATAAGCAAGTTGTTTTATTTATAAGGAAGACATTTAAATGTGTAAGATATGGAATGATGTTACAAGGGAAGAACATGCTGATTACAGTAAATTAGCTGTGAATGAACAAGACAACCGACAGGCTGCAATTGCTGCACTTACCTCTTGCTCTGTGAACAATATATCAGTGTAGCAGAGCTGCAAAGACAGAGCACAATCCTCAAGTCAGAACAGCACATTTTTGATATCAAATACGGTTCTAAATGGGAAATGATAACTCTTTGCACATGGTTAATGTGGTAAATAAGTGACAGTTGGAACTAGGACCGAGTTCTGGCTTTCCAATCCTATATTCTCATCATTAAACAACATTTTCCACCCACAGTCTTGCTCCTGCAACGCCCAGAAGCCAGCTTATGCCATCATTCCTAAAGGCAGGAATATACTGAAAACTCACTTACATCCTGGTCATAGCGTTTCCGGATTTCGGGGTGCGTCTGTTCTATCAGGCAGTCAACAAAACAAGTCTGAAAAATATTGGACCACAAGAGAAAGCAGATGACTATGTTCAAACAGAAAGAAAAAAAGACAAGTAAATCATCCCATCTCTTCCAGGCTGCACAGAGAAAGGTGGGTGGCACATTATTTCCACAAGGATGAAAAAAAAGACTGCAAATAATTGCATAGCGACGGCAGCAGAAAGAGATCACTGCTGCTGAGAGCAGGGGGTCAAAAAAGCAGTGGTAAAATTAAGCACTGACAGGTCGTTACTACTACTCAATACACCCTTGAGTACTGCTGGGTATCCGACTACCTTGCCGTGATGGAGGTGCCCACACAGAGTCACATTGCGAATTAGCTCCGAGTTATCCATCAGATCTGCCAGGAAACTGGAGGAAGGAAACACAAAAGACTGTTAGAGGATTCCACGGAAAAGCAGAGGCCATTTCAAACACGCTTTCTCCCCAAGGTCTCCACCCGAATCCTCTCCAAGCTTTCATTCTGCCAGTGCTCTGCGGAGGAAGAATCTCACTTTACAGATGGGCAGGATAAGAGTTGGAGCCCTAGCCAGATGGCAGTGGGTGGGAGGAGAGTTGGTAAAACTGCTACTGATGAAATATTATTAAATATCTTCCTTCTCTTGCAGTCAATATTAGAGGAAAAGTCACATCCGTGTATCCAGGCAATGAAATACTTCCACTCAAGTAGTAGCCATCAGTAAAATCAGAGTTGGATAACAAGCACCCCAGGCAGCTTCAAAAGGCAGCCAGACGGCTCCACAAATCTGTTTTTTTAGCAAGTTGTAATAGAGTGGAGTTCCCAAGGGCTTAAGGAAACAATGTTGGAGCTTAAATCTCTTAAATCTGCCTAGAATCACCAACTGAGCACGTAATGATGGGCTGGTCACTTCTGAACGAGCCATGAGGAGAACATAACTGAGATCCTAAATTAGCAAACCCTCTAAGGATAAGGGGAGGCTACCCAACAAATACCAGTTACCACAGGGTTGTGGAAAATAAGTCCTGCCAAATAATCTCTATTTGAAAAGAGTTTATATTTTAGTCACACAGCAGACTTTTGCTGTAAGCATTTAACATGCAACATTTTCATTAGCAGGTAAAAAAGTCAAAAATCAATGGCAATGTAGATTAAAAGCTTGCCAATTGGTCTCAAAATAAGGCTAAGTGGGAAATCAATAGCAAGCTTCCATGTTCCTGGTTAAGGGTCTTCCTCTGGGCCTCTTGCTAGCCATTTATATCAATGAACGGGAAGAAGAAAAATCCATTAGCGATGGAATGAGCAGAGAACAAGGATCGCAAAAGTGGTAGAAAATAAAGAACACAGGTCACCGACCTGGAGCAAAATGGATTGCTCAGAACAATAAGATCAAGCCTGCTCACTGCTTTGTTTCTGCATTTACTGAAGATATCTCTAAACAAGGAACACGGGGGACAGCCTCTGGAAGCAGCTATTTCCAAAAGGTCTGGCAGGGTCTACGGAAATAATTGACCAAATACAAACTCCAGAGAAACCAAACTTGCCTCCGGTTCTGGGATTTACACTTAGAGACTCTGAAACACTGGAAAGGGCTGAGGAATGGTGCAGGGGTTTGGAGGATGAGCCTAACAAGACACTCATGCAGCTCAAGCGGTTCATCTTCAAGCAGAAGAAAACATAGGGAACAAAAACTAAAAATGTAATGATCAAGAGCCCCTCTACTCATAAACAAAATCAAGTTTTAAAAGAGAAGGTTAAAAAATGCTTTCAGATAAGAATTGAGATAGAATAATTCCATTTTTAAAACTCTCTGGAACTTTTTTTGAGAGGTTTGCTCCCAGCCACTGCTTGGCAGGGTACCATGAGCAGATACGGTTGGTGCAGTTTAGCTCCTGCCTCATATTAACCCCGACACAGTGTGGGGTGACAGACAAACCCCGCCTGGAAACTCCTCCCGCAGATGGGAACGAATCCGATACAGCCTCCAGCCGCTGCTCATCGAGATCAAAGCAAAACATCCCTCTGGCTGTATCAGTAGGAAGTGGCTGTATAAATATTTCCTGAGTCTATCATGAAGAGTTGCTTTCAGCAAACCCACCCCACGAGGTTTCCAGCCGCCCAGCTGTACATCAGCTGTCGAGATGACAACAGATTTAAGCGGCAGAGAAAGAAGTGCTCTACACTGTGCACAGCGGAGGGGAAATATCTGCAGAATCTCATTACTCCTGTGCTTTTGTCCTCTTCTTTTTGGGTCAAAGCAGGGGAGGCAGCTGCACTCACAGTTAAATTGCTGGTGTCAGTAAGACAGAAACCCAAAGCTGCCCCTCGGCTCTCTCCCCCGCGCTCGCGCAGCCCCCTCTGCCTCCTGCCCCTGCCTGTGAACAAGAGCAGCACAGATGGCGCGAGCCAAAGACGCGCTCAAAACCCTGCACGTTACTTACTCCATCTCGTAGACAGTGACCGGTAACGTCTGTTCCATCAGAGAGAATTTTTTTGTTTTCACGGGTTTAATAATAGGCTCTGAAAACAAGAGAAAGTGCAATAAGAATTGTTATCCTGACCCTGAACAGCGGCGTTCTCAGAAACTCTCACTAAACAGGGATTTTTTGCAGTGAGAAACACAACTTTCAGGCTGAGAGACTGTTTCCTCTTTTTTTACAGGAGAAACAAATGAAATTATTTAAATGCATTTTCCCATCTCTTTAAAACAGCTTTCCAGCACCTGCCAATATCTGTTCTTCAAAGGACACTTTGGTTGGCATTTACAGTAACGCAGACTGCCAAGATCTGGGCACTGCCAAACAGGAAGAGTTCATGCATTTTAGAGGCCATGAGGATTTCTAAGAGGGTTGTTGAAAATCGATGAGGGATGAGAATAGAAAACCCCTTTGCCTTTTCCAAAGATGTGCTAAGAGTTTGCATGCTCCAAACCCAGCTCACTGCCTTGCGCCCTCACCAGTGAGAGGCTGCGTGTCCTCCTCCTGCACGATGGTCTCCACTTCGGGCCCGTAGACCTCCTCGGCGGTGGGGTAGTACTTCTTGTCCTCGTGCAGCACCACCTCCATGCCCGGGTGGTCCTCGTCGTGGTCCCCCATGTCATCGTCATCGTCATCATCCTCAAGCTGCAACCGACACTCGCGTTTAGCTGCTGCCACCCCGCAGGGCATGGGGAGGGTTTATGCCCATGGATCTCAGCAGAAAGTCTGACAGGAGCAGCCTGGAAGGGGGTTGGGATCCCCTGGAAGGGGTCTGGGACCCTTGGGGACCCTCGGTGCCCGGGGCAGCCGCCCACCCAGCCCTGCGGTCCCTGTGGGCCCGTCCACACCGGCCTCCACCCTGCGCCCACCCCTGGGGACGGGGCTCCCTGCGATGCTGCCGGAGCGAAGGGCAAACCAGGAGGCTCCGCTGCCGGATGTGGCTCTTCTGGCTGACCCCAAATAAAGACAAGTGCCACCTGACCTCGCCAAGACCCAGCTGTAGTAGAGACTCCAGCAGAAACGGCTTCTCTCCCTTTCTCTCTCAGGACTGCAGTATTTGGGGGATTTTTTTTAAATCAACTCTGATCCTCAGGGATAACACAGTGAAACCGCGGCCGGGGAGGGGGTTGGCGCAGGGTTCTGCCCGCCCCCGGGCCCGGTCCTGGCCCCGCCGCCCGCCCCGCACTCGCCTCGTCCAGGTCCTTGGCCTCCCTGCCCAGCTCGTCGTCGTCGTCGTCCGAGTCCAGCTCCGGCCCGATGTAGTTCCCGAACTCGTCGTACAGGTCCGTGTCCATGGCTGGGCGCACGGGACACGCTCACACCGCGAACGGGGCGGGCCGGTACCGCCGGGACAGACCCGAGCCCCGCAGAGCGCAGCCCCTGAGCCCCGGGGCCGGCCCCGAACCCAAACCTCCGCCTCGGACCCCGAACTGCGTCCCGGCCCCTCCGGACCCGGACTCGGACCCGACCCGCGGACCTCGGGCCTGGATCCGAACCCCGGACCTGGACCTGGACCTGGACCTGGACCTGGACCAGAACCGGGACTGGAACCGGGACCCAGACCCGTCCCGCCCCGCTCCGCTCACCCGCGCGCTGCCCTCGCCGCCTCCGCCGCGCGACACCGGGCCGGAAGGACCCTCGGGCTGCCCGGTGCCGCCTGAGGGGCCCGCGCCACACGGAGCCGG
>JAWLRI010000302.1:166299-186730 GCA_034781795.1 Crypturellus tataupa | reverse complement strand
TGCGCCCCGCAGCCGAGGCCCTGGAGCCCGCGGCGGGTGCGCTTCCAGCTGGACAGCAAAGCCCCCCCCGAGGGCGAGGAGCCCCCCGGGAACGGGGCCCTGGAGCGGGAGCTGCGGGCGGCCGTGGCGGCCGACGAGCAGTACGAGCGGGAGAACAGCGCCAAGCTGCGCGCCGTGCGCCAGCGCCTCGCCGGCTACGAGCAGTTCCGGTGCGGGCCGAGCGCCGCGCGGCGTTAGCACCGCCGTGTCACCCGCCCGTCACCCGCGCGGGGACACACGGGGCCGTGAGCGCGGAATTCCCGGGAACCCCCCAAACAGCGCTGGCCGGCGCTGTGTGAACTGCCCAGCGACCCCTGGGCGCTGGTGGGAATCTGGATCTTTCCCGTGAAAGTCTAAAAGGGACAAAAACCCCAGAGCGTCATAAGGAAGGGGCAGCAGAGAAGTGTCGGGCTGTTCCCTCGGCCTCAGGCTCTGGCCAGGGCTCCTGGGTGCAAATGCCCGTCCTGGCGCTCCAGAGCAGGGCAGCACTCGGGGAAACTTGGTTGATCCCAGTGACTGGATCAACACGAGCATGTGAGCAGGATGTGCCTGTCAGGTGCCCCCTGCCACGTGTCCCCTGCCACGTGTCCCCTGCAGCGACCCCTCTGATCCGTCTCTGGATCATGGTTGAGTCTGGCTCTTGTTTGATTCACACCCTGCCACAAACGCAGAAGTTGCCCCACTGGGGACACTGCAGAAGGGACCCAAGGACTTGGTCCTTCCTAAATCTCCCCTTCTGTTGCCTGCAGGGATATCGTGCTGGCGTCACACCTGAAGCCCCTAGAGAGAAAGGACAAAGCAGCTAAGAAGGGCAACGTGCTGTGGAACCCGTGTGCGAGCCGCACGAAGCGGGAGGAAAGCAGCAGCGAGGAGATAGCCCAGGTGACGCAGATACTTCCCGGGGCCTCGTCCACACCTAAACGTTACTTGGGAATTGGGGCTCTTACTTTAAAGTGCAAGAGTTGCTTGAAAGTATTTCCATGGGGAACATTGAAATCCCCAGAGTTCCTGGAGCAGCAGGGCCAAGGGAGGGCCCTCCGAGCAGGGCAGGGACCTTCCTGGCTCAGAGGGCCCTCCCTTGGCCCTGCTGCTCCAGCTCTCCACACTTTGGACGATGGTCACATACGCAGGATGGTCTGGCCATGAGGAAGGTCACATTTAACAGCCGCAGGCGGCGTGTCTCACATAGTATGGCCAGGCCTCTCTTGCAGTTTAATTAAGCATGCTATGAAAAATGTTCGTTTGTTCGAAACCTGGTGAGTTCCTGGGATGCTCCTGAGTTCTTTAGCTGTGTGAAACCACAAATAAACCTTTCCCATGGCAGCTGGGACACGGGACACCTGTCCTGCCCCTTTGGAGGACAAGTCCAACCTGGAGGGTCCCAGTCTGATGTCTTCTGCTCCAGACAGCAGCCTGCACCTCCAACCCCCTTGTTGCCCTTCTCTTCTCCAGCACTAGCTTATTTTTTTGTGCAAAAGTGTAGCCAAACCGCAGGCAATATTCAAGGAATGGGTACCCTATGGATTTATACAGCCACAAAACAGCTGCTGTGTTTTATTCTCCAGTGCTTTCCTCCTGATTCCCCACGCTGGCTTTGCCAGTTTGCTGCTGAGCCTGAGCTGATGTTTGCAGAAGAATTTCCACCCTGACTTTCCTGGCCCAGTGACACAGTGACAGGGCTACTTTCCTGCCTGATGGCAGCCGCAGTAGTGTCTATCACTGAACATGTAGTTGAGATATTTCCCGTGGATGCTTCTCACAAGAATCTCGTGAATTTTTTGACAGTGAATCTCATTTGCCTGTTATTACGAGATCCTTCTGCAAGTCTTGCAGGCAGCTTTAGATTTGGCTGCACTGAGCAGTGATCCTCCTAGAGGAAATTCTGTTCCTAATCTCATTAGTGCTTGGGCTCTGATCTCCGGGGCATCCACATTTTGTATCTAAACACAGCCTGTTATTGCTGTGTCTTGTTTTCACTCTCTGTATAAAAGCCTAAATATTTTAATCCTCCTTCAATCTGTGCCTGAGTTAAGTTGGCAGTGAGGAGTTCAGCAGCCTGATTACATGTTGGATAAAGCAGATTTCCTTTTATCTGGAGATGCCATATTGAGCATATCTTTTAGCCTGAGCCACAGACCCAGAGCAGTGTAGCAGGTAAGGAGAGAGAGTGCTAGGGGCGCCAGAACAATTTACATCCCTTATCTTTAATCTGCTTGTCCCTCTGATTTGCTTCATGGGGCTTGAGATGGAGCAGAGGTTTTCACGGAAGTACCACGGCCCCCTGGATCCCTCCTGCACAGAGCGGTGCCGTCCAGGTCACTCTGCTTAGGGCTTGGGTTCCTGCACTACTTGCCTTCCATGCCGCGCTTCCCGTTTCACCCGTTCTTCTGTTATTTACCTTTGAGGTTCTCTGGTTTCCTTTGGGCTTGACTAATTGATATTTGTTCCCTTTTCTGCATGCTTTGCCACCTGGTCAGCTTCATGCAGCCCTTTTTCAAAACCTGTACTCGTTGTGTCCGTTGGACATCCACAGATTGGTAAGATTGGGGGATAAAGTGGAAACAAAACGCCAGAAACTCAGTAACTAATTTCTCCTCCAGGAACTACATCAAATGCCTGGAAGCTCTGCTGAATTTTACAGAGATTGGCGCAGATGCTTAAAAAACGGAAAAGAGAAATATCAGTTTTTGCTTAAAGTTGAAGGCAAGGCCTTGGGCAGGATCTTCCAGGCTGACCTGGGTTTTGGTCTCCTGGGTGAATTCCTGACCGTGCTGGCGGAGAACGTATGTCGCGAAGACAGAGCCGCTGTCGTGCAGATCCTGCAGGGCCTTTCGAGCACCCGGCGCTTTGGGCTGAACGTGGCTCTCCTCAGCGAGGCGGAGAGGGAGAGCGGCAGGGAGTTGTTCAGGAAGCTGCAGAGCATGAGCACAAGCGACAGCAGCTCCGGGCAGCCCAGCGGCCCCGCTGACCACAAAGCAAGGGCAGAGGCCCAGCTCCCGAGCAGCAGTTTGCTGAAGGAAGCTGAGGGAGAGATCGTGATGGAGCTGATGAAACGTTATCAAGTTGACTGAGGAGCAGAAGCAAAATGGCCATGCAAATAACAACAAAAGGGACAAAGGAACAAGAGAGGTTCCCAGCCCGGCTTTGTCATCAGACACTGGCAGAGACTTACAGAAAAATCAGACCTCTTGGAGTGCTGCTGGTTGTTTGCTTTGGCCTCCGGGGTTCACGCAGAGCGGTAGCTCTGCACAAATAAAGGTTGATCTCAGGGAGGGCTGCGCGGTGATCCCTGGGGCAGAGTGTCCTCATGGAATGACACTGTGAGAATCTCTTAGATGAGGAAAATCACTGAGGGAAGGAAAACCTGGGCTAGTGTTTATGTAGGAGGAAACAGAAAAACAAGTAGTGCCCTCGCTCTCTCATCTCTGTCCACAGAGTCCTGGTCATGCAGGCAATTTAGGAAGTGCAATCAATGACAATTCCATATTTATCCATGCAGCCACGGACAAAGGGGCTGATGGAGGTGGAAATGTGGGGCAGGAGGGTGGTGCTGTTTTAAACAGTGCACAGGGGAAGCCCCAGAGGTCCTGTCCCCTCGTGACCCTGTGATCTCAGGCAGAATCTGCCTAAATGCCCCATAAGTTGAAGTTTAGATGAAGCTGACAAGAGAGTGTCCGATACTGCCTAATACTCTTTTTAAATTTAATAACCTTTCCATTTTCCCATCAAGCTCTTGTGCAGTTCTACCCTGGGAAGACCTGGGAGGAGCTGAGGAGGCCGGTGTGTGTTAAGCAGCTCTGACCCTCTTCAGCTCAGTTTAGAACCAACCCCAGGTTTGTTTTATTGCTGCTCCTGCATCCCCACCTGGAGGAGCAGCAAGGAGAGCTGTCCCAGCTGATACAACACTGCAACACGCAGGACCCGGAGCCTCCCTGCCCCGACATCAGGCTCTGCAAAGGTCCCTGCTGGAGTCAAGCAGAGGCTGCTGAGGCAGCTCTCTGGAGTGGGGAGCAACGGGCTCTTCTCCCAAGGTTGATTCTGCTGCTTCCATCAATCTCAAGCTAGTCCTGAAGACAGAGGTGGGAAGCCAGGGCCCTTCCCTGGCTCCTGAGGTGCTCAGGCACTGTCACCCTTAGTGCAAGACCTCGTTGTCACTGCAGTGCATTTGGGACGTGTGAGTGTCCTTCCTACCCCAGCCCTGAGCCTCTGCTCCTGCTTACGAATGTGCAAACAGGATGCTAGGAAAATTCCTCAGATTGTGGAGCTGGATTGAAACCTCAGAAGGTTTCAACAGCCCCAAAGGCAGGTCCTTTTCTTCCTGGGACAGTGGCCAATGAGCAAGGGCTTTTTCTCCCGGGGCCACACATGACAAGAGGATTGAGCACCCTCCTTCCGAGGGCTCCTTGTGGGACACCACTCTGCTGGAGCAGTCCCTGGACGGCTGCGCGAGCTGCCGCCACGGGGCTCTAGGCACGTCCCCGGGCTCAGGGCTCGTGTTTGCGTCTTGGAAGGACGGGTGCAGCCTGCACATCCCCATCTGCCGGGAGAAGCAAAATCCCTCTTGTTTGCCTGGAAGACTCAGGAGAACCGAAGTGCTAGCGCGGAGCTCCTGCTCGAGGGCGAGGCGAGCGGATGTGAGCAGCACGACAGGCTGCCAGCGTGGCCGGGACCAGTTTCCCCAGCCGTTACCTCAGCTCTGATCTGAGTATTGCTCAAAGCCGGGTGGCAGGCCTGGCCAGGTTCAGCAGGAAGCAGATAACTCACCCCTGTGAGAGGAGAGATGCATTTAGGGCCCCAGGGCTGGTTGCCAGCATTAGTGCTGGCAAAGGCAGCGTGAAGGGAAAGCCTCGCTTGGCCTCCTGGAGAGGGAGAGTCTCCATTGTTACCTGTGCAGACGGATTCAGCACGAGCGCTTGGAAAACCAACAGGGAAGAAGTAGAAGGCAGAGTGTTGTGTTGGAAACCTCGTTTTGGGCTGCAGAGAGCTGTGGTTGGGGCAGGTTCTCCCCTGTGCTCGTGGCCCCTGGGCAGCAGTGGCCCTGTTCCCGCCACGCTGGGCCCCGTCAGGCGCCCTCATCTCCCCGCCGTGGAGGAGCTCTGGGAGGGACTGCCCGCCCGCGTGCTCCCCGCAGCGCTGGGGTCCTCCCGGGCCCCACACGCCCAGGCTCTGAGAGTGTCCGGGCGCTCCGGAATGGACATGGGAGGAAACACAGGGGTTCTGGAGTCCCTGGGGATGCAGCCTGGCCTAGGCAGGGACGAAGAGCGCTTTGCAGGAGCAGCACAAAGCTGCGATCGCTCCCCCAAGGCGGGACGAGATCCAGCCCCACTGCTGGCCGCATACCCGCAGCTGGGGGCTATGGCCGGGGTCACCTCCAGCTCCCTCGTTGTGGGGCTGCCCTGGGCCCAGCCTCCCGCCTCAGTGCTGCGGCTCTGCCCTCATCGCCCCCGTGTTGACGCCGCCGTTGCCGTTGCTGTGCTGACCATGGCAGCCAGGCTGCTGGGGGTCGCCCTGCTCCTGCGCCTGCCCAGCGTCCTGAGTGCCCTCGACATCGAGCAGAGGGACGTGTTCAAGCGGGCGGCCTGTCCTGCCTTCCTGCTCTTCGAGAACGCTGCCTACTTGGCCGACATGACCTTCGAGCTGCCGTGCAACTGCAAGCCCGAGGAGGTCACGTCGGTCGTCTGGTACTTCCAGAAGGACGAGGGCAGCCACCAAACCACGGTCCTGACGGACTTTGCTGGCACCGTGGTGGTGGACTCGAGCCACATCCACGTGGGCAGTGACGTGCTGAAGCGTTTCAGCATCCGCATGTTCAGCCTCATTGTCTTCCGGGCCCAGGTGAGGGACTCGGGCCTCTACCTGTGCGGCACCAAGAAAGGCGACTTCTTCTACGGCTACGACGTGGATGTGCAGTCCACCAAGGGCATCACAGTGGCGTTCGCGGACCGGGGGCAGCACGCGCAGCAGGACTACGCCAGGAAGACCTTCAGCCTCTTCACCGCCTTCTGGGACTGGAGCAAGTGCGACCGCTGCGGCGTGCGGGGTGAGCAGCGGCGCATTGGACTGTGCTACGTGCGCAGCGCCCGACTGCACCCGCGCTACCGCTCCGCGGTGCCCAACGTGACGTCGTGCGGCTCGCGGGCCGTCCCGGCGCGCTTCCCCCAGCCCAGCCGCCTCCGCAGCCCCGAGGTGCTGGTGCGCAGCTGCCTGGCACCCTGCCCCAAGGAGGCGGCCACCCCCGAGGGCGTGCAGGCCATCGCCAACATCGTGGTGAAGCTCGGCGAGAAGCCCACGCTACCCGCGGTGCCCATGCAGTTGCACACGCACCCCGCGGGCCGCACACTCGTCATCGCCTGTCCCGGGGCCAGGCCTGAGCACGCCGTGGCCTGGGACAAGGACTCCGTGCGCCTCTACCGCTCGCGCTACCTCCGCGGCGTCAACAGGAGCATGCGGGTCTTCATCGACCACGGCAACCACCTGCACATCCTACGCGTGCGCCGCAGCGACAGGGGCACCTACTACTGCTGGCGCGAGGGCAGGATGGTGGCCGCCTTCCGCCTGAGCGTCGCCCACGACGGCCGGCGCAGGCGGACGCTCAACGACCCCGAGACCAAGTTCGCCATCCAGATCATCCTCGCGAGCTACGTCCTTGTCACCATCGTCTTCGTGGGCATCCACCTGTGCCGCTGCTGCCGGCGCCTCTTCTGGTGCCCTGCCGGGATGTAGCGGCCCTGCTGCAGCTCAGCCAGGCCGCTACCGCCCGGACCCTCTCCCTCCGCCTTGAGCCGCATCCTAATCCAGCTTGGAAAGCAACGTGAGCGAAGCATTGCCCGCTGCCCTCCGGCACAGAGCGACCCGTGAGGAGTGGCGCCGCAGCCGGCCATGCGGTGGGACACCCGTGTCCCGGCCCCCGCGGGACCTGCGGGGCGTTGGGAGCGGTGGGCTCTGCTCCCGCCGCTGCGTTGTCATTGTAACCCCAGTCTAGTCCTTTCTGAGAAGGCTTCAAGCTGCTGCGGTGTTTCCTGGCCGAGCTGGTGACCTGCAACAGCGATTCTGCAGGGCCAGGTTCTTCATTAAGGGGCTACTGTGAAAAGACAAGCTGAAAGAATTTCCTCTGACTTGGTCTTTCTTACTTTCCTTACCTTTTTTTTCTAATGTTTTCCCTTGCTAAAAACTTCGAATGTCCAAGTTTCAAAACTCCTAGTGTTCACTGGAGCATTTTAGCTGTAGAAAAACTATTTTTTTAAATTTGGAATTGTTTTTTAATTCATTGAGAAGGAAAAAGGAATCTCCAAAGCAGCTCTGTGGGGGTCTATGAGTTGGGTTTCTGCAGGCCGACATTTGTCTTGTGACGACAGACGCGCTCCAGTGGGGATGGCACCCGCGGGGACAACGTGCTGCCAAATCTGTCCCTCTGCCCTTCCCGGAGAGGGTGTTTTGGGGCCCCCAAAGTCCCCCGTGTCCCTCTATGGTGCCTGCCAACCAGCCGCATTTTCCTGCTCTTGGCAAATGCAACGTTTCCCTGTGGACTTTGTGCAAGATCTCCCGAATCGCATCAGTCCTGACAGCTCCGGAGGATCCCAGGAGCCTCCCAGGCGCAGCTGCCTCGGCTCATCCGCAAAGGAGATGGATTTGGGGCTGCCCTGCCTGTCCCCTACCCATTTGTGCATGTCCCTGCCTGTCCTGCAGTGTCACAGACCCTTGCTGCCCATCCAGGCCTGTCCTCGCTCACACACATTCCAGCCTGTCCCCAGCCTGTCCCTGTCCCCAGCCCGTCCCACTCAGCGCACGCAGGATGTGGCCCCTGCCCTCACCTGCCTGCAGGGAGCTCTTGGCCACAGGGTCACCCTGTCCTGCAGCCCGCGCCCAGGGGACACCACGGCCCCTGCATGGGGACCCCACGGTCACTCCCTGCGCTGCGGCCGCTGGGTGCCCACGCGCCGGGGGGGCTGCAGCTCATTAGGCACCACCAGAGCTCATTAAGCGCCGTCCTGGCTGCTGCTGTCACTGGTGACGCGTGGTGCCTCGTTAGGCACCATCACGCGTCAGGCGCCGCTCCTCATTAGGCAGCGCTGCTCGTTGCGGTGGCCCGGCACCCGCGTGTCCCCTGCACTACCCCGTGGGTCCCCTGTGTCCCCTGCCCCACATGCGCGGCTCCACACGTGGGTGTCCCCCAGCACTTCCCCTTTCCAGGGAGGCTTTGGTCACCCTGGGCTGCCTCATGTGGCCTGGAGCCGAGTGTGGCTGTGTGGGCATGGACATGGACACGGACACGGACACACGTGGGCACAGACATGGACACAAATGGACACGGACACAGGTCCCAGCCCACGTCCCTCGGTGGGCACCATGGTCTTCCTCAGGAGCAGCTTCATCACCACCACAGTCCCCAGGGTCACTCTGGTTCCCATCATCACGCTGGTCCCAGAGCCACCCAGATCCCCATATCAGGGACCACCCTGCCCCCTGGTCGCCATTGTCACACGGGTCCTTCACAGTCGTTTTAGTCCCAGTGGCCACCCTGGGACAACTGTGGTGGCCATTACAACCCCAGTCCTGGTGACCTCCTTGTCCCCATCGCCCCTGGTCCCCACAACTCCTCAGGGTCCCCTCACAGCTATCGCAGCCTGTGCAGGTGCCAGGCGAGGCTGTCACACTCGAGCTGCAGACAGACCGTGGCGGCACCAAGCTTCTCCGTACAGCGCCCTGTCCCCTGTCCATCCCCAAATGTCCCCTGTGCACATACATATACATGTGCACGCCTGCATCCCCCATACATGTGTGCACATATGTGCATGCACATCTGCATCCCCTGTACACGTGTGTGCATGTCTGCCTCCCCACATGTGTGCATGTACATGTCTACACGTGCGCATCTGTATCCCCGTGTGTGCAAATATGTGCACGCACAGCTGTGCATGTGCAGGTCTGCATCCACCATGCACATACATGTGCACATCTGTGTCCCTTGTACACATATGTACATGTATGTATGCACATTTGTGCATGTATCCATGTTCCCCTTACATATATGCATGTATGTGTATGCACAGTTGTGCACATGCACATCTGCACCCCCCTGCACACACATGTGCACACAGTCATGCCCAGGTCCGTGCACATCCCTGCACACGTGTGCACACATACGCACCTGCAGCCCTGCACGTCCCTGCCTGTCCCCCTGCACACACGTGTGCCCCTGCGTCGGCTGTTTGCCCATGTGGAGCAAACGCTAATTAGGAGAGACTTTTATTAGTGCCTGTCTGAATCCTCCCAGGCTGGTTCCATGCCGGCCCTCTCTCAGTGCAGTGCCCCGGCTGGAGCCCCTTCCCGATTGCCCCAGGGAAAACAAAAAAGCCAAACTTGGGATTTCAGGAGAGCTAGGGAGATCCTGGCTTCTGATGGTTGCAGGAGCCTTCATTAAACTCGTTAAATGCAGCTCATCCGGCCCCTCTTGCAGCTGCGCAGGGAGCGCATGGAGGGGCTGGGACCCACTGCGTCCCTGGTGCCACTCCCAGCCTTCCGCCAGGTGCAAGGGGCTTTTCCAGCGCTGGAGTGGCCTGAAAAGTGCTTTGTGCTCACGGTGATGTGATGGGGACACCGGGGCCCCCCGGCAGAGCAACCAGCACCTTTCTGCCAGGCCGGCACCAGGCCCTGGAGACGCTGGATTCAATGAGCACAGGGTTTTCCCGGCAGGATTTGGGGAGATGAGTTACATCCCCCTGTGAGCTGCAGCACCATGGGGACAGCAGGACCTTGGGGAGAGCACGGGCAGCAGCTGGCACCTCCAGGCTGGTGGGGGGCAGAGCAAGGATGAAGGGCAGGTTGGGGACACAAGGGACACACGTTGCAGCTCAGGGGGAGCCGGGGGTGGCCGGGACAGAGCCATTGAGGGTCCCTGCATGCAGCCATGGGGACAGTGGGGTCCCCACAGTGGCCAGCACTAGATGGCAGCCGCTGGCCGGGAATGGGGCTGAGCACTGCGTAGGGCCACCAGGGCTGTCCCCCCCGGACAGCGGGGACAACCTCGGCTGCGCAGCCCCGCTGCCAGTGGGGGATGGTGTTGGGACCTCCCCAGCCCCGGTGACCAGGGGTGAGGACGGGGGATGCTCCGGGGGCAGCAGGATGCCACGGCCCCAGCGCGTACAGGAGGGTAAAGCAGCCAGGTCTGGGGGCAGAGCCCGTGACGCCACCGCAGTGACGCAGAGCCTGGGGCGTCGCAACCCTCAGCGGCTCTTGGGGCACCCAGGGCAGCTCCACTGATCTCCTGGCGCTGAAGTTTCTCCCAGCTCTGAAGTTTCTCCCGGCTGCAGAGGATCAAAGCGCAGCCGCCTCCTGGGCCCTGGGCTCCCCCCATAACAAGATCGACCTTGGTTTCATGAGCAGCTCCCGAGGAGACAAGAGGCCACGGAACCAGCGCGGGAAGTATGTCAGGGCCAGGGGCCAGCATTCCTGTGGGATCCCCATGTGCGAATCCAGCGAGCGGGAGCATGGGGGCCGGGGTGGGCAACCCTGCTCTCACCACATCCCTGGGGACAGAGCTGGGCGTGAGGGAGGACACAGGAGCGGGGGACAGGAGGTCTCTCCCACAGCCCCCTGGATCCTGGGATGGGGAGCAGGAGACTCGGCCCGGCACAGCAGGGGCAGCAGTGGAACTTGCAGAGCGGCCATGGGTAGACGAGGGCTGAAGGCAGCACCGGGTCCCACTGGAGCGTACGTGCAGCCCCATGTGCCCAGTGCCCACCCAGCTGCCCGTGCGAGGAGGCGACAGTGACGAGAACAAGAACAAGGGAGAGTGTCATGGCCACGCTGGCCCTGCTATTTCAGCTCCAGGGTTTATTCCAAGTGAGCAGTCACCCTCAGCAGCACCCATGTGGGTGCTGCAGGAGTGAGAGAGAGCAGTGCTAACCCCGCTGCCGGAGAGCAGGACAGGGCCGCGTGGGCAGGCAGGGGCTGGCGAGCAGAGCTGGAAGGTGTTTGGGGACATTTCGGGGTACCACAAGGGTGGGCAGTGGAGAGCAGGCAGCTGGGAACAAGCTCGGAGCACAGAAGGGGCAGGTCGGTCCCCAGAGCGCAAGGAAGGAGCTGGCAGGACACGATGGGGCGCAGGACTCTGGTACCGCAGTGGGGGCTGCCACAGCGAGGAGTCCCAGCCGTAGGGACGCTCAGCACAAGAGCTTCAGAATGGGCAGCTGGGGAGCAGCCCGGAGCGTCCTCGTGCTCCTCCCACTGCCCTTGGGGCCCAGGCTGCGCTCAGGATGGTCTGAGGGGAGAAATGGAGAGAGGAGGGTGAGGGCTGGATGAAGTAAACTTCCCCGCCCCAATCCCATCACAGGGACATCCAGGCACCGCCTGCTCGAGCCAGCTCTGCAGCCTCCTCCGAGCACCCGCACACCCCTCCCAGGCGCATCCGCACGCCTGCGGCCAGCAGCGCCTTCCCCAGTGCCAAAGGTTATTGCCCGCCACAGGGCGGGAGCTGCCTGCGGGTCCCACCAAGGGGCAGGACTCACCCGTGGGGGCCGGGGGCTGCGCGGCCCCACGGCTGCTGCGTGACGGGCGGGCGATGCGGCTCTGCAGCGCTCCGAGCGAGCGGGACACGGTGCTGCCCAAGGGAAGCATGAGGCTGGGACCGGGCCGGGGGCAGAGCCACAGCCCCAGCCCTCCCTGGCAGCCAGGCCGGAGGTGCCGCGGATCTCCAGGAGCACTGGAGCGAGCAGCAAAGCCATCCCCACACGCGGCGCCCCGCAGCTCTCACCTCGCCGCTCGCCTTCGCTGTAGAGCGGATGTTCTGGAGCCAGAGGAGAGCCTGGGGATGCAGGAGCCCTTCATGGTGAACACCGGGATGGAGGCGCCGCTGCCGAGGAAAGGAGGGTTAGGGGTGGCCTGCAAAACGTCCCAGCCACAACCCAACATCTCCCTCCATGCCCCAGGGCTAAGCAGCAGCACGGGCGGGCAGGGAACCCAACTTGTGGGCAGCCTGGGCTGCAGGGAAGGGGTCAGGCATGGAGGAGGCCTCGAGGGATCCGCACAGGGCGACAGGCGCCCGGCCACCCCGCTCTGTGGGGCCACGACCACTCCCCTCCACTTCCCTTTCCCCAGTTCTCCTTGGCAGGAAACATTCCCTTGAGGAGCTCCCAGGTCCCCAAGGGCGTCACCATCTCTGCTTCCAGAGGGCCACAAAAGCAAGAGCATCCCTGGGGCACCCCAAGGGAAGGTGACACTGCCTGACCCCCAGTGCAGCAGCTCCCTGGCTCTCCCAGGGCAGGGCCGGCTGCTCTGGGACATGCATTGGGCTCTTCCAGCTTCCTGGAGGATACTCCTCCAAGGCCCAGAAGGAAAGGGAACAGGAGCACCTGATTTTTTGGAACATTTTCCCTATCTCTGCAAGCAACTTGTGCCCAAACTTAGCCCACTGCCTGCCCAGATAGAAACTGCCTGTCCAGGAGGAACCCTGTCGTGCAGCCCTGTGCTCTCCACAGGAAGCCCCCGCGGGCGGCAGCACCAACCTGGGCGCGAAGGGTCCATCCTGCCGACTCAGGAGGCACTGCACATCCTCCCAGCCGGGGAAGCGGGCCAGGCTGAATGGCCCCGGCGTAGCCGCGTTGGGAGCGGCGCCATCCTCGGAGAGCTCGAACGTCATGTTGAGGTCACGGAGCGCCGGCACGGGGCCGTTCTGCGTAGCCAACGGAGCTAGGGGCAGGCGCCGCTTGGTGACCGTCAGCGGGCAGACTCTGGGGGTGCAAGAGGGCAGGAGCTGGGAGGACCCAGCCTCTTTGGCACAGGGGGTGCCCATGGCCCCAGGCGTCTCCGCTTCCCTGCTGGAGCTCTCCCGACGCTCCGGTGGGCAGGATTTTCGCTGCCGTTTGGCCCTCGTCTGGATGCTGGCAGGAGTTCCCAGGCCAGATGCGCTCCTCATCGCCGACCTCTTCCTCTTCTTGGTCGGGCCAGGTGCCAGCGCGGGGCTGGTGGGCGAGAGGGGCTGCGGCGAGTGGTGCGGGGCAGCTCTGCCCGCAGGGACACAGCACTTGGTGGCCCCAGCTAGAGGGAAAGCAGAAGTGTCACCTCCCTGTGAAGCCCGGCCCAAGCTTCAGCATTCCCATCGAACCACATTCCCAGGAAACCAGCAGAGACAGAATCAGGACAAACCCCAATGCTTCCTTAATCTAAAGGTACTGGATGAGCCCAGGAGCAAGTGCCCAGTCTGCCCCTGGAAAAGAGGGTGTGCAGGAGAATTCACTATGGGCCTTGTGCCCCGATGTTGAGGATCTGGGGGTAGAAACTTGGGATGCACCAAGGCTGGAACTGGGCTGACTCGGGAAAAGGTACCAAGGAGTCAATCTGGCTGCAAGAGCGAGGGGGTTTGATGGCAACCTCAGTCTCCCGGAGCGCAAATCCTGCTCCATTTAAGCTGACTTGCACAACCACACATGGAAGCTGCCGAGCCAAGGGCTGCTCCTGGGGTACCTGGGCTGCCAGGGGTGCTCGTTAGCCCCAAAAGCTCTACAAAAATCACAGGGCTGGGAGCTGCTCTAGGCACAGTCCTCGAGGGACCATGGCAGGAGGGACCTCAGCTCACAGGCCCGTGAGCATGGCCACGACTGTCCCCCTCCAGTGTGCCCCCCTCAGCCCACCCTTCACTTGCCAAGGAGCGGAGCCCAACGCCTGCCCCATCCTCACCGTGACCATCCTGCTGGGTCCCTCCTGCCGCAGCCCCGCTGGTCCCCGCGGGCCCCTCCGGCTGCCCGAGCTGCTCCAGGCTGGCACCAGCCTCCTGCCGGACCTCGCGCTCCAGTTCCTCGAATTCGGAGACCATGTCAGGAGTTAAGAGGTTGGCAGCCCTGAGGAGGGAGTACTGCCTCCGGGCGATGCTGAGGACAGCAGCTACGAGCCTGGGACAGAGAGGGACACAGCGTCTGATGAGGAGATGTGGCCTCCCTCTGATCTGGCATCAAGCCTCCCATCTGCACTCAGAGCCAAAAACAAGTTAGCCTGTGATCCTGGGCCAGTGTCACCAGCAGCAGAGGCTCAGGACCACGTGTCACTCTAGATACCTGCCCCGTTGGGACAGAGCTCTTTAGTGCCCTCTCCTCCTAAAGGAGGAGAAGAGAAGCAAACTTGGAAGCTGTGGGGTACCCGAGCTGCAAATCCCCACCCAAAGAGCCAGAGTTGTGAACTGTGTGTCCACCTGCTGGCCCCAAGGTAGGGGAACGGCACCCACAGACTTATTTTAACCTCATCAGAGTGTCTGAGGGCTGGCGAAGGAGCCAGACGGAGATGCAGGCACACATCATGAGCAGCCTCCTGCAGGACACCTTTCCAAGGGGGTTCCCTCTGCCAGGATGCTTAGGCAGAGGCTGCGGTAGATGGTGCCACGGGAGCCCTGCCAGGGCAGGGCCTGGGGGAGCCGAGGCAGCGTCTGCAGAGGTAATTTCGGGACTAATGATTTGCACTTAAGGCTCCTGCTTTTGCTGTGCCTGGAAGCCTCTGTCTGACAGTGGAAGCAGCATTTCCAGGACAGAGACACCTGTTTGACTACTCGTTGCACCATGTGTCTGCTTCCCGAGCTAACATCTTCTTGTTCCCAAGCACAACAACTGATGAGGACACGTATAAAAGGAGGACCTTCCCCAGGTGAATCCCCAGGGATCATCCTTCTCTCTGCTTCTTGCCTGAGAAAGGTTATCTCCTGGGATTAAATCCCCAGGAGCCCAATCTGTTCTTTTTACAGCAAGGCAGTTGTCTACAAGCAAAGACCTATTCCCAAATCTATGCAGAATATCCCTCAGATGACTGCGTGCAGCCAGAGAGGGCACAGGGGCACTTGCACCAGACAGAAGGGGCACGTGGGGCCAGCACGAGGACACTCACGTCTCCAGCCGGCTGCTGGATGAGCCCGTCAGAAGAAGCTTCGCTCCCTGCGTCTCCAGCTGCGGATCCGCATTGGAGACTGCTCCGGGGCTGCTGGGGAGCCTCTCTTCTCGAGCCTGCAATGATCAGCCAAGAAGTGCTTAGCCATCCAGCCCCGGATTAGCCCGTATCCGAGCTGAGTTTGCTGTCCTGAACGCACCGTTATCAGGGAAGTTAATGGGTTTTGCTAGCAACACCCAACCTGGTGCACGCTGAGCCGGGCGCCCCGGGGACCCACAGGTCTGATGAGCTCCTGCCCTCTCTCAGCAGGCTGAGCTGAGCCAGAGGTGCCCCTGGAGCGGCCTGGGGAGCCGGCCCTTGCTGCCCACTCTTCCTCTCACCTCTTCCTCCTGTTCCAGCTCCCGTGGCTGAACAAGCTGTTCAGCTTCCAGTTCTGGCTGTGCTGCATTTGCCTCTCCGTCTCTCTCCCAGGAAACTTGGGGGTCTGAGCGTGTCTTTGGGACAGCTTCCTCCAACCTACATAAAGCAGAAACAACCCTGGGGAAGAGAAATCTCCAGAGGGGAAGTCACTGAGCCAAAGAAGATCTGCTGGGAAAGCTGTCGCATTTGTCTAAGAAGTTTGGGGATGAATGAGACAGAACGAGAATTGGTCTTTGCAGCCCAACTTCCCGTGACGCTCGCACATCGCGGTCTGTCCGGCCTCGTTAGCTCTGCGCACAGCCAAGAGGATAGCACAGAACAGCACAGACTCATCTGCTTCAGCTCGACGCCTGCGCTGCGACCAGTGCAAGCTCCTCGGCACAGGAGGCCGCGAGCAGCCCTCCCTGGCAGCCCTACAGCCTCACCTGGGCAGCCCCGTGGGGCGGGGGCCCGACAGCTGCTCTCCTGCGTCCTGCGCGCTGCCCTCGTAGGCACGGAGCTTCTCTCGCAGCTCTGTCACCTGGGAGGGAAGCGCAGGGCAGAGCAGAGCCCCCCCCACGCCGCAGGGGGTTAACACAGCCCTCCTGGTGCACGGCCCCGTCACGCAGCTCGCAGAGGACAGGGAACTCGGGGGGTTGGGTCCTGTCTCTCCGAGCTCCCCTCCTCAGCAGCATCTCACCTCCGCTTTCAGCTGCTCGCAGATCTCGGCGTATTTACTGATGTGGCAGTCGAGGCTGAGCACGTTGCTCTTCAGCTGTGGGGACAAGGACGAGCTAGAGGTTAAAAAAGCGCAGAGGCAGCAGGTACCCCCTTCCCTGGCCCCAGAGGAAGGCAGCTCCTCAGCTTCTTCTGTGCCCAGGGATTGTCGGAGTAGCTAGAGCAGCCACTACCTGCACTCAGGGACCTGATGTCCCACTCACAAGCTTGTCTAGGCCACAGGCTGAGGAGTTTTAGCAGAGGAGAGGGTGCTCAGGCCGTGCAGCTTCATGGTTAGGGGCATCACTCCCAGGCCTAGAAAACTGGAGCTGAGGCTGGTTCACCCAACGAGCTCCCACAGCACAGCAGCTACTTCCACCTGCAGCCTATCCCAAAGGAAGGGCAGCACCGTGCGGCGCCGTGCGCTCCTCACCACCAGCTTGATGTCCTTGGCGCGGTTGGCGTACTTGAGCGTGTTATAGGTGTCCTCGTAGGCCAGCGCCGAGGGGCTCACGGCAGCGATCATGACAGTGCGGCAGTTGCCACCGATGGAGTCCTTGAGCAGGCGCGTGAGCTTGCTGTCCCGGTACGGGATGTGGCTCTTCTTGCTCTGCACCAAGATCAAGGGTCTGCTCAGCTTTGGGCTCGCGGACACTCAGCCTCAAGCCCTGCGCCACGAGGGGATGGTTATGCATGTCCCAGGCCACCTCTCAAAGACATCCCTGCTGCTGTCCCCAAGGAAAAGTGCCTTCCCCACCACACCGGGGAGATGCCCAGGTCTGGTGCACAGGGGCCCCCCCCTCACACTGCCCTCCCCGAAGGGGCAGCTCTACCTTGGCGTCGGCCAGGGCATTGATGACGTTGATGAGGGCCAGCAGCGAGCGGTTGATGTTGGCGCCCTCGCGGAGCCGCTCTCCCCTGGCCTTGGTGGCCGACGCTCTCTCCGAGCCCGCCAGGTCGATTAGACTCATCTTGGCCACTTGCAGGTCGTGAGTGAGGCCAACCACGCGGTCCTGCTGCTTCACGTAGATCTGCGAGCACAGAGATCCCTGAGGCCATGGCCGAACTGGGGGCGATGTCACTGGCTGGAGGCTGCGACGCCAGCAGGGTGAGGGGCTGCTGTTCACAAAAGGGCAGTGAAGAGGATCACAGGCACCAGGAGGGCAGGTGAAGGGAAAGAAAGTCCTCATACTTCAACAAGACGAGCACAAACTGCGACCACACGAGTGGCGAAGCTATGGGAGGTGACCTCACGTGAAGCTACAAGCATTTGGGAAAGCGGTCAGGACCCCCTGTGCTTTTCCAGCAGGCAGCACCTGGTGAGTGGGGGCTCCGCAGCGCTTAGCAGTCACCAAGCCCTGGTGATGTCTGGGACGGGCTTGTGCAGCGCCAGCCTTGAGCTCCAAGCCCCGCTCAGGGCCTTGCCTTAAGAACAGGGCTGGCAGGTGATAATCCAGAAGCCAACTTAGATCCCAAGAGGCACTGTGAGCCACTCCGGAGCAGCCATCACGGCCTAGAGATGTCCCCAAGGGGGTTGTGATCCCAGCTCCTTGGTGCTTAGGTGCTGCTGCCGAGGCTCCTCTGCTGCCCACCTCTGCCCTCCGCAGCCCCAGAGACCTTTCAGGAGCCGCAGACACCTCCCACCAACACGAAACACCCCCAGCATCTGGCTCATCCCTGGGAGCTCCCCAGGCAGGACACACTCCATGGGGACCTCCCATGGGCTGAGGCCTTGGCACTGGCCCCCTTTCCTCCCCAGCGGCCTGCGGGCAGGGCAGGTTCCCAGCACAGCCAAGGGCTCCGCGGCAGCCAGGGGTGCAGAGGCTGCCGCCGTGCCCAGCTGGGGAGGCAGCTAGGAACCATCCAGACACCTGCAAGTGGCAACAGGTCGGGCACCAGCTCTGCACTGGGACTGCAGCCAGAGATCCTGACGCCCTCGCACAGCCGGGAGGGCCCTGCTGACCAGGGGAGCCGCCTCCCTGGAAACAAAATCCACCAGGAGGTTTGCACAGGAGAGCGCTAAGGGACTGGGGCCGATCCTACAGGACTGGGAGTGCAATTCTCGGCTCAGCGCTAAGCTGTTGCCCAGTGGCATTCAGGAAAACATCTGTGACAGCTGGTGCCCCAGTGCTCTAGGTCAGGTAATACTCTACAGTTTCCAACTGCCAGATCTGCAAGAACCAAAAGCCTAAGGTGAAATTTCTGCCCTGAGGAAGTCGGGCCCTGCCCAGCCTTGCTTTCTAGGCCCACTCTCAGCACAAAGCCCAAGGGATCCCTCCCCTCCAGTGTCACCCTCACCTGGAAGACCGCGTGCGAGCGGGACGAGGTGGCGTTGGCGTCGGTGGGGTGCTGCGTGCGGTTCTTATTGCCGTTGGCCAACATCTCCAGGAGCTGCTCTGCCGATTTGGGCTGGGAGGGAAGACATGGAGACAGGGATCAGTGTCCAGGGCACGTGGGCACCGAGGCAACCCAACAGCAGCTGTCTGCAGCTCAGATGTCCTGCTGCTCGGCCAGGCTTCAGCTCAGGGTCACATTTGCTGCGCAAACAGTCCCCACACATGGCCCCTGGACACACAGCTGCTTTCAAAGGCATCACGTTGTCTAGATCTTGCACCCATCTTTCACACCCACCTGGTGGAAAGAGAGCCCCTGAACCACGACGCCTCTCTCTGGATCTTCCCGGATTGCCAAGGGGCCTTTAGGCTCCAGGAGGTCATGGATTTGCTCATTGTACACCTGCAGCAACGCAGAGTGGCACAGAGGTTGCAGCAGGGTGCAGCAGGCAGAGAAAGCAGCTTTTTACACCCGGACAGAGCTGGGAGGCACCGGGTGATATTACAGGGGCTGTAACACAGCCCCAGCTTCCAAGAATGGTGACTTGGTGGCAGGAGGGGACGCGGGTGGGATAAAGCAGGTACCTCCTGGTAGGAGACGAGCACCTCGCAGCTCTTCTCCTCCTTCCTGGCCTCGATCCTCTTGTAGAGCTCCACCATGGTGAGGTACATGATGCCTGGGCTCTCCTCGGAGCCCAGCATGGTGTAGGTTTTCCCCGCTCCGGTCGCACCGTACGCGAACACTGCGAGGGGAAAGAGGGGGCGTTTGCAACTGTCGTCAACAGGAGCAGCACAACGAGGGCTCCCCGGCCGACAGCGCCTGCTCGAGCCTCCGTGGGGGAGGATGGGAGACCAGGCAAATTGGCTCGGCAGTTAATTGCCCTCAGTGTGAAAAGCTGCGCTGTTCTCCTTGCAATTTTTGTCTGACTTCAGCTTTCAGCTGCAGAATCCCTAATTTAGCAGATGAAGATGGCACGAGTCCCCAGCCATCACCCGCTTAGGCACTCGGTGGCCGTTCTCAAGTTACCCTGTAACCCTCCCATTAACAAGCTGAGCAGACCCAGTGCCCCCCGTCTCTCACTAGAAGGTGTTTTTTCTTTCCCAGACCTTGTAACTCATCTCATTTCTTCCCTCCCATCTTTCAACACCCTCTTTGAAGCATTAACATCAGAGCAGGACACACTAATCTGGAGACTCTCAGCCCTTCTCCCCATTAGCAACACTTTGTGCTCGGCGAGTATCTCGTTTGAGGCTCCTGGAGTTATTTTATGCAGATGGAGACGCGAGACATGCCTGCCAGGTGGGCACAGAGACAGAGGCAGCCTTCAGAGCCAGGAATAGCATCGGCGAGTGCCGGCGCCCAGCGCGGCGCATGACGAGACAGGAGCACTGCCTCCCGCCTGGCGCCCACCGCGCTGGTTGAGCTCTCCTCCTCCCGACAGCCTGCAAACGGCACCCGGGCCCGTGGGGGACACACAGCCCCGAGGCACCCACATCCCCCTCCTGCAGCGAGTCCCCAGCCAGGGCTGTCGGGGCTGCGCCTGACACGACGATTTTGCTCTGGGAAGGAGAGCGAAAGCCAGTGGCGGCCGCACTGAGAGCTTGCCCGAGTCCCTCCTGCCTTTGCCGCCCGGGGCAGGCTGCGACTGTGGCCACGCACACCTGGGAAGCACCTGCTCTGCCTCGTTTTCCACACGGACGCCCTGGGAAATGCACTCGCAAGCGCTAAGTAGCGCCGTGGCTCTCCCAGCCCCAGCCGCTCTGAAGGTACCAAGCCCAAGAGCAGCGGAATAACCCCCGGCTTGCAGGCTGCTCCCACTGCCTCATGCCGAGCGGCACGTAGGGCAGTGCAGGGCCTCACCAGAGCAGTTGTAGCCACTGAGGACGCTGTCCAGGAGGTCCCGTGTGGTGTGCTGGAAAACCTCCTCCTGCGTGGCGCCCTCGCCGAACACACGGTCAAAGACGAACGTCATGTCCTTGCCGCGCGGCCTGAGCGCGCGGGCAGGTGGCAGGGCGCCCGAGGGGCCGCCGGGCTCATCGGGGTCGAAGAGGACGACACGGTGGTCGACGACGTGCAG
>JAWLRI010000302.1:118110-144238 GCA_034781795.1 Crypturellus tataupa | reverse complement strand
CATGCACCGACGAGTCTCGCGCCCGCCTATTGGCTGGGGAGAAGAGCGGCTTCCCTCTCAGCCAATCGCCGCCGCGCTTATTCGTCTCAGCCTGCCCCCTCGGGAAGGAAGCGTGTTGAGGGTAAAGGCGCCTCGCGCTGGGCATGTGAGGGCTCGCTGGGGGCCGGGGCTCCGAGCCGCAGCGGATGCGGGTTCCGGCCCCCGCCACGGAGCTGCCCTGGCTGGAACCCCCAACCCTGCACCGCCCCCGGAGCCCCGCCCCCGGCCCTCCCAAGGGCTCATGGGAGTCGTAGTCCCGGCCCCGTCACAGCCCGGCCCCCTCCGACCCACGAGGACTACGCGTCCCGGCATGCCCCGCGAGGCACCACCCAATCGCGGCGCGCTTTGTTGTGGGGGTGCGGCCGCTGCGGAGGCCCCGTTCAAGATGGCGGACGACAGTGAGACAGCAATGAGGCGGCCGCCGTCGAGGCCTCAGCGGCCGCCCGCCGAGGAGAACGACCACGAGCACTGCAGCGACTGCGAGAACGAGGCGGAGCACGGCTCCAACCGGGGGTGAGCGCAGCCCCGCGGCCGCCCGCCGCCGCGCCTGCCAGGCCCATTGAGCGGGGCAGCGGCCGGGAAGTGAGCGGAGCCCCGCCCCGCGCGCGTCCTCATTGGCCGCCCTGCGGCATTCCGCGCCGCGGTTGGCCGAGAGGCCCGTCAGTCTCGCGGGGGCGGGGCCCCGGCGTTCCCATTCACTCCTCTTGCGGGAGCGTGTCGCGAAGCTAAGCAGGGTCGGGCCCGCGCGCGGCGCGGATGGGAGACGGGGCCGCGGCGCCCCGCGCGCCTAGTGATGCCCCCCGAGCCCTCCCGCGTGTCCCCGCTCCCCCCGCGAGACTGCGAGGCCAGGCGGGGGCCACGGGAGGCCCCGCAGGGCCAGGCACCCGTGTCCTGGGAGCGGCGGCTCTGGCCTGGGCAGGCTCCGCTCCTGGGCGGTGCCGCTGCCCGGGCAGGAGGGCTCTGCCGTCCCGGCCGCCGTCACCCCGAACAGGCCCGAGGCCCCTGGCGATACCCAACAGCGGAGGATCCGCGGCCGGATCCTCCTGCACCTGCCCCTTACGGGATGCGGCACCGCGGTCGGGCAGCGTCGCCTTCCCAGGCTGTCCCACCCCGGCTCCACCCAGCTCTTCCCCTGCTCCCCCTGCTCCTTCCTCGCTGCGGCAGCTTCCCGCGGGCGAACTCGCCTGGCCGGTACCCAGCGCTAATAACAGAGCGCGCAGGGAAGATTACAGACCCTCCTTTTTGATTTTCATGACAGCACAGACGTGCGTTTCTGTTTTATTTGCCTCCCAGGCGCAGCCCCGTGTCTCGCCGTAATAGGGTTAGCTGCGCTGGCAGATTTTTCTTCTCCTTGCCCTCTGACGTGATTAGGTTTGCAGAAAGCAGGTTGGAGCGGAGGGGAGCGCAGGCGCTTAATCTGTGCGGCTGGGCCAGCTCCTGAGCCGCTATTTCCCGGTGCAGGCTGCGCTGTGCCGGGCAGCGGTGCGTGCCGGAGCGCCGCGGGGTCTCGCAGTTTTGAGTGGTGAAACACAGTTATCAGCTTCCACTTGGGCCCAAGGATGAGCAATCCAACAGGGCAGCGTGGGGAGTGTCCTTCGAGGGGTGCGATCTCTGCTCCTGCTGCGTCTCTGCCACAAGATCGGGGGGAGGTTTTCGTTCGAGGTCCCTGACAGCCGCAGCGATAGCGGACGCGAGTCACAACGGCGCCTGTGCCCTCCTGCAAGGTCACTGCCCCCACTGAGCCCAGTAATCGGAGCGCTCTGGAGGAGAGGAAAGAGCAGGCAGGAAGGAAAGTTGTGGTTTTTGCTCTTGGTGCATTGTCAGTTCTGTTGACTTTCGTCTCATCACTTTTCTTATCATATTATTATTACTACACTAAGATATAAAAACGTTTCTGGCCACCCAGTGACCGGGGTGAATGTTGCTGCAGGGCTGACGCTGTAGCCTGAGGCTGTGTTACGAGTCTTCCCGAGATGGAGAAAAATAAATAAATAAGAATATTGCACCGTGAAGGCAGCACTTCCTCTCCTTTTAAGGACAGGAAAGAGGAATCGAGGTCCCTCCGGCCCGGGCAGTGCAGCCGTGTCCGTGTCCGGGTTTCTTCCCGGGGCAGTGTGGTGTTCCTGTGCTCCTTGTGCCACCGGGCCGCTGGCGTTTGCTCCAGATAGGAAAACGCCACTTCGCTTCCAGGCTCCTGGAATGCAGTGGCAGCATGTTAAAGCGCTTCTTGGCCTAAGGTGTCCCTGCTTGGTACAAACTGCTGTTGCTCCCTTGGTTAAACCTGGGAGAGATGTTTTAAATTAAACGTGGAGGGAGAAGACTTGCTGGTTAACAGGGAGGAAGAGGCTGTGCCGAGCCGTGGGATCTGGGTGCACCAAGCCCACAGGTTTGGGTCTGGGCGGCCCGCAGGATCCACCACCCGTGGAGCCAGCGCGTCCGCTCGCCTTTCCCGTGTGCCCTGCAGCCTGACGGGATTAACGGTGTATGAGTGGGATTAGCGATGTAGGTGCTGCGCCTGCCTGGCTCCCCGCGGCGGTTCCAGCTCTCCGCGCGTGGGTATTTGCCCTCTCCTTTTGGGCAGCTCCCGGAGCAGCAGGAGCAGCTCCACAGTGAGGCCACTGCCCTGGCGTCCGTAGCAACGCTCCCAAAATGGGCTTTGAGGACGGAGCAAGTTGGTCCGTTCACTTCTCTTTCGCTCTTGGGTCGTTTCACAGCCCAGCCCGCTTGCAAGCAACGTTCTGGTTTGTCTGACGAAGGGCATTTTCCCACCCCAAGGGTTATTTCAAGGCTCCAGATGAGCATGGATTCATCTTCCCCTCCCCACTGTGCAAAGGGCAGTTCGGGAATCTCGGGGAGCTCCAGCTGGATCCAAGATGTCTCCGTGCCGGCCGTGTCCCGACGTGCCGTGCGCCTGCCCGTGTCGCGCCGTGCGTGTCCCACGCTGGAGGACACCTGGGCAGACGAGTCCTTCCTTGAGCAATTGAGGAGTTGTTTGGTCTTCAGGATAGTGCCTGTCACTGACACCAGGGCAGCTCCCGTTCCCCGGGACACTGGTGAAGCAGGGGGAGCCCGAGGGCTTTCCTGTCCTCTCTCCATGTCCTTTGCTCCTCACGTGCTGGTGTTTGGTTTTTGCGGCGCTCCGTGCTCCTCCGTGCGCTTCCCAGGGCAGCCCGTGCGCGGTTGGCTCCAGGCTTGGCCACTGCCTTGGAGGAGGAGGAGGAGGCCGGATGCGACACGGACTCGCCAGGCCCCTTGGCGGGAGAGGGACCGGCCTGCAAAATCCTCATTTTCAGGGCACAAGCCCTTTTTCTCAAGCGAACGCTCTCTGCAAAATCTCTGCTTCCGTTTTCCTCTGTCCAAAATTCAGCAGTTTCTGTATTTCTGTCCTTCCGAGACCCGGCACTCACTGCCTTTGAAGTTCGGGGCAGGGGCTTTCCTGCAGCAGCGCTGCCCAGGCTGTATCGAGTCACTGAACGCTGCGTCTCCGTGTCCAGCTCTCACCCTTTTGTCACCATAAAGGCACCTCAGGCCACTTTCCGCTTACCTCCTAGCGTCGCTGCTCTCTCCAGGTTTGGTTAAACCTCGTTCTCCTCCTGGCTCCCTGCTTTTCCTGCCGTAAATCACTGACTGCAGCTTCATCATCTTTCCCAATGTGCCTCTGCCCCCTGCATTCCACCTCAGTGGCGCCTGGTGCTTGGTGAAGTCATTAAGCAGGTGCAGAGGCTGCGCCAAGGAGCCAGGGTTTAGGACAAGGAGTTGGGATTTGGGCAGGGACGCAGCAGGAAGCCGGTGGCAGGAGCGGTGCTCCTGGACGTCCCAGCTCCTGGGACGCACAATGGGGACTGGGCACTTTGCACCCGCAGGGGACACCATGAGCAGCGAGGTGCTCCCGCGGCTCCGCGGAGACGCCAGGATTGCTTAGATAACCTGGCTGCGGGTTCTTGGAGCCGTCGCATCGGGCCCTGTTTGGTTGTGGCAGCTCCATTCAGGCAGGTTCCGAGGATCTGAGCACTGTGTGTGCCGGGCAAGGGGTCACTGCGTTCGGGAGAAGCCCGTGACGCTCCAGAAAGCCAGGAACTGCCCCTCATCCCACGGGAGGAGATGCGGCACCCACGCTGGGTCCTGTGGCGTCATTGGGAAAGTCCGGGTGAAGCGCAGGAGCCCCAGGGCTCTCCGTGCAGCCCGATGCCTCTCAGCCCCTGCGCTCCCAAGGAGATTTTATGCCAGGCCTCATTTTTTTCCCGCTTTGGGGTAACACTGTGAATGTTTTCCCAACACGGGGTGGAAGCTGTTTGTGCTCTTCCTGCTCTGGGAGCGAGTCCTTCTGCAGGAGCCTTGGAAGGATCCCAGGACAGGGGTGCGTGGGGGCACCCGGTGCGGCCCCGCTCCGAAGGGCTCGCGATGACTCCCCACTGGCAGCTTTTATTTCCTTTATGGAGCTTCCGGGACTCTTGTAAATGTCCTCCCAAAAAGGCCTCTAATGATGGTTCCTTTGTTTCCTTAGTGGCTTGAGTCCAGCAAATGACAGCGGAGCCAAAAAGAAGAAAAAGAAACCAAAACGGAAGAAAGAGAAAGGAGGAGACCAACCTGAGCAGGCCCATGAGCAGCCAGTGAAGGTACCAGCCCCTTCCCTGGCTCTGGAAGTCGCTGCCCAAGGAGCAGCAAATCCTGTCCTCAGCCTCTGCGGCGCGGCCAGGAAAGGGTCTCCCTGAGCGACCGCTACCTGCTGTCTTGAAGCACTTGGCTGCTCTGAAGTCTGAGATTTAGAGTAATTTCCTAGCCTGGCTCCCTGCGTGGGAATTCCCGGTGCTGCAGAAGGTGCAGCCTGGCGCCGCCGAGTTGTTCTTCCCAGAAATCAGCTGCCTCCTTGGGCCGAGGCGGCTCAATCCGTGCAGCCGAGCCCCTGCAGCCCCTGATGCTGCCCCGGGAGCACAACAGCTCCTGCTGCTGCCCCTCGGACAGCACCTGACGTTGTTGGGTTTGGGACAAGAGTAGGGTTGGAGAAAGGGCCGTCCTGCCCCTTTCAGCTCCTGGCGAGCGGCCCGTGCGCAGGGATGAACGTGGGACACGTGGGGCTTGTCCCTGTCCAGCGGCCCCTTCCCAATCGGCTCTGCCAACCCCTGTGCATGAGGGGGCTGCACCGAGCCCTGCGTGGCCCCCGCTGGCTGGGATCCCACAGGACCCTTCCCTCTCCTTACAGGGTGCAGGACTGCGAGGCTGGTGCTTGTCTTAGCCACAGTCTGAAGCCTCATTCCTGCGTCTGTAAAAGCGGTGGCCTCTGTTCCCTGCCCACGCTCTGCCGTGACACACAGGCCTTGGGCCTTGCCTTCCCTGCGGGTCCACAGAGCCCTCGTGCTCCCTCGCACCAGGGACAGGCTGAGAACACGGGTCTGTACATGGGCCTAACCAGTTCCTGCGTAAATGATTCCTAATGCTTAGCCCTTCTGGTGCAGAGGGTTGAATTAGCGCTTCCAGGGTGTTAATTACCCAGGGCCTGGCTGTGGGGCAGCCAAGCAGCTTTTTCGACTCCCGACGTCTTCCTTTGACTGAAGCTTAAGGCGTTTTATCGTGCTGGATCATCCAGCCCCTTTGACCCAGGCATGCCTAAAAATCAGGTCGCGGCATGTAGCAGGTGGCTCGAAAAAGGGTTTATCCATCCCACAGCGGGTTACAAGAGGATCCGGGCTGGAGAGGGAGTCTCTTCCCTGCTTTCCCCTCCCTGGCAGCCCTCCAAGGCAGGCTGAGCTCCTGTCTGCCCTTACGGGAAGCTGAAATAGAGCTCAGGTCACTCACTTTTCCCTCCCTTTCTCTGCACTCAGGTGAACTCTTTACCGGCTGAGAGGATCCAGGAGATTCAAAAAGCCATCGAGCTCTTCTCTGTAGGACAGGGACCTGCCAAAACCATGGAGGAAGCCAGCAAGCGGAGCTACCAGTTCTGGGACACGCAGCCGGTGCCCAAGCTCGGTACGTACAGCCCGTCACCATTCTGCAGCCTCAGCCCGCAGCGTTGCAAGATCCTCAGCTTGTCCAAGAAGCCCTCACTGGAGCTGCGAGGGTGTCTGGCCAACAGGTGACACCTGCACTGTGGAGCGGCAGTGACACCCTCCAGTCAGTGCCAGGTCTCAGACCAGGTTCCCATCAATGTTGCAGGAGGGCTGGGGATATCAAGGAGGACACGCAGCCTCTTCAGACATCAGCTTTCATGGTTCTTCAATCCCTTAATCTGTCTTTTGCCCTTGAGCAGGACTTTCCCAGCCTTCTGTGGCTGCGTTCCCATGCTTCCCATACCTGGTGGTTGCTGTGCTCCTGCTCCAGGTTGCACTCGGTTCTGTGGGTGGGTGTCCAAGTGTTCCCCTTTGATAGCGAGGTGTTTTTCGCCTCGGCAGCTGTGCACATCTGTAAGGCAGATGTTGGCTTTGCACTGCAGTGCTGGCAGGAGCGACTCTGCACATTCCTGGCTCTGGGTTTGCTTTGTTTTGTCTCTCTGCCCTGCTGTCTCCCAGCAAACTCTGTGCAGTCCTCGTCCGAGCTGGAGAATGAGTTCAAGCCCATGGCTTTTAGGTCCCTCTTTGCACTAGTGCTGGGAAAAGTCTTTGTGAGATGCCCCAGGCACAGGGTTATGAGGGGCTGCGATGTCTGACCTTGTGTTTGCATTTCTCACCAGAAGTTCTTGATGTTAGACACATCGTAGCTGCCCCAGAAAACCCTGGAAGGTGGAAGACGGGGAGAAGGCCCTAAACAGCCCAGTCCTCCATACACCAAATTGCCGCCCGCACTCTGGTGCCCAACTCCTCGCTAGATGCCACCATCTCCCTAGGGACTTAGTCAGAAGTGCTGCGTGGCACATGGTGTCACCCCCAGGAGGCTGTTCAGGGCCTGGGCACGAAAGTGCCGCGGGGTTTTGGGGGACTGGGTCAGGGTTGTTCGGCAGCTGCTCAAAACAGGACGAGCTGCTGGGGACGAGCGTTCCTGGAACCTGTTCTAGCTTGGGTGTGATGGTGGCAGTTCTTGCTTTGAGTTTGTTCCTCCTCATTGCCTGGAAACCTCTTTTCAGCTCCTTTCTAAGGGAATTCCTAATCAGGGCAGTGAGCTTCTCTTAGCAGCACTCGAGTGATGCTGCTGTTTGCAGAGCTGTGTTGACATCCCTGAGAAAGCTGGTGCTTTAACCAACACCTCTTGGCTGAATCGAGTGCTTCGGGAGTCAGTGTTTTTCAACAAGAGTTGTCTTGTTCCCTGCAGCTCTTACTGGAACGCGCTGGGGAGGAGATCCCGATGCCTGCGAAGGGGCAGGGGCCGGAGCTGGCAGGGGAGCCGCCAGCTGGTGCTTGGGGGTGGTGGAGCAGCTCACGGGAGGCACTGGCCGGGGCAGCTCGTGCTCTCGTGGCCGCTGTGCCCAGCTGAGATCTGACGTTCTGATGCCCCTGGGGCCGCCAGTGACAGGGACTGGGAGGCCTGAAGCTTGTGGACATGGAGGGTGCTGCTCTGGTCTTGAAGCTTTGAGTTATTCAGGCTTCTCCTGTCTGTTCCCCCTCTGCCATGATCCTTGGAAGAGCAGATTTGATTCTGTACCTCAATCTATGGTGTTGAGCACACAGTTTCTGCCTGTTGTGGATCTGGGGTGAGAGGGGCTCTCAAGTGAAGCCACCTGTGGTGTCATGAGGACCTGTCCTCCAACAGCAGAGAGCTCTTCTCTTCAGGGCTCCCTGCTCCCACTCACCATCCCTAGCAGTGTTCAAGAAACATGGAGATGAGGCACTTAGGGACATGGTCTAGCAGGATGGTGTTGAAGGGCTTGTGGTTGAACCTGATGATCTTGAAGGTCTTTTCCAACCATAATGATTCTGTGATTCTCTCTTGCAGGAGAAGTAGTGAACACCCACGGTCCCGTGGAACCGGACAAGGACAACATCCGTCAGGAACCGTATACCTTGCCCCAGGGCTTCACCTGGGATGCCCTGGACCTTGGTGACAGAGGCGTGGTGAGTGCGGGCACCTTGGCACGCACTGGCGGGGAGGGCATCTCTCTGTTGCTTGGTTGCCAGTGCAGTGCTTGGACTGCCAGAGGTGTCTTTGGTGGCTGGAATGTGTCCTCCACCCTTATGAGCAACACTCCAGCTCTCTGATCTCACCACCTCCTTAGTTAGGTGGATCTCATTTTCCCTAAAACAGGCTCTTACCTCCCACTTGTTGGCCAGGTTTGGTTTCTTCATGGGGGCTGGCCAGGTGGGAATGTTTTGCCATGTTTTTAAAGTGTAAGCATGGAGTTTTTCCATGCAAAGACACTCCAGATCGTGAGCATCTTTCTGAGAGATGCCCTGGGGGTGGCAGGAGTGTCTGTGTGTCCTGCTGCTTGCCATGCACTGTAGGGCACCCTTTTAGCAGCCCAGAGCCAGCAGCAAGGAGAAGGGAGACGTGCCAGTTACAAGGATGTGGCGACACACGGTTCCCATCGCCGCAGCCTCATGGAAAGCGAGTTCTGGGTCGTGTTTCAGAGCAGCTTCAGGGTGTGACTGCCGAATAACTCCCTTAACCTGCCTGATGTCTCCTGCTGCAGCTGAAGGAGCTTTACACGCTTCTGAACGAGAACTACGTGGAAGACGATGACAACATGTTCCGGTTCGATTACTCTCCCGAGTTCCTGCTGTGGTGAGTGGCACCGTGATCATGCACCACAGAGCACAGTGGGTGGACAGCACTTGAGCTGCCTCTTCTCACCTGTTTTTGCAAAAATCTCGCTTCATTATCTGTCACCCTCTGCACGTGTCTGGGAACTGGGTATCCCAGGTGCTCTGCAAGAGACCTGTCTCTCGTGTAGAGGCACTGTCTGCCTCGGGCCTCTTTGAGATATTGGAATGTAAAATTGCATTTTTTCCTCTTTGTTTTGATCCCTTGAGCGTTTTCAAAAATTCTGGTAGCTGAGGAGTTTCCCACTGCTCCAGAGTTAAAGGAGGAAGGTGACTGCCAAGTGTTATTGCCAGCAATAATACTTGAAGATCTGTTGCAGCTGAGCTGCCGTTTCTTCAGGGCGTTCACCAATGGAGAACACAGATTTCCTCCTGGCTTGCAAGTGAGAACTGGCTGCAGAGCACAGGAATTCCCTTGGACACAAACAGTCCTGCCCTGTAACTTCACAGTTGCCCTCGTTCTCCTGCCACGGGTGTTTTGGGTGGCCTGGAATGTGACACTGAGTGTCCCAGGACGTAGTGGGGAGCCTGGAGGCAGAAGCAGGTGCAGGGGGCCCTTCTGATGGGTGAAACGTGTCTGTTCACAGGGCGCTGCGTCCGCCCGGCTGGCTGCCCCAGTGGCACTGCGGCGTCAGGGTTGTCTCCAGCAAGAAGCTGGTGGGATTCATCAGCGCGATTCCAGCCACTATCCACATCTACGACACGTGAGTGCTGCTCCGCTTCACCGCGGCTCCTGCGCCTCGGTGCGGGGTGGCAGTTCCCAGTGGTGCTCAGGAAGGGTCTGACCGTGTTGCCCTCGTGGACTGACTGCAACCGTGGAGCTGCTTTGCTGCTGGGAGGAGAAGGTGGAGGGTATTTAGGGTGGCTGGTGCGGTTCTGTGCAGGGATGTCTTGCAGTTAATTGAGGAGGTTCTTTTCCTCAGTGAGTGGGGTCAGCTTAGAGCTCTGGCTCTAATCCTCCCGGGCTGGATGCCAGCGGAGACCATATTCTCTTGGGAAACTATTGGATAACAGCTCAAGGAGAGTCCTCCAAAGCACCACGATGTCAGGCCCCTCGACCTCAGCCCTCGGCCTTCCTGGGAATTTGACCTCTCTGTCTCTGGTGGGGGCTGGAATTAAATTGTCCAGGGCATCAGTGTGATCTCCGTGGTCAGGACAATTCAAGTCAGGTCTCATCCTGTGCATCGTTTCTTCCCTAAGAGAGAAGAAGATGGTGGAAATAAATTTCCTGTGTGTCCACAAAAAGCTGCGCTCCAAACGAGTGGCTCCAGTTCTGATCCGGGAGATCACGCGGCGGGTTCATCTGGAGGGAATATTTCAGGCTGTTTACACTGCCGGAGTGGTGCTGCCAAAGCCTGTGGGGACTTGCAGGTAAGTGACTGCGGTGCTCTGAAGCAGTGAGGGCTGGGGGAAACCCCTGCAGACCTTCCTTTAGCAGGATCTACTCAGTTACAAGGTGCCTGGACCGCTGTGCTTACAGGTGTGGCATTCCCTGGGGCAAGATAGGGCAATTCCAGCTTAGGTTTCTCCTCGCCGTGCTGTCCTTCAGGGATTAAGCGCTGCAGCTTTGCTTAAGCTGCTCATTTGTCACAAGCCAGGAGACTCTGCAGCACGTGCACCTCAGGCTGCCCTTGTTTTTTCAGTGTGGGAGCTCCTGGCCTTGGAGAGCCTTTTCTCCAGCTGGCATCACGTTCTTGCTTGCCCTCTCATGGCCACTTTGAGAACCTGCCGCTCTCGCAGCCGTTCGGCTGTGCAAGAACAAGTCTCCCACAGCCCGTGTGTTTCTGCAGGTACTGGCACCGGTCCCTGAATCCTCGGAAACTCATCGAGGTCAAATTTTCCCACCTGAGCAGGAACATGACTATGCAACGTACCATGAAGCTTTATCGGCTGCCAGAGGTGGGTGCCAGCAAGGACTGCAAGCGGCAGAGGCAAATCCCAGGGATTGCTGCTAGCGAGCAAGGGATGGGGCTCGGCATCGGGCACACGGGCATCTCGGCTGGGTCCATCTTTTGCCTGGAGACTGGGGGTTTGTGTTTCATGTAATAAATGGCCCTGTCAAGCCATTGTGCTTTATTTAATTCTTACTTATTTTGCCTGGATACCTGTATTTTAAGGGCATATTTTTGCAGCTAGAGAGCCCTATGATCTTTTGTTTCATGGTGACTCATATCCTGTTCTCCTGGTAAAACGAGAATACAGATGTGACAGCCTTCATCTGTCCAAACACAACCTCGGAGCGACCTTGAATTGGGTTAGTCCCTCGTTCAAACTGATCGGTTCTGTCACGACAGTTGTCCTGCTGTGGGGGAGTTCCCCAGCTGACTAGAGGAGAAAAGAAAAACAGAATGAAAATTGCCACCACCTTACCTGACCTTGTTTGCTTCCTTCTCTTGGCCAGAGCTGGCTCTTTGGGTCAGAGGGGTGTTTCAGAGCCGGGCATCGTGCAGCCCGGTGTCTCCTGTGTCCCACGTCAGCAATGGCAGCAGTTGCTGATCGTCGCCGTTAGCTTTTTTTTGTGCAGAAACCCAGACCCAAAAAACATTTGTGTGACTTGAATTGGGCTATGCTGAGTGTTCCCAACCCGAGGCTAGAGATGGGGTCGTGCTGGAAATAAACACTCGGACGGCACCGGGTGTTGCTCTCGCCACCTCTTTCCTTGATGTATCCTGCTGTGCCTGGGGCACCTCTGCCAGCCTGGTGCCCCTGTGCTTGGGAGCAGCGACCGGGAAGGAAGCAGAGACCTTATGTTGTTCATGAGTAAAAGGCCTCTCCCAGTGTGACTTGACCCAGCACGGGAGGCTGTGACACCCTCGGCTTTCCTGCAGTCTTTGCATTGGTGTCACAGCCGATCGCGTCCTTCCAGACAAGCAGGGCTGGGAGGAAAGTGCTTGGCAAGGGCTATGAGATTGGAAATGGTGCGACCTAAGCAGAAAACATCCCCACGCTGCCTGTCGGAGGCTGCTGAGGAGGAAGGCTAGTCCTTGAGAGGGGTCAAAGCACCCTTGCAAGCCACGCTAACAGTTTGTTCTTGTTTTCTGCAGACTCCCAAGACTCCCGGCTTGCGGCCAATGGAGCACAAAGACATTTCTGCGGTGCACAAGCTCCTGACTGAATACCTGAAGCAGTTCCACCTGACGCCCGTCATGAGCCGAGAGGAGGTGGAGCACTGGTTCTTACCTCAGGAGAACATCATCGACACCTTTGTGGTAGAGGTGAGAGGGCAGGGGGTGTTCTCCTCGACTCCTCCCACCACTGGAAGGGTGTGCAGTGAGCTGGTCTGTTCTCTGCAGGAGAGATGAGAGAAGTTGCTGCCCTGGGCAGTAAGAGCTGGGATCCTCCTCGAGGTGCTGGAGGTTTAGGCTGCTGGAGGATGGAGTGTCCGTCCTGGGCTGCCACGAGTCTGTCCACGGGGTGCCCTCGGTGGCACAGGCCTGTGCCCACGGAGGCAGGCAAAGCCCCTCTGCAGTTCAAAGCAGCATTGCCTGGTTGCGTCGTACTGCTTGGTCACTGCTGTGTCACCCTTGGCTTTCAGAGCGCCCCTGGGGAGGTGACAGACTTCCTGAGCTTCTACACGCTGCCCTCCACCATCATGAACCACGCGACCCACAAGAGTCTCAAAGCTGCTTATTCCTTTTACAACGTGCACACCAAGACGCCTCTCCTTGACCTCATGGGTGACGCTCTCATCCTTGCCAAGTCGGTGAGTGCTGGCAGGACCAGGCAGGCTGGGGGCAGTACCCTTGGGTGCTGGGCAGCTCATCAAGGGCATCTCCGGCCTCCTGGCTGCCCTTGAACTTGTGGGGAGGGCTAGTCATGGGCTTTGTGCCTTGTACTCAGTGCTGTACTAGTCTGAATCCTAAAGGGTCTGCAACCCAAGAGGGGAAAGGAACAGTTTTAGGGGGCAGGCAGTGCCCACAGAGGAGAGCAGCCTGTGGCTAGAGGAGGTGATCACTGCTTTCTTGCCTGTGCAGAAAGGATTCGACGTGTTCAATGCACTGGATCTCATGGAAAACAAAACCTTTCTGGAGAAGCTGAAGTTTGGGATCGGGGATGGGAACCTGCAGTATTACCTGTACAATTGGAAGTGTCCCAGCATGGCACCGGAGAAGGTCAGTGCGTTGCTGCTCCTGCAGCTTTCCGCCGCGCGAGCAGGGGTCTTGTCCCACTGAGGCTGTGGGGACCGACAGGCCACCCATGTCTGGCATTGTCTTTTCAGCTCAGCGTGGGCAGGAGCCCTCACCAGTTGGTCTCCTCAGAGTAATTTTGCACTTGGACCTATGTGGGACCATGTGTGTCGGTCTGTTTTCGGTCTCTTGACGTGTCCTAGTGAGACCAGCCGGACAGGGCTCCTCTCCAAGCACCACTGTGCTCTCTAGAGCCGTGGGGCCGCCGCTGAGCAGGAGCCTGCGGTGTTTGCGGAAGGGCTGAGCCGCCGCATCAGCCACGTGGTCCCCAAGGCCAGCAGCTCGCTGCCCCCAGCTGCTCCAAGCACTTGCAGTTGCCTCTGTCCGTCCTCGTAGAGCCCCCGGGGAGGTGCCCTGGTAGCTGGGCCATCGTCAGCAGTGTCCAGTTGCCCTTTGGCTACCGTGGCCCCACGCGGAGGTGCTGCAGTTCAACATCCCGCAGTTCCTTGGTGCCTGAGTACAGACAGTGCTGGAGAAGCTCCAGCCGCCCCTCTGCACCATGCGCTGGATCTGCAGTGTGTCCAAGCCCAGTCAAAACAGCTCATTAGTGTAACTGGACTTTGATTGCTCTTGCGGAGCTGCTGAAGGCAGGTGGGTGGCCGCTCTGCGGGACGCGAGAGGCTCCTGCCAGCAGCCCGAGGTGTGAGGTCCAACAGGCTGATTAACGTGGGTAATTGCTTGTCTTGGTGGCCTTCTAGAGATGAGATTTGGGTTTGCTGTGCCCGCAGCACCGAGGCCCGCAGCACCTACAGGGCAGCATGCCACAAATCAACACTTTTTAAACCAATTCTGCTCTACCACCGATGCTTTGAAAAAAATATCTTGAGTGGGTTACTGGGAGGTTTATGCAAGTCCTTCCCTCGCTGGAAGGACTAATGGATTTGTGTGCTGGGAGCTGCTGTCCTACTGTGCCCTGCGGGGGCTCTGAGCCATCTCTGTGATCCAGGCGGATCCCTGGGAGCAGCCACCAGCCTGTCCCATCGCAGGGTGGCCCAAGGATACCCAGAAGCGTCCCAAGCAGGACTGGTCACGGTGCAAGGCTACCAGCGAGCAGCTGCTGTCTCACCTGTTGCTGTGAGCTTAGAGATAGTCCTGACTGGAAAATCCCCGAGCCAAGCCCCAAAGCAGAGGTGCTGCTCCGCACATCCCACCGTGCAGACCCACCACCCTGCTCAAGTAGGGCAGCTAGGAATCCCCTAAGCCTTGGCCACCTCCGCGTATCCAATCCGGCAGGACCGTGTGCCTGTTGGGCTGCACAACCTGTCCTTCTAGCCAGGAAGAGGCCGCACTGGGCTCTGCGGGGCTGCTGGCCTCAAAGTCTCTCAAGCCACTGAGTGAAAACACGCGGCCGAGCTCCGCGAGCCCGTCCGTCCCGCTGTGGGCGTGGGCGGGAGGACATTCGCACTCGGGTACTCCTTCACCTGCCGTTTCTGTTGGCTCTCCCAGGTTGGACTGGTGTTGCAGTAAGCGAGCCCTGCGAGGAGAGCGCTGCGAGGTGGAGCTGGACCCGCGAGATGCTGCCCTCGCTGATCCCACCCGAGCCGGACCCATGCGCGGAGCAGCGGCACTGGACCCGCGACGCAGACATCGACCGATTTTTAACGCTTGTCTCACATACAACCGGCCACGGCTCCCCCGATGGCCTCAGTGGCCTCCTTTGTTTTGATTTAATTGCATCCTCGTAAAGACGTGATCAAGGGAATGTAACTGCAGAAACTAGCTCATGATTGGCATATAATGGAGTTAACGGGTGAATAATAAAAGTATATATTATATATATTTTAAATCTTTCCTGTTCCAAACTGACGCTAATGCACTCATCTGCTGAAGGCCACCTCCTGGTCCCCGGACCGTGACTCTCCTCACCAAGAAGCTGGGCTGGCAGAGGTGGTTCCATAGCGTGCCAGGGTCTTTCTTTGTCTGTGCAGAAAAGGGCAAGTCCTGCCCCAGGAAGGAGCTCGGCGCTTCGGCCCCAGCGGCACCGGTGACTCGGCAGGGACTCGGCGGAGTCATGGCCGGGGCAGCAGGACATCGCTGCTGCTCTGCACTCCCACGCGACGCCTCATGGAGGAGACACTGCCCGTGCTCCGTCCCTGTGCTCGGCCGCCTCCGTCTGCTGCCCGCTCCGCTCGACTCACTCCTTACCGTCCTGGCTCTGCCGCAGGTGCCTTGAGAGGGAGGATGGCGCCGTCCCTCCCTGCGGCTCGGGAGCAAGTCGCTGTTTGTCACTAAGGGCTATTTGTGCAAGCGCTGCCTTGTGCCACCTCCTCCCCAGCCCCGGAGCCTCCAAGCCTCACTGCGCCGCAGCACGAGCCCCGCGGAGACGTGGTAACTCCTGATGGTCCCGGGTGCCCAGCTTCCCGCTGCCCTCGGAGCGCGGCCTGAATACACCCACCTCGACACTGACTCCTGCTGCTCTCTCCTTCCCCACTGCCCGGCTCTGCGGGATGGGTGCTCCTGGGATGCTCCGTCACCGCTAGCGCACACCAGAACACTCTGCGCACTTGCTCTGCTCTCCAGGCTTGTCTAAATCGTGGAAAATACGAACACAGATGTTTCCCTGCAATGTGGGATCATCCTCTTCACCTGGGAGTGAAGCCTTTGAACCTCTCCAGCGCCGATGCCAGCAGCTTCATGCTCTTTGCTCTATGCAGCCTCCAAGGTGATGGAAATCTGTGTCCCATAAAGATGAACTCATGCAAGGAAGTCAGCTCATCCTTGACCGAAGCCTGGAAGAGCAGGATTCCCGAGAGCAAATCCTGCCCCAAAATCTGGGCTGGCTCCTCCAGGGGCTGCTCGTTCCCAGCTCCGCTGCGGGGAGGGAGCCTCGCGGGCTCTTTTCCAGCCCTCCCTTTGGAGCTGTCCCCGTGTTGCTGGTGGCCGGAGGAGGCTGGCGGAGGCTGTGGCATCCTGTGGGCACCCCCATGTGTCCGGTGCAGCCCTCCCTAGTCTTCTCCAACCCTGGGTCCTGAGCTGCTTCTGTCAAGGCGGTTTCCATTGCTCTGAGCTGTCTTCAGCTTCCCAGCCAAAGGTTTCCAAAGGTGCCCGTGAAGGGCTGAAGGAGCCGTGTGCCCTTGTCCTTGTGCACAGCTTGAGTGTTCGGCGCTGAGGCCACCTCCCTCGTCCTTTCCCAAGGCCCTGAGTCCCCTCAGCCTAAGCACCACGTGGCTCGGGGAGCCCCTTCCACTCTCAGCCCCTTGGGGTCCTGACCTGGACCTCTGTGAGCAGGAGGTGCCACATCTGCCCCCACAGCTGCTGCATCCCCTTGCCCAGGCTGGGAGTCCCTATCAGCTATGCAAGAATCAATGTCCCTGTCCCGCCATCGCACGAGGAGGATGGAGGCCACCGGTGTTGGGGCTGGAGGGGAGCTTACGGGGCTGGGATGCTCCTTGTGGTTCAGGGAGACTCTGGGGGAAACAGAGCCCATTCCAAGTTTCTGGCTTAAACCTCCCCTCCGGCACCCTGCCCTCTGCAGAACAACCCTCTAGAGCAGGAGCCGGAGCTGCTGGAGGCTGCAGAGCAATGCCGGTACCAAGGGACATGGAGCCAGGAGCTCAGGAATCTCCTGGGGGCCTCCCCTTGGCTCCTGTTGGGGGCAGAGGGTCCCATGGGAAGGAGCAGGGGGCCGGGGAGAGGCCTGCAACCCTCCTTCCCTGCCCAACCGCTGTCTCCTTCCCCCACTCAAGGAATGGCGCTTTGCAGGCTCTGGCGCTGCCTTGAACACCCCGGCCCTGTCCCTCTTCCCTGCAGCTTCGGGGCAGCTTTGACGGCAGAGCCAGGATGCCGTTGGGCTCTTAAATAAACCTTTATTTGACTCGCTTGACAACCTCATATAAATACTTGCCTGTTGCTGGTTCTCTAGCAGGAGTTGCAAACACAGTGGGCACCTTGGGGCCACCAGGCAAAGGCTTCTGGCCCTGGTGGCCCTGAGGGTCCTCACAGTGGCCACGAGTGGCTCTGGGATTGCTCTCAGCCAACCTGTGCTGCGTCCCCGCAACAGAGCGGGGTGCACGGAGCGACACCGGCCACTGATGCAGGCGCTCACAGGCGCTTGCACTTGATGTGCACGAAGAGCGTGGCGGGCGCCAGCGAGGCGCCGTCCTTGGAGAGCAGGTGGATGTGACGATAGCCTGTGGGCAGCGAGGGGCTGAGCAGGCACCCCACGGTGCAGGTCCCCCTGCGGCCGCCCCGCGCCCACCTTCGCGCATGCTGCCCAGCGGCAGTGTGAACTGGCCCACGAAGTCGTTGCAGGAGGTGCTGTCGTAGTCGAGCACCACGAAGCGCACGAGGGCCAGCTCGGGCACCCGCAGCTGGAACGTCAGCGTCTCCTCCCAGCGCGGGTTAAAGCCTGCGCCCACGCATCAGGGGGGCACCTGGGCACCCGGGCTGGTCCCCCCTGCTCAGGGCTGCTGGGGCTCCAGGTTGGGCTGGGCTGAGGGTAACTCGGGACCGGGCTGGGCTGTCCTCAGGGAGTGGGGCTCTTATCGGGGTGAGGGGAGACAGGGACAGGGGCCACGCTGGGATGTCCCAGAGGGGACTGGGGTGGCACTGGGGTTGGGCTATGTGGGGAGGAGCGGGGTCAGACTGGGCTGCACTGGGGTGTCCTGGGGTCGTCCCAGGGGTTGTCCTGGGGTATATGGGGGGCGCAGGGGTAATACTGGGCTGTACTGGGCCGGGGGGACATACTGGGGCCAGGCTGGGCTGTACTGGGGGTGAAACCAGGAGGGGGTGACAGGGTGGGATGGGGACGACACTGGGCTGGGGTCTGCTCAGGGGAGAGGAGTCATATTGGGTCCAGAGTGCAGGATCTGGAGTGGGGGCAGAGCCATAGCGAGGGGGATTGGTGTGTCCTGGGGGGGTCACCTCAGTGCCAGGACGGGGTGTCCTGGGGGCCAAATGTTGCCCTGGGGTGGATGGGGGCAATGACAGGGTCAACTGGGGCTGGACGGGGAGGAATGTGGGGTCCGAAAGCCTGGGTCAGGTGTAGCAGGAAGGGCAGAAGCACCAAAGAGGTTGGAACGGGCGGGCAGGGAGGGGGCCGCTCTGGGGCCTGGGCTGGGCTGGGCTGGTGGGAGAGGCCCCGGAAGGGCCGTGGCTGCTCACCATTGTTGACCTTGTGCCGGGTCTGCTGCCGGCCGCAGTCGGCGGGGACGCCGTGGATCTCCACGCGCACCAGCGGGTCCACGATGGAGCGGCGCTTCTCGGCGTTGAGCTTGGGCAGCTGCTGCGCCGTGATCACCTGCGAGGCGAGATGTGGCTGGGGCGGGTGGCGGCGGCGGCACCAGGGCGGCCGGGCCTTGTGGGGGCCCCATGCGCTCACCCTGATGGCCAAGGCCAGGCGGCGCGAGGCCGCGCTGGGCTCGGGCCCGAGGGAGCTGCGGGCGCTGCGCAGGAAGCCGGGCTTCAGCACGTAGCCGCAGCGCCCATTGCCCAGGAAGCGCCCCGCATTGAGATCCATCTCGTAGCCTGGCGTCTGGAAGTTGAGGGCCACTGCCGGGGGAGAGGAGGGTGGCCGGGGTCAGTGACACCGGGATGTGGGCATGGGGGAGGCGCCAACGCTGCCACCGTGGCCGCGGGGTGGTTGGGGTGGTTTGAGGGTGTGTTTGGGCCTAGGGGTGTTGAGTCAAGGTGGACTGTGGGCTGCGTGGTTGTGGTAGGCGAGGGAGTGGTGGGTCAAAGTGTCCATCGGGTGGTGGGACAAGGTGGGTCTTGGGGTACCTGGCTGGGGTGGACCATGGGGTGTTGGGTCAAGGTAGGCCATGGGTTACTTGGTTGAAGTGGACCATGGGGTGTCTGGCTGAGGTGGACTGTGGGGTGTCTGGTAAGGATGGGCAAGGGAGTGTTGGCTTAAGGTGCAAAATGAGGGGCCAGATTGGGGTGGGCTATGAAGTGTTAGGTCAAGGTGAGCCATGAGTGTCTGGTAGGGAAGGGTCATGAGTGCTCAGGTGGCCTATGGGGTGATAGGTCAAGATGGGCCAAGTGATGTTGGACTGGTTTGGACTGAGAGGTGCTGGGTCAAGGTGGGTCTTAGGGTGCCTAGTTGGGGTAGACCATGTGGTATTGGGACAAGGTGGATCATGAGGTACATGAATGGGTTGGGCCATGGGGTATTGAGACAGGCTGGATCATGGGATGCCTGGCTTGGTGTAGGCCAAGGGGTGCTGGGTAATGGGGTGGCAGTTGGGGTGGGTCAGATGTGCTGGAGTGGCCCATGGGTTGCTAAGCAGAGATGGGCCAAGAGGTGCTGGGTTGGTTTGGCTGGGGGGTGCGTGGGTCAAGGTGGGCCATGGTGAGCCTGGTTGGGGTGGGCTGAGAGGTGTTGGGTTGATCTGGGCCCAGGGGTGCTGGGTGGGGGTGGGCTACAAGGTGCCAATTCGGGGTGGACTGAGGGGATCTGGGGTGTTGGGTCAGGATGAGCAGAGGGGCACCAGGGCGCTGGCAGGGCCGCACCAAGTTGGCAGCCGGCGTTCCACATCTCCTGCGGGTTGTAGTTGGAGGAGTTCATCTTGAGCCCCAGCGGGTAGACGCGGCTCAGCTGCCGGGCATTATAGCGCACGAAGGCCTTGCCTGCGGGAGCGGGGCTGAGCGGGGCCGGGGTGTGGGGTGCCCGCGTGGGACGGGGCACCCTTGGGTGCCGTGCACAGCCGTGCCGGCTGTCCCGGCACCCTCTGGCTGGGAGCTGCTCTCCTGCCGGTGGCCGTGAAGATGCCCACTCAACCTGGTGAGCCCACAGCCTGGACCTGGATCCTCACCTTGGCCTTGACCCAAGACCCTGGACCCCAGACCTTGACCCTGGTCCCCAAACCTTGGCCCTGGAGCGCAGACCCTGACCTGAGACCTTAGACCCTGATTCTGAACCTCAGCTCTCCCAGGGACCAGCACGTCCTGCTCAGAGCATCCCCAGTGACAACCCAGAGCATCCCAGTTCATTGTACCCAGTGGGTGCCTCGCACCCTGGCCAAGCCCGGCCCAGCACATGCCACTGCCCCCTCACCCGCCTCCCGGATGAGCTTGCGGGCCTTCCTCTCGCTGAAGGACGACACCTCGCAGGGCCGCGGATCGCGCAGAGCCCGCGCCAGGCCGGGGAAGGGCACGGCTTGGCAATACACCACCACAGAGGAGAGCTCCGGGGCCACCTGAGAGGCCTCCTTGGCCTGTGGGAGCCAGGGCAGCCTCAGAGCCATCCCCAGGGCCCACCCACAGACCATGACCCCCCACCCAACCCACCCTAAAAGCCCAAGCAGGCTGACACCGGGGCTCAACCCTCCGAGGCAATGGGGACTTTGTGGCAGTGGAACACCCAAGGCAATGGAAAGCCCAAAATGATGACAGAGACCGCAAGGCTATGGAGAACCCAAGGCAGATCCAGGATGAGGGAGACCCGAAAGCAATGGAAATCCCAAAGCAGTAGAGACTCGAGGCTGTGGAGACCCCAGGAGAATGGACACCCTGACACAAGGGAGACCCTGAGGCAATGGAAACCTGAGGGTGAAGGAGATGCCAAGGTGGTGGAGACCCTGAGCATGAAGCACCCAGACAAATCGGGGAGGACACCACAACCCACCTGCAACGGCCTGATCTCCTGCAGAGAGTGGAGTGACTGAAAGGGGACAAAGACAAACCTCGTCCGAGGATGCCCAGGAGCGCTTGGCCCCAGCACCACCAGCCCGACCACAGGATCCCCTCTAGCATCAGCACGGGCCCTTCCCAGCCAGGAAACACGGGGCGGGTCTGGAATGGCACAGCAGGGCACTGTGGCCGGCCTGTCATGGTCACCCCTTGGGTGACAAGGAGTTCCCGGTGGCATGAGGTACCCCGCTGGGGCACTGGCATGGTGGCCTTGGGGCTGAGCAGAGCAGCAGCACTGGGAACCAGCCTCCCCTCTGCTGCTCCTTACCTGCTGTAGGCCCCTCTCCTGCAGCCCCTCTTCCTCCTCCTCTTCTTCATCCTCATCCTCCTCCTCGTTGTCCGACACGGAGCCGCTGCTCTGTGCCTTGTGCTGCAGGTCCGGCAGCTTCTTCCCTTTCACCAGGACCTTCCCCTTCAGCTGCTGCAGGAGGAAGGAACAAGCTCGTGGTTTGGTGGGGACACAGGACCTGCTGGACAGGGACAGGGCAGCAGACAAGCCACTGGGGTGGCCTTACTTCCGGGGACGGGAGGTCCGTGGGGTCCTGTCCCTCCAGCGGCTGAGTCAGCAGCATGTCTCCCAGGATGGCCTTCATGTGACGGGCCATGGTGGCCTGCTGCTCCAGGCCGCAGTGGTTCTCCAGGGACAGGATGACGGGGTAGGGCGATTGCTGCGGATGGAGGGGCCGGGCAGGATGGAATGGATGGCCGAGGGCACCCGGGGCACCCGCTGCCAGCCCCGCCAGGGCTCGCACCGCTCACCTTGAAGGCGTAGTCGCGGATGCTCTCGATGACGTCCCGGAAGAGGATCTTGGAGGTGAGCGTGTGGCCGTGGTAGATGATGGGCTCCCCGTTGGAGCCCTCCCAGCAGTCCAGCTCCACGCAGCGGCAGCCCTTGAGGAGCGCCCTGCGCGCGCAGCCACCTCAACCCCATGGCACCCAGAGCAGCCAGGAGGGGCCACCAGCCCTGCAGCCTCTCAGGGCACCCAGGGCCTCCCCGGGGCACCATGCGGGTCTCACCTGACGTAGGCCTCAGTGCTGCTGGTGCCGCCGATCTGGTTGTCGGTCAGGTACGTGTTGTGGGAGGAGGAGATGAAGTAGTGGCACAGGGGTTGGCTCATGTCCTGGTGCACCTTGGTGTGCTCCTGGTTGAGGATGTCCCCGTCGGCGGAGAGCAGGTACATCATGAAGCCATCGAGCATCATGAGATCCTGCTGCTTGGCTGGGGGACACGGTAGGCCATTGGTGACGGCTGACACGTGCCCGCACCACCGCACATATCCAGCATCACAGCATACGAGAAGGCATCCCCACCCTGAGGTCACACTTCCCCCAGGCCTGGTACTGTGGCATGAGGGAACACAGAGGTCCCCTTGGTGCCCTTCCCACTCTGATGTCTCCATAATGTCATCCTCACCCCAGTCCTGGCACTTGGAGGTCTCCTTGGTGTCCATCCCCACCCTGGTGTTCCCTGTCTCCATAGTATCACCCTCACCCCACCCTGGTGGCACCCAGGAGACATGGAGGTCCCCTTGGTGTCTTTCCTCATCCCAACATCCCCTTTCCCCACAGTGTCGTGTTCATCCTGGGCGGACAGGCCAGGGACCAGAAGGGACATGGGCTGCCAGGAAAGGAACAGGGGACGCCAGCTGTGGCTTTGATGCTATGACACGGCCACACACTAGCGCTCCGCAGGGCCCTGTGCCAGCAAGCTGGGGACATCCTGCCGAGCAGGCAAGGCCACGTCCCTGTCCCGGGAGCAGCTCGGGGCTGCTGTCCTGTAACCCGTCACTCCACACAGCGAATGGCAGAGGAGCCACCTCTGAGCTGAGCTGGCTGGTTCTTAGCCAGCCCTGCTGGGACCAGGAATCCAGCACCACCAGCACCACCAGCATCACCAGCACCAGCACCACCAGCAGCACTGGCACCGCTGCCAGCAGCACTGGTGTCCCAATACCTTTCTCGCTGAGCTCGTAGGCGTGGATGACGGCACGCGCCCGCCGCATTGTGGCCTCCTCGCCCTGGTCACGCAAGAAGTCGCGCAGCTCCTCGGCCGACAGCACGCAGTCCTCGCCCGAGTAGTGCCGGAAAAGCTCCTCGAGCTCCGGGCGCCGCAGCAGGCGCCGGCAGAACTCCTCCAGCTCGCGCTCCTCCAGGCGCCCGTCGCCAGACCTGTCGCACTCCTGCAGGGACAGTGGAAGCCTGGGGACAAGCCGGACACCCCTCTCCTTGGCCCTCTCCCTCCCCATGTCTGATAAGCTTCAGGGGGTCTCAGATGCCTGCCCCAGCACAACCAAGCACCTGATGGGGTCCTGATGTCGATGGTGGGAAAGCACCTTGGATACACCAAGTTTGACAGTCCTCTGCCATGTGCAGAGATGAGGGTGACAGTGGGCAGGGCTGGTGGTACCTTGAAGAGCTTGTAGGCGTAAACGTCGTTCATGTCGATGTTGATCATGCGCAGCATGTCCTTGACCTCGCCGAAGCACATCTTGTTGTCCCGGTTCTTGTCCGCGCGCCGCAGGATATCGTGGATCCAGCTGCGCCCAGCTAAGGAAAGTGCCCAGCGGCAGCGTATCCTGACCCGGCACCTGCCGTGTCCCTGTGCTGTGTCCCCGCGCCACGTCCCTGCACGCCCTGGCTCTCCCGTCAAGGATATTGCTCGAGCTTCTCCCGCTGGCTCATGGCGGCCGCACGCGCCATGAGCTTGGCGAGCCCCTGCACCCAGTGGCGGGCGTCCTCCGCAGCGCTGGCCGCCAGGTCAAGGTTCTTCCGCTTGCCCTTGAAGACGATGGTGAAGCAGTGCCCCTCGGGGAAGGAGCCGCCGAACTTGCGCAGCCCCTCAGACTGGCGCCCGGGGCGCACGCCCTCGATGTGCATCACGGAGACTGCGGGGACAGCGCGTGCTGACAGCCACCAGCACCGACCTGTCCCCAGGGTGTCCCCTGGCACTGGCAGGGAGCGGGGCGCCGCTTAAGCTGCCTTTTCAGCTGCTCTAATCCCCGGCGAGACAGAGCCTCGCAGGGATGGGGATGGGGCCCTCTCCCGGAGCCAGGGCTGGTTATCCCAGTCGGGGGTTTGGGAAGGGCAGGATGGTGACGGGAAGCAGGGCCGGGGCCAACAGGGAAGGAAAGGGAGCTTGGCCTTGGCTGCACCGGGAGGCACTGGGAGATACTGGGAGGCATTGGGAGGCACAAGGAGGCACTGGGTTGGGGCTGGGAGACAGAGCAACGAGTGTTGCAAGGCCTCGGTGGAGTCTGGGCTCCCCAGGTGTCCCGGTTCATACCCTGGATCAGGAACCAGGATTTTGGATTGTACTGTGGGCACCGGGTAGCACCCAGGGTCCCCAGCCAGGTTGTGTCCCAGGCCCTGGTCCCACTGGGAGTTCAGGCTTGTTGAGGCCGTGCAGGCACAGGTCCCGGAGCCCTGGGCATCCCAGGGACACCCCCAGGCTCCGGCACTTACAGATGTGCTTGGAGCGAGCGTGTCGGAAGCGCCGCTCGAACCAGATGGTCAGGCCGTCCTCCTGCAGGCGGTACAAGCGCTCCTTGGCCCGCGGCGCCTTGATCTTCCAGAGCAGGGAGCCCTTCAGCATGAGCTTGATGTCCTCGTCGTCCGTCAGGCCTGCGAGGGGACGGCCCCATCAGCACCCAGAGCCCTGGGTGACCCGCCAGGAAGAAGGAGATGGGACAGGACAGACATGATGGGATGGGGTGAGGTGGGATGGGAGATATGAGTGGAATAGGACAGATGAGACAAGATGGGACAGATGGGACAGGACAGACGGGATGAGATGGGATGGGATGGGGGAACAGGATTCATCAGGAAGGAACAGGACAGACATGACAGGATGGAGGGACAGGATGGGATGTGATAGGACAAGACAGGACAGGATAGAACGGGATAGACGAGACAGGACAGAACAGGACAAGACAGGACAGGACAAGACAGGACAGGATAGGAGAGGACGGGACAGACGGGACAAGCCACCACCGCGCAGCCCCTGCTGCGCCTGCGTGGGAACGACTCTGGACAAGAGCTCCAGGGCCCAGCCCCGTGCACAGGACAGAGTCTGTCGGATCCTGATGGAGCCGCCTCAATCCTGCCTCCCTGCCCTGTGCCCCACTGCCAGCGGTAGCCCCGCAGCCGTGTGGGAATAGCCCGGGAGCGGGAGCGGAGATGAGTCACCGACCCGCTTGCTGGGCCGAGGCGGCCGGGCTTGCACCCGGCCTCACTCTGGGCCGGGACTTTTCCGTCTGTTATTCAAGAAACTGCTCAGTTATTTCCTCCCCTCCTTTTTATTTTCTTTGCGATCTGTAAAAATAGCCTGGGTGCTCCGGCCTCTCCCACTCCGCTCATAATGCTCCCCCGGGGCGGAAAACAGGAATTTGGGGATGGAGCAGCTTTGGGGATGTTGTCGGTGTCAGGTGCGTCACGGAGACGGCAGCCCCGGATGTCCTCAATGGGGCTCTTGTCCTGCCCAAGCACCGGCAGCCCCTGCACGTGCCGGTCCCGGAGCCGGGCAGCTGCGGCGCCTCGAGGACTTGGGGCCTACGTGCCTGCCCGCGCATACCGGCACCGTGGGCAGTTGCCCCAGGGCTGCCGTCCCGGGTCATGTGTGTGGACAAGCGGATGCACAGAGCCACAGATGCACAAATGACCCATGGATCCATGGATATATGAACACAGGAATGTATGGATCCACAGGCACATGGACACGCAGGTGCATGGATACGCAGGTGCATGGATGCACGGATACATGGGCTCATGGATACATGGGGATTCATGGATACACAGATTCCTGGACACAAGGATTCAGGGTGCACGTGGGTGCATGAATACACGGTGCACACACAGGGATGCACGGACACACGGACACAAGGATTCACGGACGCTTGGATGCACAGACACACGGACACAAGGATGCGCAGACAGGTAGACACAGGAATGCAGGGACGTGGGGACATCAGGGTTCATAGACGCAGTCACTGCTGGGGATGGTCACACACCAGTGCCGAGACGGGCAGCTCCAGGCACATGGCCTGTGCCCATGGAGACCCTCTCTGCCACAGGGACCTATCCCTGCCATGGTGACACCTGCCCATGGTGAGGACCTCACCCAGCCATGGAGTCCCTTGTCACCATGAGGACCCGTCTCTGCCATGGGGACACCTGTCAACGGTGAGGAGGGCCCCTAGCTGAGGGACCCTTCCTTGCTATGGACCCTCCCTCAGGGACCCTCCCATCTGTGGGGACACATTGCCACCATGGGGATACCAGCCCATGGAGAGGACCTCACCCAACCACAGGACCCTCCCTGCCATGGGGTCCCTGTCATCTTGAGGCCCTTCCCTGCCATGGGGACCTGTCCCTGCCGGGGGGGTCCCCTGTCACCTCTAACCTTCCTCCCTTCCTCCTAGCCTCAGCTCCACTCCTTGGAGTCCCCGCATGCCACAGAGCCGCCCGTGGGCGCAGCGGGATGGCAGGGGGTGTGGGTGGCCATTCCCCCCTCCTGTCCCAACCCGTCCCGTCCCGTTCTGTCCCGTTCTCACCCATTTTCTTGAAGGCTCCCCCGGGCCGTCGGGGGCCGCC
>JAWLRI010000302.1:82810-112189 GCA_034781795.1 Crypturellus tataupa | reverse complement strand
GCCGCCCGAGCGCGTGGCCGACAAGCTGACCATCCACTTCCTGCGCACCCGCCACGGCGGCGGCGAGATCGCCGAGGTGCGGGTGCTGCCCGGCGCCCCGGCCCGCGCCCTCGTCACCTTCGAGGAGCCGGCAGGTGAGGCGGGTTGGGCCGGGCGGGCTGGGCCGCGGCACCGCGTGACAGCCTGTCCTGGTCCCGCTCACGCCGCTCACGTCCCACACAGTGGCCCGACGGGTGCTGGCGGCCCCGCAGCACGTGCTCTGCATTGGAGGGCAGCGCTACCCGCTGGAGGTGACCGCGCACGACCCCGAGCTCAGCCCCGACCAGGTAGCTGCACGCTGGCCCTCGTCCTGCCAAGCCGACGCGATGTCGCTTCTCCTCTTTGCTTTGTGCCACTGACCTGGGGACGCTGCCCTTGGCTCTCTGCACTTTGGGCCTGTCGGAGTAACCAGGCCAGCGGGGAGAGCCTCTCCCTGAATGTCTGGTGGTCCCTGGGGGATCGGGCTAACGCCTCGGCCGTGTCACTAGCCGGACAGACATTGCTTCTCTGTCCACTCCCTCTGTCACAGGTGATATTGGGAGACGCGCTGATGCCTGAGGGGCACTGCGAGTACTCGTGTCTTCCTCCACTCTGCATGGGCAGCAGCCGTGTCTTGTGCCCACGGGTAGGTGGGCAGGAGCCGTGTCTCGTGCCCACAGGTCTGCATGCTGAGAGCTCAAGCGTGACCGTCAGCCATCCTGATGTTTGAGACCTTTCTCAGGTCTGTGAGGCCTGGTTGCTTGAAGGATGGGGAGAGCAAGAAGGCAACTGCATGTGAGATGCAGAAGGGGTTGTGTTCGAGCCAGAGTAGGGAGGTTCTTGGTTTGAGGCTGTTTGCACAGCTTGCACCATGTGCCAGTGGGGCTGCATCTCTGGGAGGTCGGAGTAGAAGGTCCAAAAGCTGCTTGAGCTGCCTGGAGCTTCCGTCCTGCCTGTGTTGTGCTCCCACCTAATCTGAAAAGCCGGATGCTAAAAGATGGAGGTGGACAGTTGTGTCATCTCTTCCATCGTAATAATGCTGGGACTGTGGCAAGTGCCAGATGCTCCTTGGAGCGGGAGTTATTGGTCCTTGCATTCTCACCCCCTTACCCTCTTTCTGCAGATCTTCATACATGTTCACATGGTAGTTGATTGTGGAAAGTTTCCTGATGGCAAAAACCTTCTGAGGAACTTGCATAAAGGCTACAGCAATGTGCAGATCAACTTTGACTCCCAGGACACACATTGCATAGTCAAGGGACCGTTCACTGAGCTTCAGGCCTTCAGCAGAGATCTGCTGTGCAGCCTGAACATCAAGAGTCAACCACCCGGAGAGATTCTCCAGCCAGAATGCAGCCACGTGGCCCAAGGCACCAGGATCCATGATCGCCAGCAAGTGCCTCTCTCTGTTGAATCAGCACCAAAGACAATGAAACTGCCACACTGGGACCAGGCGCGTGAAGAGGCAGCTGAGGCCCCACCGTATCGGGGTCCAGTGGATGGGGAAGCCACAGAGCAGCTGGAGGACTTTTCCCTAGTGATGGACTCAGATATTTACTTGTACATGCAGAGGTTCTGTGCTCATGTGTACCATCGTGTGCTGCGCCAGCATCATGTAGACGCGGTGGACGTTAGCAGTGATGGCATCGTCATACTGTACCTCCAAGCGTCTGCAGGTGCGGCCAAGGACAAGGATGCCTTGGGACAGGCCCGCCTGGCCCTGCAGGAGCTCTACCAGCAGCTGGAAGTGAGCTTGCGCAAGGAGAAGGTTGACAAAAGAGACCTGGATGTGGACAAGCAGACACAGAAGGCTCTGTCACATGAGCTGCAAAAACGCTATCCCCAGCTGCTCTGCCATGAAGATGAGGGGCGGCTTTATCTTATTGGAAACCTGGTTGATGTTTCCCAGGCCAAGCAGTATCTTCAGGATTTCAGCAGCAAAAGAAGGGTTGTGCGCACACACAGCAGGCCCAGGAGTTCCCTGCCCTTGCACCCGGCAGCCTCCCGCACCACAGAGGCTGCCCTGCACAAGCCCAAAAGCCCCACGGGCACCTCTCTCTCAAGACTGAGCTCAGGAAGGTTGGAGCTGCAAGGTGAGTCCAAGCTGGCTGCCAGCTGCAACTCTCCCAAGGCTGACAGGTCTCCGACCAGTGCAGGGCTTCTGCTGGATCAGGACTCTCCACAGATGGGACAAGCTCTGCTTTCTGGAAAGCACTTCACAGGGACAGACACCCTCAGTCCAAGTGACTCAACAGGGCTGAGGCAGCGGGAGCAGCCTCATGTCACTACAGTAGATGTGGTCTCGAGGCCAGCAGCAGCGGAGGCTCAGCAGGAGCCCAGAGAACAGGACAAGGTGAAAGGAGCTGCTGTGCTTGCAAGACCTAGGACCCCGTCTCCTTTTGGGGACAGAGAAAACAGCACTTTTCTGCATTCTGGCAATGCTGAAGGCTCAAGTCCCATCAGTCACCAACCTCTCAGTAGCAAGTCTGGTGCCTTTGAGTCTCTGAATCTCTTTGACACAACAAAGACCTCTTCCACTTTGGACTCTAAACCCTCTGAAGATAAGGCCTCGCTGCGACGCTCCAGTAGCTTCTTCCTGCCAAAGTCAAAGGAAGGCAACAATCCTCGAGACACTGTCAGGGCCACCAGTGGAGACAGTGGAGTGAGTGAAGAAATGAGTCTGGACTCTCTGCAGTGGGCTTACCTGAAAGTCGCTTGCTGCTCTGCTCTTGATGAACTGTGCAAGGATGGTGTGCAGATCACAGAATATCATGCTGGGGACTGCACTGTGTTGAAATTGCAGGCAGAGGACAGCAACAAGCTTTGCCAGGCCAAATGGAAGGTGGAAACTCTTGTTGAAAAGTGTCCTGACCTCATATATCAGAGCATGAGTTACTCAGAGCTTGCTATCGATGGGCCAGATGACAGTGTCCTGAGTGAACTGTGCAGCCTCTTGCAAGGAAGTTCCACCAAGGTTGGACTAAGCAAGGACAAGTACAAGCTGTGTATTGCCTGCCCCAGGGAGATGCTGTCAGGAGTGACTGAGGCCTTCCGGGTGTTTTCTTCCAGGAGACTGAATACCCTGAAGGCTTCCCGTGTGTCTCCAGGACCAGCGGGAGCTCTTAGCACAGCACCGCCAAGCATTAGCCGGCCAGACAGGAGCCAGGATGCCATGCCGGGTGCAGCCCTTCCCGAAAACCTGGAGTCCATAGAGATGTGCCTGCAGCACCTGGACATTAATGATAAAGCAGCTGACTCAGCCGAACTCAGGGCTGTCCAGCTTCAAGGTGCTGAGGAAATGAGAGCTCCCAGCCCTTGGCAGTTCCAGCAAGCATGGGGACAGGAGGAGGTGAGTGACCCTGCAGCTCCCATGGCAGTGCAGGGAGGAAGCAGCATCCTCGGCCCTGCTGGAGCGGATAACCAAAGTCCTGCTGGCCTGAAGGGTTCTCAAGAAGAGCTAAAGACAAAGCTGACTATGGAGGAGTCTGACATTGCATGGCTAAAGCAGGTTTTGCCAGATAGACTCCAGGTTGCAAGACACAAGAGCATAGGAGGCCGCAAGGATGAGATGGGACATCTGCGGTCACTGGGTCCTGCAGGAGACAGTGCTCCTCACTCCTTGCTCACCTGGCTGCACGGGACTGCCACCTCTGAACCACCCCAGGCTACAGCAGAGGAGTTGCCTGCAGCAGAGCGCTGGAGCCAGGAAAGGGCCCTGATTGTGGCTGGCAGGACCAACGTGGAGAAGGAGCTTGCCCTCTCATCACTGCAGACCCAACGTCCCAGCCTTGGACAGGAAAGCTGCAAGCTGAGTCAGTGTGATGCCTGCCAGGCCCTGTGTGTGACATGCCAGGCACGCTGTGGCCATGCCTTGTGCAGGACGTGTTTTGCAGCAGACAGCAGCCAGCCAGCTTGCTGCCGCTCCGCCTCTGCTGCCCCAGGTCGCAAGCTCTCGGGGACATTCAGGGTCTCCTCCCTGGCGCAGAGCCTGCCTGGCTACTATCGAGACCCAACTCTTCAGGTTATCTACAGCATCCCTGATGGAGTGCAAGTGGTAGGTACCCAAGCCCAGGGGTCTTCCCTGGCCTACTGCAGGCACTGCAGTGGTACTGGGGGTGTGACCCAGGGTGGGGGGCAGCTGTAGCTCCAGCATTTTCAACGGGGTGGAGGAATTACCTTGTGGAAGGCACAGTTCCTACACAGGGTTTGGGAGCAGCCTGCTGCTTTTGAAGAGCTTTCATTTGAGAAGTATCAACCTCTCCGGCCACAGATTTCTGTATCTTTTCACGCTGAACAGGCTCTCAGAAGATAGATCTAAGGGTCCACACTCAGATTGTTGTTTAAAATATTTTCTTCTCATTACAAGGTTGGCGACCCCTGCCCAGGACAGCCTTACAAAGGAGGAACTTTCCATGCCTACCTACCTGACAACAGGAGTGGGCAGAAGACAGCAATGCTGCTGAAGAAAGCATTTGAGCAGGGGCTAACATTCCAGATCAAGTTTCTCAATGGAGAGGGAAGAGTGACATGGGGCTCTATTCCACACAAAACCTCACTGTATGGCGGCAAAGCCAGGTATGGGCCAGCTCAATCAAGGCCTTCAGGTATTTCTCAGCAATAACACGCACCTCAGCTTAACAAATCCTGGGGCTCTTCCAGGCTCCCCCACGGGCAGAGTTGATGCTCGCCTTTGCTTCATCTCGCAGGGCAGCTGTAGTGTGGCAGATCAGCACTCCAGTTCAACTTGAAGCCCTTACCCCTGCCATGCTCCTAAGGCTCCAAGGGAGCAGGAATTCTGGGCCCTGTTCAGTTGCTGGCTGTCCCATGTCCCCATGGCTCTGCAAACAGCAGCAGCCGGGTCTGCCAGTCTCTCCCCTGTTACAAGGACAGGGCAGAAGTGAACTGTTGTGTCCTCCGCTCACGATGTTTTTACACATTTACACTGCTTTCCTCTCTGTCCCCACAGGAATGGCTATCCAGATGCTCAGTATCTCCACGACGTTTGTACAGTCCTGAAGAAATTGGGCATTGCATAAGATTCCCTGAGCAGCCACATCCTCTTCATAACTACAGCTCAAAGCTGGCAGCTCAGCTGCAGTTCCAGAGTTCCTTGTATCCCTGGAGGTAGCCAAAAGCTGTACCTGGGTGACAGCAGTTCCCTCAGACACTTCAAGCCCAGCTTGAATCTGAGGTTTACTGAAACTCCAACTCCTGCTGGATGCATGTCTTCACCAGCCAGTTAAGGAGGAGCCTGTTTCAGCATCAGATCCAGGCTGAGCCTCATGTGCCTTTTAACAGGGAGGCAGTAACTCTGACGCAGGCAGGAGCCTCCTTGCAACCTGCCCCCCTCTTCTTCCCCTCTGGCTCCTAGAGGCAGTTTGAGACCAGCCACTTCCAGAGCCTGTGGCAACGCTGAACTGTCATTAACTTTAGCTGCTTAGACATTCCATTCCTCAAGTAGACAGCCCCGGGCTACAGCCCCTCCCCAGCACCTGCTCTGGGAACAGCAGGAAACCTTATGTTCTCCTGGAGAGAACATTAACAGGTTTCAGCTCCTAGAACAGCTGCCTCCCCCGAGAATATAAAGGCAAGGACTGTCTTGCCCTGAAGAAATTCAAATAAACAAGTTTTATTCCCCCATTTTCAGTAGTGTTTACTCATCTCTTGTTTTACAGTAATCTAAGGCACCTATCCCAATCTAGCCTGGCTACAGAATCACCCAGACACAGATTAAAGTGCAGAGGGCAGCAATGGGCTTTGCAAGCAAAGATGGCTAGAGCCGCCTTTTAGAAGTGCGTGTCACAAGATGGATGCAACACTCAAGGCCACAACTGAGACGTCCTTGAGAGCAGAGGAGTCATCTCACTCCAGGAAACGTGTTAAAAATCGTAAGCTGAACACTTGCCCCCAGAACCAGTAGAAGGGCCGTTGAGGCTGTGGAAGAATGGCCTGGAAAAGGGGAAATTAGAGAAAATCTAGGGCCTAACAGAAGTTTTGGCATTACAGAAGCTTGCTTGGGTGATACACATCCAGGATGGCTGGTATGTGTGGCATCTACCTCTCCACGATTCCCTTGACAACACAATCTGCCCTCCTAGCATACATTGATAAGAACAAATGAAGAGTAGAGCAGAACAGAGACTCCGTTTGATTGAGCAGCGTTTTGAGGGTTTTGTTTGTTATGCTTTTAATTGAAATTTGAAACACAATGCATATGGTAACATCAGACAGTTATACATCATAGTCATGTAAACAGCATTGGCATACTTGCTTCCTGTCCAACTTGGTTACACGCACAATGTGGAATAATATTTTTTAAACAAAGGTTTTCAAAGTGTCTGTAAGGATGAGGGTCACTATTCACAGATCTGCAAATCAGCTTGATTTAGATGGTACAGCATGCTCACTCCAGGAAAGTGCAATCATCTACAAACCTCTGCAGATACAGGTACCCTAGGACATGTGTTGAGTTTTTTTTCAGTAACAAAACTTATCATCTTTCAATATTAAGTCCAATGTACTATATTAAATTATTCTTCTTTGGAAACTTTATTTTAAATAAATTACATTAAATTGTTGTTTCTTGATAGAAAAACTTGGGGAACACTGTGATTTATGCAACACATGCAGATTATCTTACTTTGGCTAATATTCTCTCCCATTCCTGGCACTAAAAAAGAGTTTAAGAAACACTCAAATAGAAGAAGGAAGTTTACAGAAGGTGGGAACAGGAACAGTCTGGGAGGAATGTTGGAGCTCTGAGTATGCAGACTGGGAAGGCCAAGGCCCATTTAGAGCTGAATCTGGCAAGAAATATCAAGGACACTAAGAAGGATTTCTTTAAATTCATCAGTAAAAGGAAGACTAGGGAAAATGTGGACGTGTTACTGAATGGGGCAGGGACCCTGGATTTAGGGATACAGAGAAGGAAACATACAGAATTTCTTCTTTGCTTCAGTCATAGAATCATAATGATTGGAAATGACCTTTAAGATCATTAAGCCCAACTGTAATCCTATCACCACAGTGCCTACCAAATCAGGTCCCTAATCTACACGTTTCTTGAACACTGAGAGGGTTGGGGACTCCACCACTACCCTGGGTGGCCTCTTGCAATGCTTGACTTTACTGCTAAGCCCATCCCTCAGGAATCCTAGGCCCTGGAAACCAGAGAGAAAGTCTGGAAAAAAAATTTTCACTCCCTCTGTGAAACAGGACAATTGGGCTAGAGATTACTTAAGGATGGGAAGAAAGCGAATCTGTCACTCTGGAATACAAAAATGGCCAGAAGGAGGATCCAGGAAACCAAAGGCCATTCAGCCTCACCCCATGCCTGGGAAGGTGATGGAACAGCTCCTTATAGGGACCATCTCTAAGCATATGAAGGATAAGCAGGTGATCATAGATTCATCAAGGGGAAATCCTGCTTAAAGAACATGATCGCCTTCTATGATGAAATCACTAACTGGGTAGATGAGAGGACAACTTCCTTATAGACAAGCCGAGGAAGTGGAGGCCAGATGAGACAGTGAGGTGGACTCAGAACTGACTGAATGGCAGAGCTCAAAGGGTTATTACCAGTGGTGCAGCATCTAGCTGAAGATCTACAACTAGCAGTGTCCCCCAGGGTCAAGTATTGGATGAAGAGACAGGGTGCATCCTCAGCATGTTTGCTGAAGATTCAAAACTGGAGAAGTGGCTGATACCCCAGAAGACTCTGCTACCATTCTGGGAAACCTGGACAGACCAGAGATTTGGACAGGAAAGAAACTTCATCAAATTCAAAAAAGGGAAGTGCAGCGTCCTGCATCTAGGGAGAAAAAATCCTATGCACCAGTACAGGTTGGGAGTTGACCTGCTGGAGAGCAGTTCTGTGGAGAAGGAGTTGGGGTTCTGGTGGACAGCAAGTTAACAGTGAGCCAGCAATATGTCCTTGTTGTCAAGAAGGCTTATGGTGTCCTGGGGTGCATTAGGAAGAACATTGCTAGCAGGTCGAGGGAGGTGATCCTCCCCATCTACTCAGCACTAGTGAGGCCACATCTGCAGTACTGTGTCCAGTCCTCAGCTTCCGAGTGCAAGAAAGACAGGGAGCCACTGGAGTGGGTCCAGTGGAGAGCTGTTTAGTTGCTGAAGGGACTGGAGCAGCTCTCCTATGAGGAAAGGCTGATAGCTGAGCCTGTTTAGCTTGGAGAGGAGAAGACTAAGATGGGAGCTTATCAGTGCGTACAAATGTTTGAAGGGAGGATAACAGAAGGATGGGGCCAACCTATTTTCATTGGTGCCCAGTGACAGAAGAAGAACCAATGGGCACAAACTGAAACCCAGGAAATTTTGCCTGAATATGAGGGAAAACTTTTTGACTGTGAGGGTGAAAGAGCACTGGCAAAGCTTGCCCAGAGAGGTTATGAAGTCTTTGCTTTAAGTCATTCAAAAATTGCCGGGACGTGACCCTGTGCAACATACTTCTGGTGACCCTGCTTGAGCAGAGAAGTTGAACTATGTGATCTCCAGAGGTCTCTTCCTATCTCAGCCATTCTGTGATTCTCTAAGCTGCTCTTGGTCCACATTTTGAGCTAGGACACTACTGTAATATTGCTGATCCACGGCAAATTCTACCTCTATAAATCTGTGAAATGCTCTATCCTGTCAGATGTGCCTGAATTTCCTTTTGGAAATCATTTGATGTGCCCCAGAAAGATGTCTGATTGCAAATTTCCTTGCAGATTTGCCAAGCTTTTCCTATAAAATCACAGCAGTCATTCAGCTAAAGATTTCAAAAAAGGTAAGTAGCATAAAAGTGCAAGGAAAAAAAAAGTAGACTTAAGTCAAACTTAGATTTATCAAGTTCAATAAATATAGTAATTGAGTCCATGAATAGTATCATTTCACTTGATAGCAAGTCAATGTCTAGACTTACTGATTTTCATTCATCAGCACTGGTAGTCAGACTTCATGAGCAAAGTCTTTCATTGAATACTTAGGTGTTTCTTGGGCAAGTGAAGGTCTTCCTCAGGGCAAATCTCACTTCTTTGTTTCTGAGGCAATATATGAGTGGATTCAAGAGTGGTACTATTACTGTGTACAAGACTGCTACCAACTTGTTAGCCCTGTAGGTATACATAAGCTTTGGGTAGGCGTAAGTGAACAAGGTGGTAGAGTAGAACAATACTACTACCATCAAGTGGGAACTGCAGGTAGAAAATGCCTTTTGCCTCCCCTGAGAAGAGGGGATCTTCAACACAGTGAACATGATGCAAATATACGAGGTGACCACAGTACATAGTGGCACCATGATAACCATCAGAGCCAAGATGAAATCCACTAGCTGAGCCAAAGAGGAATCACTGCAGGAGATGTTCAGTAGGGGTGAAATATCACAGAAATAATGATTAATTTTGACTGCATTGCAGAACCAGAGCTGAGCTATAAAGCTCAGTTTGATGGAAGAGGTGAGTAAACCACAAATCCAACAACCAGCTGTTAGCTGAACACAGAATCGATAGGTCATGATAAGAGGATATCGCAGAGGATTGCATATGGCCAGGAAGCGGTCATAGGCCATAACAGCTAAGAGAATGTACTCAGTACAAACAAAAATCACAAAGAAATACATCTGTATCATGCACCCCTGGAATGATATGCGTTTGTCTTGAGAGAGGAAATCTACTAACATCTTTGGCTCAATGACAGAAACATACCAGATTTCCAAGAAAGCCAAGTTTCCCAAGAAGAAATACATGGGTGTCTGCAAACTGTGGTTAGTTCGGATAATAAGAATGATAATAATATTTTCCAAAACAGTTAATGAATAAGCTAGGAAGAAAGCAGAAAAGAGGAGTGGTTGCAGTTCAGCAGAGGTGGAAAATCCCAGGAGAACAAAGTACATGACGCTGGTTTCATTCCTGTCACCCATTCTGTAGAGGAAGGATGTACCTTATCCACCTGCAATAAATTAATATGTTACATGCTAACCTAACTTTTTATTTTCTAATGGATTTCAATTTTTAACTATCTATCCAACTACCATGTAAAGTCCTATAAAAGTTCAGACACTTTGTTGCTAGGTTTGTAGAAATTAATTGGGTACAATTTGTCTGCTCAGTTCAGAAATTTTCAGTATAAAAATCTAACCATGCTTTTAGCTTATACTTCATGGTCATTATTCATCTCCTGGTCATCTCATGCATGTATTATTCTTCTCCAGAATTCATCTCAGCAGGAATATGTGTCTAAAATAACCCAGATCAATCATGCTATTGTTATTGTCCATCCTCTCCATAGACTATAAAGAAATGTTAAGTTACAAGTTTATAGGTAGACATTTATATTATCAGTGCCTTAGAGTCTATGTCGGTGTTTTGCTAAAGTTATACTAGGTATATCCCCTGAAATGTGATGTCAAGTACTGGAAGTACATACATAATATGATTAAAAAGACTCCAAACAAAACTGCCCAACCCTACCAGAGGTTTCCAAGCCTAGCTCTCAACAGGAGTACACTCACATAGAGCTTATTGACATACTACAACAGAGCAGCATAATTGCAAATTAATAATAGTTCTGCATCTGGTTTCTTTGTAGCTAATTCAGATCACCTCTTCAAAAGTAAGATTGCCTCAGTCTATGTTATTAAAAACAAAACAGTTCTCAACCTTCTGTAGTGGAAGTTCAGGGTAGAATCCACTGCCTTAGTTGATCCTTGTGAGTATGATCAATAAAAAGCAGATGAAGTGTGGATGTATTGCAGCTGCAATGTTGTGCCAGTTGCCAATTACATGATTTATGCCAATAAGTAGAAGCTGACCACTTTATTTATCTTCTGTGTCCCATGAGATTTGGCCTGCAAATTACAGATAGTCTCCCAATGGAAGCAATCACAGAAGGAAGAGGAACGCCATTGTTTTCTTTGTGTTTTCATAGGCAGTAGAAGTAATAACTCTGAAGATGTCTACAGTTTAATCTGAGATTCTGAACAAAGAAATATATAATGAAATATATATACGGAAGATCAGAATGTTTAGTTTTGGTTTGAAAAAAGAAAGAGTATAGAAATCATTTACCAAAAACGAAGTTATAAAAAGATTTTGTGTCCTAACTCTAAATCCAGAGCCTGGACTGGCAGTCCTGATTTGATAAACTATACCTCCCACACTGTGGTTATTCTTACAATCTTCAATAGATATGATATTTATTTTCTTAAATATTGTATTAGAACACAGATATCATCTTGCAATGATTTTGTGAGTGCATCTATGAGATGGACTGAATCAATTTCTAGAAATTCGTAATCTACTTCTATTTGTGAAATTGGCCTATAAAAACTCTCTTCAATATCTAAGTGTCTGAATCAAATACTCCCAGTCTTGCAGGATAATTATAAATCAAAATAGGACATTCAAAATAGAGGTTAACACAAATATATTTAACTTAGGTCTTTGTTACATATAGGATAAATTAGTCCCAATTTATACACCTAAAATGCAAATCACTGCAATTGGAATTGGTTGGTTGAATACAAGTGTCTAGTGCTATTTGAGATATTCTCAAATCTTATCACTGGCTTCCACTTGATACTCGAAAAGAGTTTGGGTCTTATATAGGTCTCGCATCATATCTGGCACAAATGTGCCCTATAGCCTAGAGTGTCTAGAATGACACTGGACTGATAAATAGTGGGAACTACACCTGAGTAAAGTTTAATGTCAAATGTGTTGGGGGACATAGGGAGATCTTTACAGGTCTCAGGTGAAGCCTAGGTCTGTGTAGCCCTTAGGCTGCCCTCCAGGTGACCCCTGGTGCCTGCACATGCCCAGTCATGCCGCTTGGCCTGGCTGAGCAGTCTTGCAGAGCACCGGGTGGTTCATCACACCCATGGAAGAACATTCGGGAAGCCCAAAGGTGGGGGCTAGGCACTCCCCGAAGGTGGGGGCTGGAGCGAGCTGCTCCGGCCAACCCGCTGTGTGACAGGGGAGTGCAGCCAATGAGGACATCTTGGCAACAGCCCTCACCCAATCATGTATCTCCCTCCTCCCATCGTCCTTCCTACCGTTCGTCATATAAAAGCTTAGGTTAGCTGTAATAAAGTCGTTGGTTGACCCTGAACCATATTGGTTACATCTTTTGTCAGCCGTCCAGGTGTTTAGGCAGTCAGTGCTGCCTGTCCGCATATAGGCTAAAGCCCTGCCGCACCGATGCACCCCCATGACCTCCTCACCTTGGGTGGGTCCAACCCGACTGGGCCAGCCCGAGAGAGTGCCCCGGCGTGGATCCAGGATCTCGGAGGGTGAGACAAGCCGGTTCCCCGGGGGGGTCCAAGATCACGCGCAGGAGCGTCGGCTCATTGACCAGGCCTGAAGACCTGAGACCTAGTGCCAGCCCCGGCCTGTAACCTTCACTGGCGGATGCCGACACATATGCCTACAGTATATGTGTCCAAACTTGAGGGAGTCCTACACAGTAGAGACAAAGGACTCCAGAAAGCAGTTCCACAGAACAGTTCACAGATTTGGTCAGCTAGATAGCTACTTGGATTCTCTCTTTATTGTCCTGAATTGTATTCTGTCCATGTAATGTCAACTAAAACACTTAGCTCACATTAAGCCATGCAAAACACAGATTATGTCTGAATATGCACTGTAGACCACTCCAAGTAGGTGAAATTAATCCCTTTCTTATCATCCAAAGAAGAGGAAAAACCTTGGGTCATACGGCTATATGTGCAGTAATGTTCTGTATATCCTGGGGCATTCAAATCACTTCTAGTGGAATGGCAAATACCATGCAAGACCTGCAGAACACCAATGCCCTTTTGGAGCAGAAGTTGGAGGCCAAGCAGGGTCCTGTAAAGCATAAAGTGGAGCAAGGGGAGACTTGTCAATGTGACACCCATCTACAAGATAGGTTGGATGGAGGATCCTGGGACCTATAGACTTGTTTGTCAACCTGACCTCAGTATCAGGGAAAGTTATGGAGCAGATCATCTTGCGGGTGATCACACAGCTTTTTGGGACAACCAGGGGATCAGGCCTAGCCAATAGAGCTTCATGAAAGTTTGGTCCTGCATGAACAACCTGATCTATGACCAGATGATTGGCCTAGTGGATGAGCGAAAGGCTGTGGATGTGGTCTGCTTAGACTTTAAATAAGCCTTTGACACAGTCTCCCACTGTACTCTCCTGGAGAAGTTAGAAGCTCATGGCTTAGACAGGTGTACTCTTCACTGGATGAGAAACTGGCTGGATGTCCATGGTGGTGAATGGAGTTAAATCCAGCTGGCAATTGGTCACGAGTGGTGTTCCCCAGAGGTCAGTGTTGGGGCCGGTCCTCATTAAGACCCTCAGAAAATTTGCAGATGACACAACGATGGGTGGAATAGTTGATCTGGTGAGGGTAGGAAGGGTCTCCAGAGGGATCTGGGTGGGCTGGATTCATGAGCTGAGCCCAACTGTGTGAGGTTCAACAAGGCCAAGTGCCATGTCCTGCACTTTGGTCACAACAGCCCCATGCAGCGCTACAGGCTTGGGGGGAAGTGGCTGTTGAGCTGCTCAGTTGAAAAAGATCGGTGGTTGTTGGTCAACAGTGTCTGAACGTGAGGCAGTAGAATGTCCAGGTGGCCAAGAGGACCAATGACCTCCTGGCTTATATTACGAATAGTGTAACCAACAGGACCAGGGAAGTGATCGTCCCCCTGTACTTAGTGCTACTGAGGCTGAACCTCGAATCCTGTGTTCAATTTTGGGCTCCTCACTGCAACAAAGGCATAGAGGTGCTGGAGCGTGTTCAAAAAAGGGCAATGAAGCTGGTGGAAGGACTGGAACATAGACTTTTTGAGGAGCAGCTGAAGGAGTTGGGAGTATTTATTTTGAAGAGGAGGCTCAAGGGAGACCTTATTGCTCTCTACAACTCCCTGAAAGGAGGTTGTGTGTTGGGTGGTCTGGGCGCAATCTCTTCTCCAAAATAACTACCAAAAGGATACGAGGAAATGGCTTCAAGTTGCACCAGGAGTGGTTCAGATTAAATATTAGGAAAATTTCTATGTGGAAAGAATAGAACAGGCTGTCCAGGGAAATGGTGGAGCCATTGCTGCTGGCAGTATAAAGGAAATATGTGGGTGAAGCATTTATGGACATGGTTTGGCAGGCATGGTGTTGAAGAGTTTACAGTTGGACCCAAAGATCCTGAAGATCTTTTCCAACCAAAATGATTCTATGATAGTATGTATGAAGGACTTGGCCAAATGAAATTCAGTATAGAAAATGCAAAACTCTGTACCTGTGGCAAAATAACTTCATATATCAATCAGGTTTGGGGAGTCTGTCACTTACAGACATAGCAACAGCCTTTCCTTGACACTCACCATGTGTTTTGTGAGTACTTCCATCAGTAAAATCCTTGGGGTATGCATCTAGAATCACAGAATGGTTGAGGTTGGGAAGAGGCCTCTAGAGAGCATCTAGTCCAACCCCCCTGCTCAAGCAGGGACAACTAGAGCATGTGGCACAGGGTGGCATCCAGATGGGTTTTGAAGAGCTCCAGAGAAGTAGCTCTCCAGGATGGACAGCAGCAATATCATGGCTCTACTCAGCATACCCTTCAGGTCATGGTTCTCTAGGTGATAGTCTCCTAGAGTGGACATGAATTGGGACACTTTCTGCTTTGATGAGTACCAATCAAAGGGTGTTTTTTTGACAGATCTGTAATGTTTTCCCCTTCTGGCTGTTTAGGTTTATTCAAGTCATGCGCATACACCCTGTAGACCCTAAACTACCTGGCTGCTGGTTAGGCTGCAAGGAATCTATTTTCTGGATAGTGGGAAATGCTATCTGTTCATATATCTACTTATTTGGCCTCCCTGTGTACACTACAGGGCTTGGTTGGTGAAATGAATTGCAGCTTTAACCTCAACAAGGTAGTTTGAGTCAGCGACTCCTACCTCAGTGTCCACTCCCTCGGAGAGCTAACCTATTACAGGGCACTACACGACCGTACATGACATGACCTTGAGATATGGTAATGACCAACCCGGTGCTCACAAGATGATGTCTATCTGGTTCTAGGGTTCTTTCTTTGCAAGGCATTTGCGTATATCACATGGGAGAGGTGCACGTGTTGCACTCTAAGCATGTGACCATTTGATAGATTCCTCTCTGGAGTAAGCATAGAGGGAACAGCCACTGAGTGTGCAGTCACTGAGGCAGGCAGTGCCTGCACACTACTAAATGCTTTTATGCTGAACCATGAGGTTACCAGTAGGGGACAACGTGATCATTTGCTCTTTAAATAGCTCATTCATTCCCTCTATCAATCCTGCCATTTGTGGATGATAGGATATGTGTTCACGCTCTCCAGCCCAATTTTGAATGTTGTTCCCTGTAAAATGAGTGCCCTGATCATTCTGGATTTCCACTAGGGGCCATATAACTCAATCGAGTCTTCTAATGCCTGGGTAGCTGAGAAACAGTGTACATGGTCACCCGACAAGCATGAAGCAGACAAATGCAGTGTCACTTGTCAAGCATATTTGAGAAGTTTGTTGGTGAGTACTCAAAAGCTTTTGCAATTGGTCCTGAGTCAGTGGCACCTGCAATGTAATACAAGACCATTCAAGAAACAGTCAATCATTAACAGTGCAGAAGCCAGTCAATCTGGGCCGTCTGACTAGGAGAACAGAATTATTGTTTATGGTAGATAAGAGGAATAAAACTAGTCCACCATTCTCCTCCAGGGAATGGGGGAGAGAGTTATTAAAATAATATGAAGAGAAGTTTTGGTTGGACATTTGCCATGTCCAGATTTTGAACATCCTCAAGGATAGAGACTCCACAATATCTTTTGGTAACATGTTCCAGTGTTGAGTTTTCTCTTATGCTAAAAAGAAATTTCCTGTATTTTAGTTGTAGTTGCTGTAGTCTGTGCCCGATTCGTATGACGTATAATAAGTAATATAGACTACAGTAAAGTTAGAATAGTTGTCACCATAGAGCAGACAAAATGGAAATAAATTCCCTATGTAGTCAATGAAGGAATGCAAGTTCCTCCAGAGAAACATTCTACTAAATTAGTCTCTATATTCACTATAAATTCATCATTATATATCCATATACTCATATCACTAAATTAATATTTAATCACTGCCTAATTTTGCATTTTTGTATAAGCTTTAAACTATTGGCTACATAGGAGATTTAGCAAGCAAGGCAGTGTAAGTCCTTCCCTTATTGTTAACACAACATTTAACTTTGTCTTTTATGCTTATTACTTCTCCTTAAAGCAAGTCAATGGTGAGATTCATATTGACAGAAAGTCACGAATAAGACTGTGTTTTACTCATATTGATCAGTGCCCTGTATTTCCCAAATTTCAAGAAAAAGTGCTTGGAACATCTTGTTTCAGTTTTTAAGTAACACAAACCAGAGTTTTTTTTTTTTTTTTTTTTTTTTTCTCAAGTGATTTAATTGAAAAATCCAGTCATTGCTTTCCTGTTTTCTTATCTCACTACAAATGCTAATGTTTCTGCAAAGAAAACCTTTTTGCTGAACAAGGTCTTTCTGAGCGCAACCTTAATTTCCTGGTTCCTCAGACAATATATGATGGGATTGAAGAGAGGAACAACAACAGCATAGAAAGTAGACACAATTGTGTTTGTGTTGTGGTCTGGAAGTGCTTTGGGCCTCACATAGATGAAAATACTTGTGGCGTAGAAGACAGTGACCACTATAAGGTGAGTAGCACAGGTGGAGAAGGCTTTTTGGCAGGCTTGTAAAGAGGAAATGTGAAGGACAGTGAAGATTATATATGCATAAGATAGTATTACTACAAGCAGAGGGATCAGGAGAATAAATAGGGCAGCCACAAAATCCATACGGGCAGCTCTTTCTGTGTCTGTGCAGGCTAAGTTCAAGAGAGGAGAAACATCACAGAAGAAATGGTTGATTATATTGGGTCCACAGTATGTCAGCTGAGAGATAAAATACACTTTGCACGCAGAAATGAAAAATCCAGTCAACCAAGATCCTGTGGTGAGGTAGACACAAACAGAGTGGCTTATAATGACAGAGTAATGGAAAGGCTTACAAACAGCAACATAACGGTCATATGCCATGACTGCCAGCAGCAGGCACTCAGTGTTGCCCAAGCTAAGAAAGAAGTACAACTGTGTCATACATCCCATAAAGGAGATGTGTTTTCTCTGTGACACAAAGCCGAGCATCGTCTTGGGCAGTGTTACCGTTACATACCAGATTTCAAGGAAGGAGAAATTACTCAGAAAGAAGTACATGGGAGTGTGGAGGCTATAATTTGTCCAAACAGTCAGGATGATGACAATATTTTCTGCTATAACTAAGATATAGGCAATGAGAAACAGTGCAAAGAAGAGAATCTGTAAGTGAGGAGTAGCAGGAAATCCAAGGAGAATGAATTCTTCGACTCTGCTGTTATTGCTCACTTCCATGTCTCCCACATATCTCTGTAAAAGCAGTAAGATCAACAACTTAGCGTTAATGAACACATATTAGAGTACTCTTCTGTCTCTCTTTCTCTGTCCTCTCTCTTTGTCTGGTTTTATAGTTGTTTTACATTCCTTTTCAGGCTATGGTCAAATTAAAATTAATATTGATACTGCTATTGATGCTAGTGCCATTAATGATTAAGATGCAAAGATGCATGACATTTAGAACAAAATTACATTAATTCAAGAGAATTCCAAATTCTCTGAATGAGCCTTTTAAAGGAATTATCTGCTTTTCTCTCTAATAGTTATCTAAATTGTGCTATGAACTTAATTGCAATTTTTTGAACACAATTACCAGTAATTTGGCTTCCATAAACATTTCTCAAAATAGCCAAGTAGTATCATTACCAATAGAAGCATTTACATAGTCCTCATCAACCATTACTACTTTGTAAGGATGAATCTGGGACAGAGTTTGCTTCTTAAGACAGGTCAGAATTAAAGCTGTAATCACAGTCATATTTAAAAGAATAAGCATAAATATAACTTTTTCTGCATTACAATTCAAGTGTCCAGAAACCACAGTATTAATCTAAAATATAATTTAAAAATTCCCTTCAAAGATTCAGATGATTTTTGAGAAACTTTGCCAACCGGTTCATATTTGGAATAATTTATTTCAGTTCTTGTATAAATAGGGTGCAAGCCTGAATAACTATTGGGAATTGGAATCCTCTCTCCCATGATAAAGGCAAAATTCATTTGTGTAGGCATGGACTGTAGCACCACTAAAAACACCTTGGGATAACTGAGGCATCAACATAGGGATGACAAACATTACACAAGATTTATATAATCCCTGTGCACTTCTGGAATAGTAGTTGGAGGGTAGATGGGATAGGCAAGAGCATCTAAAAGTCTTGTTTCAGGTAACTGAATCATGTCATAAGGGGTTGCCTTACTTGCCCATAAATAGTAGCTGACTACTGAGATACCACAAGTTATAGAAATAGCAGTTAACTGTTTGTAGACAGCACAAACCTCTGGGGGATATCTGCCCTTCTGAAAGTGTAGCCAGAGGTTGGACAGGACCGTTCTGGACAACTCTGAAGAAGACCTGTGTGTGGACATGTTCTTTATCAATACTGATGAAACCTGCTGACTATGGAAGTTAAGACCCATAGGAACTGATTCAGTTGTCTAATCATAGACTGTTGCTTCAGGTAGCCTAGGCTATCCAATATAAATACCTTGAATTGCATATGCTCTTCTGATATGATAGACAGAAGGTATTATCAAGAATAACTTAAGTAATATTCAGCATCTACACATAGGTAACTGCATTTTACTCTCATCTCATGAGCACATCTACATGTAGGCGCAAAAAAATCAGGTCCCTCAACCTGACAACTGAATCACATTGCTCATGTTTAAGTCTGAAAAAGATGTCCTTTATAAACAATGGAGAGAAAGAGACAAAAGCAAAGAGAAATTCAGCTGATATGTTATGTACCTGGACATAAGATGACAATTGTGTTGATGTTCGTTTCTATTAGAAGAGCGATAACATTAGTTTTCCCAAATATAGATATCTAAATTCTAAAGGCTCTAATATATCTGTTTTTTGTTAATATAAATTTATCGTATCAGCAATACTGTGAATAATCATTGGAAAAGGTTTCAGAATTCTCTAATCTTCCCATATATCAAATTAACATTAATGATGCATTTAGCTCTTGAATGCATAGGTACAGATGCCATCATAGTGCCTTGGGTAGTCACAGATCCTTTTCCTGAAAGTTATTTGAATGATTCATTAGAGTTCTTTTGAGGAAAAGGGAAAGGAAGAGAAGGGAAGGGAAGCCAAACAGCAACTATCCTAATTTTTAAAACCAAAATTTAAAAATATTCCTGTGATTTTTCTCTTTCCAAGGAAACTCTGGGATCTTCCTTGAGAAATGAAACTTACTTTGTGGCTTCTCAATTAAAAGATTTAGCTCCATGCCCATCTTTTTTTTTCTCAGATTTTTTTTTTTACCAACTTTGTTTACTAACATACTACTCAGCAGATCTTAATAAACAAATAAATAAATACTTAAATAAAATAGTAAATAAGTCAGTAAATTCACTTACAGATTTGGATCCTTGTACAAATATAGAATGGATTCTATGAAGTTTAGAGAGAAGGTGACAAAGATATTCTCTTTACAGAGTGTTATGACATCTGCTCATTACTTCTTCCGTTTCCCCAAGACTTAGTCAATGCATTTTAGTTTGTTCTTCCAAAGGGACCAATCAAAGAAACAAACTATTTCTTCTCTTGTCCCTAACCTCTCAATAGTATTTATCATCGAGATTAAGAAACTACCTCAATCATGGAAACAGAATGTATGGTCTTTTCCAGATAGCCAAAAATAGATTAAAAAGCATTTCTGATTGTGAGGAATGATTTTTAAAATGTTTGTAATAGATAGACTAAACTATTTATGACATTGCTTATGACAAAGGTTTGCAGGAGTTTATTGAACTCATGTTCTGAGAAGCTTCTCTTCAAATGAATGTGAGACTAATCACAGAATCACAGACTACTTCTAGTCCAATAGCCCAGCACAATTAGGATCACATAGAGCACATTGTCCAGGGTTCTGTCCAGATGGCTTTTGTGTATATTCAAGGAAGATACTTATATTCAAGGAAGATCCCCCTCCGCAGTCTTCTCTTTTCCATGTTGAAAAGGCCCAGCTCTCTCAGCCTTTCCTCATAGGAGAAATGTGGTAATCCCTTAAGAATCCCTTAATAGCCCTACACTGGGTTCCCTCTAGGAACTACATGTTTCTCTCGTATTGCGGAGCCCAGGACTGGACACAGTACTCCAGATGTAGCTTCACCATGTCTGAGTAGAGAGGGAAGCTCACATCCCTGAACCTGCTAGCAATGTCTTTCTAATGCGGCTGTGGATCTTACTGTCCTTGGCTACAACTGTTGACTCATGGTTAATTTGTGATCCCTCAGGACTAGAAAGTTCTTCTCCATGGAGCTGTTCTCTGGTTGGAGAGCACACTTGACATATATGGGAAGACCATCTCAACTGACATATGAGTGGGATCCCCAATATCTAGGAAGTAGATTCCTTGCAGCCCACCCAGCAGACAAGTTTTTTGGGGTCTGCTGACTGCCCTGTGTGGGTGCATGATCCGATTAAATCCTAACAGTCTGAAGGGGAAAGTATTACTGATAGGCCAGGAGATACTCACCTGGAATTAATCAAAAAGGGAAGTATCCCACTTCATGTTCCCTCTAGGAGATTCTCACCCAGAGGACCATGACCGGATGAATATGCTGAGTGAAACTGCAACATTGCTGTTATCCACCCTAACCCGGTACACTGACAGTAGATGGAACACTGAGAACGTTGCAGCAGTGCATGGAACCTGATGTTCGTAAAATGATGAACCTCCTTCAAGTGCTACAAGATGTAAGATCTGGAAAATGAGCATGGAATAGTCTCTGACAGTAACTGTCATCAGGGTTGTTGAATTTAGGATTATGGGGAAAATACATCATCCTTTTTGCCATCATTGGGCTGACCAGTTTTCACAGAATCACAGAATGCTTAAGGTTGGAAGGGACCTCTAGAGACCACCTAGTCCAACCCCCCCCACACAGGGTCACCTAGAGCATGTGGCACAGGATTGTGTCCAAGTGTGTTTTGAAGATCTCCAGAGAAGGAGATTCCACAACCTCTCTGGGCAGCCTGTTCCAGTGCTCTGTAACCCTCACTGTCAAGAAATTTTTCCTTGAGTTCCTGTGGAACATTTGATGTTTAAATTTGTGGGCATTTCCTCTTGTTCTGTCGGTGGCCATCACTGAAAAGAGGCTGGCCTCATCCTCTTCACTCCCTGCCCTGAGGTATTTTATACACTGATGAGGTCCCCTCTCAGCCTTCTCTGCTCCAGGCTGAACAGGCCCAGTTTCCTCAGTCTCCCATCATAGGGCAGATGTTCCAGACCCCTGAACATTCTTGCAGCTCTGCGCTGGACTCTCTCCAGCAGCTTCACATCCTTCTTGTACTATGGGGCCCAGAACTGGACACAGTACTCCAGATGTGGCCTCACCAGGGCTGAGTAGAGGGGCAGGATCACCTCCCTCGACCTGCTGGAGATACTCCTCTTAATGCACCCTGGGATGCCATTGGCCTTCTTGGCCACGAGGGCACCCTGCTGCCTCGTGATCAACTTGTCGTCCACCAAGACACCGAGGTCCTTGTCTGCAGAGCTGCTCTCCAGAAAGTCAGCCCCAGCCTGTACTGCTGTCTGGGGTTATTTCTCCCCAGGTGCAGGACCTTGCACTTGGCCTTGTTGAATTTCATAAGATTTCTACCGCCAAGTTGTCCAGTCTGTCCAGGCCCCTCTGGATGGCAGTGCAGCCCTCTAGGGGAATCAGCTACTCCACCAAGTTTTATATCATCATCAAAAAAAACCTTCTCTCATCTCACCCTATCAGGTACCCCAGCCAACAGGTATGAGGCCCTGGAGGAGGAAGGGCAATCAGTGGATAGTGTAGGTGAGAGTCCCTCTCCTCCACATATAGTAATACAGTCAGAAAGGTAAACCCCACATATTGTGACCACGGGCATGAGGGAGAAAAGGCGGGTTATACTCATGGGGGATTCCTCAATTCAGGGAACGGAGGGCCCGATATGTAGGCATGACCCTCCTCTAAGAGAAGTCTGTTGCCTTCCTGCGGCCCGGGATAAGGATGTCACCAGGAAACTTCCCAGCCTGGTTCAACCCACACACTGTTATCCATTGATGGCCCTTCATGTGGGGGGAAAGGAAGCGGCAACATGTAGATTGACGGCAGTCAAAAGGAGCTTTAGGGAATTGGGGCAGACAATCAGGAACTCAGGTGCGCAGGTCATATTCTCTTCCATTCTTCCCAGTGCTGGCAACAATATAGAAAGAAACAGGAGGATACAGTCCATCACCACATGGTTCTGTGGCTGGTGTCATCGCCACAACTTTGGTTTCTTTGGCATCAGGAAGCCTTACATGGCACCAGGCATGATGGAATCTAATGTGATTCATCTTTCTCAAAGCGGGAAGAGAGCCCTGAGTCATGAGCTAGCAGGGCTCATCGAGAGGGCTTTAAACTAGATTTGGGGCAGGGGGGGTTCACTGGGAAAGTAGGTGATAAGGTAGGTAATGGCCTGTCATGCCACTTACAGCAGCCTAACTCCATAGCCTGTGAAGGGCACCCTGAGCCTGAAGAGGTTAAATGTCAAAATATGAGAACTTCTGAAGGCCCACATAGTCAAGTTGCAGGTGCCCCAGCAATAATGAGAGACACATTGGGAGCCCAACTCAAATGCCTCTAGGTGAACACGTGCAGCATGGGGAATAAACAAGGGGAATTGGAGATGCGTGTGCAATTGCAGGGCCATGATCTCATTGCAATAACTGAGACATGGTGGGACAGCTCTCCTGACTGGAATGTAGCCATGGATGGCTTTAGGCTTTTCAGGAAGGAAAGATCAGGAAGATGAGGTGACAGAGTTGCTCTTTACGTGAGAGAGCAACTGTAACGTATGGAGCTCAGCATAGGAGAGGATGAAGTGCGGGTCGAGACCCTGTGGGTGAGGATTGAAGGGCAGGCCAACAGGGCCAACACTGGTCGTGGGCGTTTACTACAGGCCACCTGACCAGGAAGAGGAAGTGGATGAGGCCTTCTACAGGCAGCTGCAAGAAGCTTCATGATCCCAGGCCCTGGTGCTTGTCGGGGGACTTCAACCACCCTGATGTCTGCTGAGATAATCACACAGCTAGGAACAGACAGTCCAGGAGGTTCTTGCAGAGCGTTGCAGATAACTTCTTGATGTGGGTGGTTGATGAACCAACAAAGGGAGGAGCACTGCTAGTCCTGATACTAACAAACAGAGATGGTCTAGTGGGAAATGTGAGGGTTGACCATGAGATGTTGGAATTCATGATCCTGCAAGGAGGAATCTGGGTAAGAAGTAGGATTGCAACTCTGGACTTTAAGAAAGCTAACTTTGACCTCTTCAGGAAGCTCCTTGGAGGAATCCCATTGGCAAGGGTCCTAGAAGAACGGGAGTTCGCTAACGTTCAAACACCACTTTCTCCAATCTTAGAATTGGTAAATTCGTACAAGAAAGAAGTCGAGCACAAGACTCAGGAGACCTGTGTGGATGGGCAAAGAGCTGTTGGGTAAACTTAATGAGAAAAAGAGCACATACATAATGTGGAAGAAAGGCCAGACCACACGGAAATAGAAATATAGGAATATTTTCAGAGAATGCAGGGATGCAATGAGGAAGGCCAAGGCCCGTTTGGAATTGGAGTTAGTGAGAGATGTCAGGGACAACAGGAAGGGCTTCTATAAATACATCAGCAGCAAGAGAAAGACTAGGGAAAATGTTAATCCACTGCTGAATGGGGATGGTGCCTTGGTGACAGAGGATGCAGAAAAGGCAGAGTTACTAAATGCCTTCTTTGCTTCTGCCTTTACTGCTAAAGCCAGACTTCATGAATTACAGAGCCCAGACACAAGAGGGAAAACCAGGACACAAGATGACTTTCTGCTAGTTGAGGAGGATTGCATTAGAGATTATTTAGGCAAACTGGATCCCCATAAATCTATTGGCCCAGATGAGATGCACCCTACAACGCTTAGGGAACTGGCGGGGATTATTGCTCTCCATCATCTTTGACAGGTCATGGAGATCAGGGGAGGTGCCAGAGGACTGGAAGAAAGTCAACATCACTCCAGTCTTCAGAAAGAGTAAAAGGGAGGAACTGGGAAACTACAGGCCGGTCAGCCTCACCTCCGTCTCTGAAAAGGTGATGGCCATCTCTAGGCATGTCAAACAAAAGAAGGGGATCAGGAGTAGTCAGCATGGATTCACCAAGGGGGAGTCGTGTTTGATGAACCTGATAGCTTTCTATGATGGGATGACTGGCTGACTGGACGATCGGAGAGCCATGGATGTTGTCTACCTTGACTTCAGCAAGGCTTTTGACACAGTCTTCATTAACATCCTTGTGGGAAAGCTCTGGAAGTGTGGACTGGACAAGTGAACAGTGAGGTAGATTGAGAACTGGCTGGATGGCAGAGCTCAGAGGGTTGTGATAAATGAGGCCGAGTCTAGTTGGAGGTTTGTGGCCAGTGGTGTCCTCTGGAAGTCAGTGCTAGGCCTAGTTGCTGTTCAGCTTGTTCATCAATGACTTGGATGAGGGGACAGAGCGCACTCTGAGCAAGTTTGGGGACGATACCAAACTGAGTGGAGTGGCTGACACTCCAGAGGTCCTAAACCTGGGAGGAATAACCCCATGCACCAGTACAGATTAGGGGTAGACCTACTGAAAGACAGCTCCTTGGAGAGGGATTTGAGAGTCCTGTTTGACAACGTTAGCCATGAGTCAGCAATGTGCCCTTCTGGCCAAGAAGGCCAATGAGATACTGGCCTGCATGAGGAGGAGTGTTGCCAGCAAGGCAATAGAGGTGATCCTCCCCCTCTACTCAGCTCAGATGAGCCTGCACCTGGAGCATTGGGTTAGTTCTGGGCTCCCCACGACAAGAGAGACGTGGAGCTTCTAAAGAGGGTCCAGCATAGAGCAACAAAGATTATTAAGGGACTGGAACATCGTATGAGGACAGAGTAAAGTGAGGTGGGCCTGTATAACCTAGAGAAGACTGAGACGAGATCTGATCAATATGTATAAGTACTTGAGGGGAGAATGTTGGGAGGATGGGGTCCTTCTTAGTGGTGGCCAGTGATAGGACAAGGGGTACTGGGTACAAATTGAAACACAGGAAGTTCCATCCTTGTGAGTAACTTCTTTCCTGTGAGGGTGACAGAGCCCTGGAACAGGCTGCTCAGTGAGGTTGTGGAGTCTTCATCTCTGGAGATCTTCAAAATCCACCTGGATGTGACCTTGTACCACATGCTGTAGGTGTTCCTGCTTGAGCAGAGGGATTGGAGTAGATGCTCTCTAGAGGTCCCTTTCAACCTCAATCATTCTGTGATTCTGTGACAGACAAACACTGGGAAAGGTTATATTTCGATCCTTGGAGATTTTAAACTGCTACCTGGAGAAAGGTGAAAAAGGTTTTATATATATTATATATATATTCTTTTCTCTTTTTTTTTGTCCTTTACTGCTGTCTTGTTAAAGAACAAGTTTTGCTTGAATGTAATTCTTTATCTTCCTCCTTTTCTAATGTTTTAAAAGTGCTTACTAGGGGTAGTAGATAGGTTATCTACTTCAAGGAGTAGATCATTTGCCATGATTCTTAGTGCCGCAGGCACACAATGATGCCATTTTTATTCTCTTGATTTGTGTGCAATTACAGTATAATGAACTGTAAACAACAAGCAGCAAGTGGTAATGCTGTATCAGAGCTTATAGATCAGGTCACAAAAATATCCATTGTCCCAAAAGCTCCACTGAAGCAAACTAGCAGAGAGACTTGAATCACTTAAATACACAGCTACATTTGGTCGTATTAATATCTAGCTTCCAGTGCACTTAGTTGCCTAAACTTCAGTATCTCATATCATTTGAAGTGCTAGGTATCTCACTTTATTATTTGAAAAGGGTATGAGTCTCCTGTAAGTACTGGGCCATAACAGCAAGCCTCTGGAAGTTCCTTAGACACCCTCCTGTGCTGGTGCTAAAAAAATCTAACACAGTCAACACAGTCTTATACTACTGCTCCACTGATTACAGTGCAAGCTGAAACAGTTAGCTTGTAATTAGATACTGACATTTTAGACAGAGAAAGCTAAGTGAGATTAATATCTGTTGCCTCCATATCTATCTTTTTTTTTTTTCCAGCAAGAAACAAATATAGATAATCACAGAATCACAGAATCACTATAGTTGGAAAAGACCTTTGAGATCATTGAATCCTTAACCCTTAAGCCCTTCAACACCATGCCAGCTAAACTATACAGTCATAGAATCATTATGGCTGGAAAAGACCTTCAATATCATCGAGTCCAACCATAAACCCTTCAACACCATACCTGCTCAACCATGTCCCTAAGTGCCTCAGCTACGTGTGTCTTGAACACTGTCAGGGAGGGTGATGCCACCACTTTCCTGGGCAGCCTCTTCCAGTGTCTGACTACTCCTTCTGTGTAGAAATGTTTCCTAATATCTAATCTGAACCTCCCCTGGTGCAACTTGAGGCCATTTCCTCTTGTTCTACTGGTAGTTAGTTATTCCGAGAGAAGAGATTGTCCCTCCACCACCTTCCCTACAACCTCCTTTCAGGAAGTTGTAGAGAGCGATAAGGTCTTCCCTAAGCCTCCTCTTCTCCAGACTAAATAACCCCAGCTCCCTCAGCTGCTTCTCATAAGTTCTGTGCTCCAGACCTTTCACTAGCTTTGTTGCCCTTGTTTGGACATGTTCCAGCATCTCCATGTCTTTCTTGTAGTGAGGGGCACAAAACTGAACACAGAATTTGAGGTGCAGCCTCACCAGCACTGAGTACAGGAGGATGGATGCTACAAGGGGATGGATGGATGAATGAATGGATGGATACAGGGAGATGTCAGGTTATGGATCCTCACATTAGGCTGAAGTTTGTTGATATATATTTGTGTGGATGTTTTATCACACCCCTACAAGAGAGAAAAAAAAAAAAAACCTTTCAGGTGATTTTTTCCAGAGGAGAAGTCACCAATGCAGATAGCAGTACAGGCATAAAATAAAGAAAACTGACCAAACCCAGAAGAAGACAGGTGATGGTTATATATTCTGTGTTCCTATAGAACAAATTTCCATCCCTTGAATAAAAGTAGATACGAAGTCCTGGCTATAGTTTGTTTAGACACATCATAAATATACCCATGGTTACCTTGGATTCTTTCCATAATCAATAGACAGAAATAGTCATCTCCAAGGTGAGTGAATTGTGAAGGGTCATTGGAGATGCCTGACCTTCATTTAAGTCAAAAGAAACTCAGATAATAAAATTCCTCACCCATATTTCTAAAGTTGGGTGTAACAAATAATAATTCCAAGGGCTTATCTATTCACTTTCCTATTTAATTGTCAGAGAATCAGAAAAAAATGGTCTGTGGGATGTCCGTATTTTACAAATGCAGGAACTGGAGGATCAAGAAACTGAAATGCCTTCTAAAAACTGTCATACTGAGGAGGAAGCCCCTGTTCCAACTTTGTCTACATCCTTCTCTAATGTGTGTTCCAGCCTCACTTATCTCCAAGACAAGCTTTTAGCATTTAGAGCAATAAAAAATTCCAGAAACTTAATATTGTCTCTTGAGTGACAAATTAAACGGTACACTTCAAGGCCTTGAGTCATCCACTGATCTTTTCAAAGCTTTTTTCACCTCTTTGTTTCTCAGGGTATAAATGAAAGGATTCAGAAAGGGTGTGACAACAGTGTTAAGTACATGGACAGTTTTACTCATATCTAATGAGTCCCCCCTTATGGAGGGTTTGACATGGAGAAAAATGGTAGAACCATACCAAACAATCACAGCAGTGAGATGGGAAGAACAAGTGGAAAAGGCCCTTCGTTGACCTATGGCTGACGGCATTCTCAGTATGGTGGAAATGATGTAAATATAGGAGACCAGGGTTATTGTACATGAGCCAAGGATGACAATGAAAGAGATAATAAAGGCAACCAACTCAAGTCCACTTGTATCTGTGCAAGAGAGAGCTATCCATGAGGCTATGTCACAAAAAAAGTGATTAATAGTATTAGACCCACAGAAAGACAATCTGCTAATCATATATGTAGGTATGGCGATGAACAGGAAGCCACATAACCACGATGCAAAGGTGAGTTTAGTTAAAAGGGTGCTATTCATGATTGAATTATAATGTAGGGGGAAGCAGATTGCCAGACAACGGTCATATGCCATGACAGCCAAGAGAAAATACTCTGTGCAACCCAAGGAGAAAACAGAATACATTTGCAGAAGGCAATTATTAAAGGAAATGGTTGGATTTCCACCCAGAAGGACCGCTAGAGCTTTTGGGACACAAGATGTGGTATACCAGATCTCTAAGAAGGAGAGGTTGCACAATAAAAAGTACATAGGGGTATGAAGTTGTGGATAACATTTCACTAACACCATGATGAAGAAGTTTCCCGTGATTGCCACAATGTACATGATGAGGAAAAGAGTGAACAAAGCTGTTTTCATATACTTATTGCCAGGGAAACCCAGGAGAATGAAAACATGGATGCCACTTTGGTTTCCTCTTTGAACATCAGAAGTAAGACTCATCTAAGTCACAAAAGATAAGAAAGAAACAGAGATTTGTTCAGTGCATATATACTTTTTTTTGCACTTAGCTGTTAGAATTTAAAAAAAAAGTCAGAAAAATAAACCAAAAACAACATTACTTTAAAATGTGCAAACAAGTCAACCTCTTTTCTTTCTGTCTTGTCTGACCATATTAGATTTTCTTGTGTCAACAGAGGGAAATAAGCATCTATATGATAGTTCATCTTCTCTTATATATATATATATATATATATATATATATATATTTATATATGCATATACATATGTATCTTAGAGAGGAATCATATTGCAGAAGTGCTTATTTCTTTCCAAATATGCAATATACAGAAGCATAGATTACTAATTCAGATGTATTTTGATTATGCCTACAACGGAATGGATGAATCCCACTACATGTCTTTAGACAAACAAGGAATAATGACAGAAAGATTGATATAGAGAAATTGCATGGGAAGAATCATACAGTTGCATATAAGAAATGAAGAAGAAAGAAAGCCACTGCAGGAATATCCAGGAATGAATTCAGAATTAGATAAGCAGAACACAGAGTTAAACTCAGAAATAAATGACAAAATGACTGATAAAAAAGAATTAAAAT
>JAWLRI010000302.1:63741-82710 GCA_034781795.1 Crypturellus tataupa | reverse complement strand
ACTCCACAAAGAGATCACAATAATCAGTGCAAGAACAACATTTTTCTTCTGAACTCACTAATACCTTCATGTGTGCACGGACAGCATTTCTGAAGCCCGCATTTTGTCACTTCCCTGAGAGGAAAAATCAAGCATAGCTCCAGGACACAAATATTTTCTTGACTGGCTTTTCCTTAAGGCATTAAGTCCCCAGAGTTCCTTCAGTCTCTGAATGATTGTGGGAACAGCATAGTTCAGCAGAATAGTTCAGCAAAGAACTATTTCTATTCAACTTTGACATGTGAAAGTAAATTTAGTTTTGTACATTTTTTTGTGCATTTTGTACATTTTTTGTTCTTGCTTCCTATAACCAGGGCGTTGGTGAACAACCAAATAAACTTTTTACCAATTACTTTTCATGATTTTCAAACTTCTGTAAATGATTTGTAGCAGAGATCAATAAAGAAAAGTATAATCTTGGCATCTGGTGTAAATTTAGAGAGTCAAACTGTATTGGGTTATATTCCCAAATTGGAGGGTTGGATTTGTCTCATCTTTAGATGTGACTAGTTTTGTGCCAATATTTTCTCTATATAATTATTGGAGGAAACAGAAAGTTTCTAAGCATGATTCATTTTTCAGAACAAACCAGAGAAGTGCTCTAATATCTAAAAGAGAAAACAATACCTATAATGGGATATCCAACTTCTAGATAGAAAAAAAAGTGAAATGTATGCCTCGTCGTAAATTTTGAGCACTTGTTGAAGAAAACTGATGTAAATGCATCCCAGCTTGGCTGAAGGAAGCCTAATATATCTAACTGACATTTTCTCGAGTGTAAAGGAATTTGGTTTATCTTAAGCTTTGTTGGATATCTTCTCCTCCTCTGAGGTCTTCTATTGGACTGAATCACAGTATGGTACTCCTGTAATCAAGAAATAAAAACACAAAATACAACAAAAAGATCTGAGTTTGTGTGTTTTGGTTTGGACACACTGTTGGTGAATCCGATACTGCCAGAGTGCGGCTTATAGTTGATCACACTATTTGGGAACTGGATTTTCTTCTAGGAAGGCGATCGGCCCGACGGTCAGCATGAATCTGCTATTGCCAGAGTTGGGCATATAGCTAACATAGTATTTCATATCCCTGTTAAGAGAGGAGTCCAGCCGCTCCCAGACCCTCTAACCTTTGAGGGTCAGCTGGAACGCAAGGGGAATCATCTCTTAACAAATTTGCCCACCCCCCCCCGCATCCAACCGCAACAGTGATCTCTTCTCCAGAATAACTAACTACCAATAGAACAAGCGAAATGGCCTACAATTGCACCAGTGGAGGTTCAGGTTAGGTATTAGGAAACATTTCTACACAGAAAGAGTAATCAAACACTAGAACAGACAGCCCAGGGAAAAGGTGGAGTCACCCTCCCTAACAGTGTTCAAGAAACGTGCAGCTGGGGGCTAGCTGAGGGTATTGAGCACTTAGGGGCTTGATGATCTGAAAGGTCTTTTCCACGCAGAGAGATTCTATGAGGCTGAGAGAGCTGGGTCTATGTTGTCTAAAGAAGAGAACACTGAGAGGAGATCTAATCAATGTGTACAAATACCTTAAGGGAGGGTGTCAGGACGATGGGACCAGATTCTTCTCGGTGATGGCCAGTGATAGGACAAGAGGTAGTGGGCACAAACTGAAGCACAGGAAGGTGCTCATGCTTTAAGAGGTGTGTTTTAATCCAAATAGGTTTATATTTTCAGCTCAGCTGCAATTTTGATCACATTTCACTTCTTTATTTCTCAAGCTGTAAATCATGGGGTTCAACATGGCTGTGAATATGACAACCAGAATTTTCTTAATGTCTTGTGAGAATTTCAAACTGGGCTGTAAGTAAATCAAAGCCCCACTCCCATCATACAATGTTACAACAATAATGTATGTGAAGAAGTGGAGGTGGTCTTTTGTCTGCCTTCTGCAGAAGAAATCTTGAGAATGCTGGAGATGAAACAGATACAGGATAAAAGGAGAAACCAAGATGGCATAGGGGTGACAAGGACCATCTGCACTTCATAGGAAGAGGTGTCAGTGCAGGAAAGCGTAATGAATGGGGCAGTATCACAGAAGAAATATTGAATGTTTTGGGCCCACAAAATTGCAATGAGAACACCCAAACTGTCTGTACCACAGACTTGGCATTGCCACCAAAGCATGACAGCAGGACTAGAGAAAGACCAAGTCTTCTCTTCATAAAAACTGCACACCTAAGTGGGTTGCATATGGTCATATAGTGGTCGCAGACCACACAGCTGCCAAGAGGTAACATTCAGTGGCGACTAAGAACATCACAAAATAGAGCCATGTGGCACAGCCTGTGTAGGAAATCACAGAATGCCTAAGGTTGGAAGGGACCTCTAGAGGTCATCTAGTCCAACCCCCCTGCACATGCAGGGCCACCTAGAGCATGTGGCACAGGGCTGCATCCAAGCGGGTCTTGAAGATCTCCAGAGAAGGAGAGGGAGGAAATGCCCCTCTCCTTTACCAGAAAGCTTATCAGTTCCCCATAACAGTGAATAAGCAGAATGTGAGAAACAGTAAGTTCTGCAACTTGAGGTCTTGACAGGTCCAATCAGACCTCACTCTTTAGTAAGGTGCTGTAGGATGTTCCCTTTGAACTCTGCTGAAGGTCTCATTTCTCACTCATCAAACCACTTCTAATGCCTTTCAGCTCGGTCCCAGAGCTGGATCTTCTCCCCAGAGCTAAGGAATTTAAAGAAAGAAAATAAATAAATAAATGAATAAATAACAAGTTTTAAGTACTTCAGTTTTACAAGTCTAAAAGCAGAGAAATACTGGAACCCAACACAGGGCACCCAGTATGAGCAATCCATCTTGAGTTTAATCATGCAGAGCCTGAGCCCTTGGGCTAGAAACTATCAAAGGGCAGCACAAGCTTTGTCTGAGGCTATTGTACACTACAATGAACAGTATGTTCTGTGACTTGAGAAGGGAAGAAAAAAGTGTTGCCCAGAGAAAGGTTTATGTGAATGCCCATCAAGTACCCCCAGATGAAAAGGATGTCTCATAAAAGTGCTGACCCCAGTTTGATGCTGTCTGTCCTTGAGTGATGCAAGTGGAAGATTCTCTTTACCCAAAGGGCTGCTGGTAGTGTTGCAGGGGAAGCAGAAACACCATGCACATTTACAGGTACCTACCAGAGGAACTTCTTTTCATTCTTCCTCTGCTGATTCAGCTCAACTCTCCTTTGCCATGCTTCCCTCCGGGTTTTGTATGTTTCTAAGACTTGCAGAATCTGCCTGGAGCGTGGGGAAAGCTGGCTACAGGAGCACAGAGAGAACTGACTGGTTACCTGCTGCTTATGAGTCTACCCCTTTCTTCCCCCAGCTACTGGGCACAGGTGCCCTTTGTGCTCACACAAATTTTAGCTTGGGACAAATTTTAGGTGTTTTCTCTGGCTTTCAGATTGGCATTCAGAGGGAAGATCTATCCACAGCTATTCCCAAATAATGAGAAATAAGAGGACTGTGTATCCCAAACTATGACTGAGAAGCTCGGAATCCTGACCACACAGTTGGGTGACTATCACTAAAACAATCCAGAATTTTGCTGCATCTGGCACACACTTACTCATTATGTAGACTCTGCAGCCTTTCCATCTTTTTATTCTTCTCTTCTATTACAGGTGGAAAATGGAGACTATTCCCATTTTTGTGAAGTGAAGGAACCTTTGTCTGGATTATGGCAGGCACCTGCAGAGACATTAAAGTAAGACTTGGACCTGGTTCTCACCTTAAGTAGAAGCTCCAAACATTCAGCAGTAGACAAACACGGGACCTGTGCACCCTCCTCCAACCCACTCAATCTGATCTGATTTCAGACCCCTCCAATGCTAGCACCTGCCTGAGACAGGCGCAATGTGGTCATAGAAGAAAACAAGGAGAATCACTGCATCACACCCATTGAGCTGGTCCCACAGCACAGATGGGGTTCCCTTCAATTTCCTGCTGCCGCACTTTGTGTCCTTGTGACATCAGTCATCATATCATAGACAAGGGGAGGTGGTATGAAGAGCAGGTGGTATGAAATGATACCCTTCAGAAGTGTTTGACAGATTAGACTAGATGATGCTAAATGACCCTTTCGGCTCTGTTTTTTTTCCAGAACCTCAGTTGTCACAGCGTCCATTTACTGTTTCTTCAAAAAACTGATAGTCAGTGGAAGTCGTTATTGGCCAAGAGAGCCGCCTTCTGATTTTAGTTTGCCTTCTGGACACGCTTCTGGACGGCTGTTCCAGCATTTTAACAAAGAATTAGAAGTCTGAGAGTCTGATAACTGTGTATGTATTTATTTTAAAGATGTTGTCAGTTGTGTGCTCCGTTCTGTGGAGGGATATATATATATGTGTGTGTGTGCTTAAATGCACATACACGCACATATAGAGATATATGTAAGTACCTATATAAGCATATATATAACAAAATACATAAGTTATAGCAGATGTGTTGAGTGTGCATTTATTATTTGACAGATTACCTCTCATAGCAGTGAGCGGGCATGCATGAAAGACAACCGTGACAAACTTTGCTTTCCTGAGGCAACAGTGCTAGTGAGACTTGAAGACTTTTACATCTTGTCTCCCTTGAGATATAAGAGATACAAGGGTTTCCATGCTAAAAAATGCTTCCAGTACCTGCAGACTCAGAAGCTCATCTCTTTCTATGTCCATTTGGTACGCTGCCCAGTTGGCCCTTTCTTGCCTTTGCTTCTCCTCAGCAGACCATGAGGGGAGATATCTATGGACCTCATGAACAGATGGGAGGCCTGTTCCCTGGAGGACAACAGAAATGCAACAGCATGCAGCATTACTCTCACCTCTTTGAGTTGGTTCTGCTTGAAGGGAGTGGGATTTTTTTAGTTTTCATCCTCTCTTCTGAACTTTGTTGTCATCGGGGCTATATGAAAGGCTTGTTGTGCCTTGACTAATAATCAATGCAACACCCATCTAAGAAAAAAACTCCATTTGCTATGCCATATAAGCCTAAGAGTTAACATTTCTAGTATAATTCATGGAGAGAAAAAGTCTTTGTAGGAGTTTCATAACAAGTACAAATGGAAACCAGACTGTTTCTTTTAAACTTGCATCCTGTTTGCATCTTTTAAACTAAGAACTTAAAGTACTACTTCAATATTAAGCTCACCAAAAGCAATATTTAAAATCATTATCCATTTGACTATGTCTTTCCTGTACTTAAATATGATATAATAATGACATCAATCCATATCATGTACCTCTCTTGCTCTCTCATGGCCACTGCAAACTGGCGAAGCAGTTTCGCTTCTGGCTTCAGAAGGTGGTTCCTGGTTGTTTCCATCTGAGGGCCTGCCCAGATATGGGAGCAGCTGGCTGAAAGTAAACACCAGGTTGAACATATATGAGCACAGGAGTTTGTATTCTATCATATGCTTGGAGCATAACCATAAAGCAGTGGAAAAGACTAGTTGGGTCTATCCTAATTTTATTCAAATACAGGGAGATGACAGGGAAATTGAATGGGAGAAGGGAACTGGGAGAGCAAGATAAATACAGTGAGAGAAAGAAGTGAGAGAGAGAGAGAGAAGTCCAACCTGTAATATTCAGGAGTGTTGCAACATTCCCAAGGCAAATCTCAGTATCACTTACATTATAGCCAAACCAGGTTCACTGAAATCTCAAGGAACTGAATAAAAGACTGTTGATTGTGCAACAAATATTTGCACCACAAGAAGTCACTAGGCTTGTTTCTGCAACTTTTTTTTTCCACTGGGAGGGAAATATCTTTTGTCATTCTATACAGGAGGGATGTCCATGAGAAACATGTCACTTCTGGCTACCAGAACACAATGTCAGCCCTCATCCATTTGCCCTATAGTTTCACCTGCCAGAATGCTCTGATATGACATTCCTGTCATGCTTCTCTTCTGTGTTTGCCTCTCCATTTTTTTGGAGAGACTCTATAGATGCTTCTGAAGATTCTTCTCCACCTGGTAGGTCAAGCTGAAAGCTGGGAAGAATAAAGGATCACTTTGAAGAAACGACACTGCATTCTTTTGCAACTTGCACTAATCATCTGGTCAGAGATGTATTTTAAAGCTTCTGTGCTAGGAACCTGAGGCCAGTGAAGAAATGCCTGGAATCAGAGTCCTGAAAGATCATTCTAACACAAATCCTGCTTGCTGCTATTTGAAAAATCTCTCCGTTTTTACTCACAACACTCATGGAAATTGACTAGCCTCTTTTGCTCCGGTTTGTAAAATGAATTTTAAGTCTTGGTCCTGCCCTGCAGCTGACTTGCAAACACTCCGCAATTGATATCAGGGTATCTGTAGCTATTTCCTAAGTCATTAGGGAGAGACCAAGGAGGGTAGGGAGGTTAGCAGAAGCCCACTAGATACAGACTTCTATTTTGAGAAGAAATGTTTCCTGCTTGTTTACTGTGACAGGAGAACATCAGAAATGTAGGATCTGTATGAATATCATCTTTGAAACACCTTTGGAGAAATGTTTTTAATGCAAGCACAGCCCATTGGAAAGATCAGAAACTCCATTCCACTATTTACTGATTTAGTAAAATCTTAACCAGAGGAAAAAAAAGAAAGAAAAACCTAATGGAAATGTCTGAATTTGTCTGTGAGGGAAATTTAGGCTGATGAAATGTAAAGCACAGACATTACTCTGTTTTTCAGAATGTTTTTCTGTAATATACCAATTATGCACATCCTCACACCAGTAAGAGCAAGCACTGAATTAACTGGGAAGTGTTTATTAAAAATTGTTGTTTTTGAGGAAATTCAGGAATAGACAAGCCATGGCAAGGCACTAAGCAAAGCTGAGAAATGGCAGGCTTTGTTAGCTGAGATCTACAATAGCAAAGCTACTAACCTGGGAAACAGGATGGCACCATGAGGAGACATCCCTAAGCCTTCCGTTTCTTGGTTCAGAATGGCATAATCGTTCCCCTTTGGTGCCTGAATAAGTGCATAGATTCATGAGAGAATTTCAAGGAAGTTATCTTGTTCAGAAAGGCAGCAAACCTTCCCACTGTACAAAAAAAGGAGCTGCCTTACAGATACCCCACCTAGATGTACTTTCATTTACATAACATTGTCAGTCAGCAGAAGCTGCACAACAAAGTGCAACAAGTGCTGGCTAATAACACTGAGGTATTTGTCAAGAAAAGAATCAGTAGACTCAATCAGGAGGCTATTTGTTACTAGCAGAAAAGTCAGTGGAGGCAAACACAGGGGAAGGTGTTTAATTACCCTTATGTTTTGGCTGCTGGGATTTGTTTGCAGATTTTTTTTAATGAGTCTTAAACAGAAATAGTATGAATTCTAAATTTTTCTATTTTTCAAATAAAACTGGACGCTAGACAAGAATTCTACAAAGAATACTATATTGTTGTAGACCAGGTCTAGCCCTAATGGCTGGACAGGTTGCAAAAAGTCAATAGAAGGCAGTTCCTCAGTCTGGTTTTGGAAAAACATACAAAGAAAACAACAATAAAAGAATCTCTTTTAGTACTGGAAGAATGAGAAACTTACAGCTAGAATAGTTTTGACAAGTTTTCCGGTGTTATCCATAGCATGGAGAAAGTCAAGGTAATATCTCATTTTCACAACTGTATCTCGTATAGAAAGAATCCCAATGCCATTGAAACCAAAATCAACATCTTTTCTGTGTGCTAGGGCCCAAGAAAATGACTTTGCTGTGTCATCTATACAGCCCTGCACAACATGTCGTGGAAGATTGGTACTCCATGCTATCTCTGAATAGTTCAGAGGAACAATTTCGGTATCATCTAGAAAAGAGGAAAAAAAAACCCCACCACCAGAATCACAAACATCTACAACAGAATTAAATAACTTAGTAGTTCATCAGATTTGAAGAGTGCACCAGGAACTCCTGGACTCTTTGGCAATATATTGCTACAGAGCTACAGAGAATTTTTTGTCTTGGGTACATCTCAGAAAGGTAGTTGATACAATTCCTTTCTGGAACAAGTGAGGAGAACCCCAAGAACAGAGGTGATATGTGGACTATTTACATGCACCCTTTGCCCACAGGTCCTGGGCTGCATTTAAGCACTGCCCTGGGATTTTGCTCCCTCCCAGAGTCCTATCACAGGAGTACAGCTCTCTAGCCTGTGCCCAGCAATGGACCCTATTGACCTAGACCCTCACCTGTAAGTCAACTTCTGGCTTGACTGTGGACCTACCTCATCACTAGAGAACTGCCTAGTGATCACTGGACTATGTGTGACCCTAGTTCCCCTCACCATACGAGACCTGCAAGTTGGATTCGCAGCCTGACCTTGGACTTGCTTCATCACAATGAACTTGTCTCATGATCTGGACTCTTGGTTAAACCTGGATACCACCTCTAGGTCTGCCCTGCTCCTCTTGCTCAAGGTAGTGCAGGGCTGGGCCTTGGTTGGTGAACCCCCCACTGTGCCAGCTGCATTATCAGGCTCAGCTCTCCATCCCTTTGGGGAGCAGTCAGACTTTGCTGCTCCCTGAAACAAATGTCTCAATGCTTTGCTGTGGTGCCAAGTCCTGTCTCTAGGGAATGCCAGAGTGATGCTCACATCACAGCAAAGATGGAGTCATCGTAAAAAAAAGAATCTTTCAGATTATCAACTCAGCTCTTGGTACTCTTTGGCATCCGCAGTGTTGTACTAAACTGCAACAATGGCAGCATTTATTAAAAAAATATAGGGAACACGGCCAGTTGATTGGCCTTTGGCAAGAGCCTCTCTTACAGTTGTTTTCAGACAGTTTCCAGCTGACTTTTAACTAGGAGCTAACTTTTAGAGCAGCACAGTCTGTTGTTTGCCTGTACCATGTCAGGCATAATATAATAATGAACATTAATTCCACATATGATTTATGAGACTGAATGCGGTCAGGAAGTTTCTCTCAGACAACAGTCCCCATACTCCTGAATAAATGGAGATGATACAGAATTAATATTTTAGAAGAGGTCAAACTGAATCTAACTTTTTACCTTAACACTACAAGATATTCCACCTGGAGTTTTTCCTGCATATTGCCACTTAGTTGTCTATTTGGCTAAGTTCTCAGAAACTTTTGAAACAGATATTAGCATACAACCCAAAGATGCCACAAAGAAAAGACAAATTTCCAATCTATCTTCCTACCAGGGATGTTTTCAGGGAGCTCATGAAGAACATATTTGAGAAAATACTTGTTTTTGAAAAGCCTAGGAAACTGAAACTCAGGTTTCTCCACAGTAATTTCCTTATTACGTCGAGTACGTATTCTTTTCTTGGCTATGTAAAAAGTCCCAAGACCATGTATTCTGACGGCCTGAAAACAGAAGAGAATAAAAACAGGGACAATTCTAAGCATTTCAGATGGGAAAATCTGACCAATACCTTTCCAGAGCATGACGGTGGTACTCCATGACTGGCCTATTCCTAGTGCACACAACTGGCACTTGGGGAAGCTTTCAAGAAGACCTCCTTACTCAAACAGATTTCCTTCTCCCTCTCTTAGTCTGAGGAACTTTTGATGCAATAAAAGCTAAACAGACATTGACAGCCAGATAAGATCCAAGGTATTTTCAACAATTGGATAAACCCTTAACACGGTCTCATTTGGTCTTTCCATTATAGCACTGGGGAAAGGAGAAGCCTAGAAAGTGTCATCCTTCTACTAGAGCTGGGAATTATTTGTTATGTTAGGTGACAGAAGCCAGTATCTGCTACTTTTATCAGCTGCTATTTCCCTTTGTAATGCTTAATCTCTTTTTTTTTTCTTTCAAAGAAGGGGAAGATGAATTGCAATCAATGGCATGAGGGTGTTAGCTGTGTGCAAACTCTTCAGGGAACACTGGGAGGAATAGGATGAAAGCTCCACCTTCTTCTGTGCCAGCTGTTGTTGAATGTAGGCAGACACTTTATCCCAAATGTCAACAATCTCTGGAAAACAAGTAAGAGACATGACATGCTCCATCTGAGCAAGCTCACAATCATTCACCATATTTCCAATCAAGGGTTTGACAGATTAAGACCAAACATTTTCCAATTAAAAATACCATAAATGACCAGGAGTTCAGAATACCAAGTTCAGATTATCATTCTTCTGTGTCTAGGTAAAGCTGACATCCAAACTGGACTATGTGACCAAGTTTACAATATATTCTGCCATATCTGGAGGCACAAACCAGAGAGAAGTCGCTCCTGAAGGAGTGACTTGGTTCTTGGACAAGTGGACAATCTGAGATCATGACAAGTCAAATAATATGAGATATTCGTATTTCAGGCAATATGCCTAGAACCCAGCAGGAGTTGCATGCCTTTTTGAAACAGGACTCCTTTCCTTTCAGTTGCTTATCTCCAAGCGTGAGCCACTGCCTGGGGGAAAATGGCAAAGGATTTCTCCTGCAGCACTTTGTGAGCTGGGAAGGCTCAGCATATCACGGATCTCTCCCGTTTGTGGGCAATCTCTTCCAGTATTTAATCTCTGCATCGATAGATTTAACACTTCCACCCGAGCAACTTCAGCACTTTCATCTAGCAAGAAACTCAGGGTGGCTAGTCCCCACTTCATAGCAGGCATTAACCCCTGCCTGCAGGGACTTCTACCTGGTGCTACAACAGGAATGCAGAAACAGAGTCAGGAAGAGAATGCAAGAGTCTTGCTGGCCAAATTCACACTGAAGCTAAGTAAGAGGTGGTTAGTCAGGTCTCTCTTTCCAGCCACCAGTTCTGTACAGGGTTCTATTACAGCCTGGCCTGAAGCCTACTACTGCTGTGGGCTTTCCGTACTTTTTTTTTGACTTGATATTCTCTATGGCAACATGCAAAAAAAGGACTCACAATGGTCTTACCGTCTCTTCCCAAACACATCAGCGATGTAGGCAAGGCAGGGTGAGGGTTTGTGATTATTTGCTGTTTGTTTCTTTCAAGACTCTCTTCCTCCATTTTTCTCCTGCTTTACTTCACTTCACCCTGCAGTTCTCCACTGCCTTCCTTCCCTTCTCCTTTTCACTGGAAAGCAGTTCCTGCAGAGCAGTCCATCACAAGAGCTGTCACTAGTAACTGGACTCTGCAAGGACTCAAAGGGAAGCGTGCAGACGACTCAGTGGGACTGCAGGGAGAGGGGAGCTGTTGCTGTGATGCTGGATGATGCACTGTGACCTCAGACCATGTGGTAGAAAGGTTCATCCTACCCTGAGAATCGGCGAAGGTTTGCAAAGGTCATCTCTACTAGCTGCTTTCAGCCTGCTCCCATTCTCCCAGTGTTCACTTCCAGTGTTCAACTCTCCCCCATAAATAAAATAAATATAAATAAATATATACACAATTCTCAGGTTTGTAACTTCTTTGTCAAAATGCTGGAACAGCAGTCCAGAAGTGTGTAAAGGCAAATTAGAATCAGAAGCAGGCTGTCTTGGCCAATAAGGACTTCCACTATTGTTTTTTTTTAGGAAACAGTAAATGGACGCTGTGACAACTGAAGTCCTGGTAAAAATTCAGAGTCGAAATGGTCATTTAGCATCATCTAGTCTGATCTGTCAAACACTTCTGAAGGGTATCATTTCATACCACCTGCTCTTCATACCACCTCCCCTTGTCTATGATATGATGACTGATGTCACAAGGACACAAAGTGCGGCAGCAGGAAATTGAAGGGAACCCCATCTGTGCTGTGGGACCAGCTCAATGGGTGTGATGCGGTGATTCTCCTTGTTTTCCTTTTATGACCACATTGTGCCTGTCTCAGGCAGGTGCTAGCACTGGAGGGGTCTGAAATCAGATCAGATTGAGTGGGTTGGAGGACTGCACAGGTCCCGTGCTGAAACACTCAACATAAAGTATTAATGTACACTTGCCCAAATAGGTCTTTTGTAGTATCCTGGAATCTCTTGAAGTCACATAATCAATATGATATAAAATAAGCAGTCTAATAGGCTGCAGTTCAGAAGTTTCGTTATGTGAGGCAATACAAACCAAAACACACAAACCCAGATATTTTTGTTGTATTTTGTGTTTTTATTTCTTGATTACATACTGTGATTCAGTCCAACAGAAGACCTCAGAGGAGGATAAGATAATCCAACAGAGCTTAAGAGAAATCAAACTCCTGTACACTCGAGAAAATACCACTTGGATATATTAGGCTTCCTTCAGCCAAGCTGGGATGCATTTGCGTCAGTTTTCTTCAACAAGTGCTCAAAATTTACACCAGAGCATACATTTCACATTTTTTTCTATCTCGAAGTTGGATATCTCATTATAGGTATTGTTTTTGCTTTTAAATATTAGAGTACTTCTCTGGTTTGTTCTGAAAAATGAACCATGCTTTGAAACTTCCTGTTTCCTCCAATAATTATGTAGAGAAAATACTGGCACAAAACTAGTCACATCTAAAGATGAGACAAATTCCCAATACCATTTAACTGCCTAAATTTATAACAAGTGCCAAGATTATACTTTTCTTTATTGATCTCTGCTACAAATCATAATTTACAGAAGTCTGAAAATCATGAAAAGCAGTTGGTAAAAAGTTTATTTGGTTGTTCACCCACTCCCTGGTTATAGGAAGCAAGAACAAAAAATGTACAAAACTAAATTTACTTTCACATGTCAAAGTTAAATAGAAATAGTTCTTTGCTGAACTGAAGTATAATTCTCGTTCCCATAATCATTCAAAGACTGAAGGAACTCTGGGGACTTAATGCCTTAAGGAAAAGTCAGTCAAGAAAATATTTGTGTCCTGGAGCTATGCTTGATTTTTCCTCTCAGGGTAAGTGGCAGAAAAGCGGGCTTCAGAAATGCTATCCTTGCACACATGAAGGTATTAGTGAGTTCAGAAGAAAAATGTTGTTCTTGCACTGATTATTGTGATCTCTTTGTGGAGTTTTTTGCCACAGGGAAATTCAAGGTAAAGTTAGAAAAGAGATTTCTAATTCAGCTTGTCTCTATTTTATATCTCTGTCACTGCATTCATCTTTCTCTTTACCCATCCATGTGAATGTAAAGCTCTGAGATTATAGTCGACTTTGCTTTAAGCAACAGATTGGACTAGCTGACCTGAATTATTCTGATTCTCTATATACTGACTCTTTAGCTTTCTATCTGTCCCTCCATATTGCAAGTTTTGGGAGCTTTGACCCATTTTAATTCTTTTTTATCAGTCATTTTGTCATTTATTTCTGAGTTTAACTCTGTGTTCTGCTTATCTAATTCTGAACTCATCCCTGGATAACCTGCAGTGGCTTTCTTTCTTCTTCATTTCTTAAATGCAATCAATTATTGCATGATTCTTCCCATGCAATTTCTCTATATCAATCTTTCTGTCATTATTCCTTGTTTGTCTAAAGACATGGAGTGGGATTCATCTGTTCTGTTGTAGACATATCCAAAATACATCTGAATTAGTAATCTATACTTCTATATATTCTATATTTGGAAAGAAATAAGCACATCTATATGCATATATGAAAATATAGATATAGATAAAAGAGAAGATGAACCATCATCTAGATGTTTATTGTAGGGGAAAGGGCAAAAGGGCAAAAGATACCAATTGGCAAAAACAAGAAGCGACTAAACACAGCTGAAGCTGGGTGTGGCTTGCTGCCTAGGCACAAGAACAAGCTAAAGCTGACCTTTTCTGTGATTGGATTTCTCAGGTTAAGCAAGCCTCGGACGAGGCTGAATTGGCTATTGGGGCATGTGTAAGACATATGTACCGCTTTGTTTGCTTGTATATATGAGGTTGTAACCCAACAAAATTGCTATTGGCCATGAGCTTTTAGACTGTGTTTCTTGACACCAGAGCCACAAAAGGTGCCCTGAACAGGGGCCTGGTAGAGACAAAGCGATTTTGTAACTGGTGGGCCGACACCAGCAGAACAACAGAGGGTAAGGAACCATCACAATAAGGGATTGCTACATAATACTGAAACTTTAGAGAGTCTTTGGGTGAGAATACGTCTGAGCCTGGTTCCTGGGAATAATCATGGGGGTACCATGACAAAGGAACAAGAATGTGCGCTGCAGGTCATGCGGCATATCTTGGGCAAAGCAGGTCGTGCTGGGGAAGTTCAAGAAGGGGAGTTGGTCAGACTGTTGAAATGGGGACTTGAAAATTGTGATCATACTTTACAGACCGCTCGGGTTCATCCAAAGATAATGAGGTCCTTCACGAAGGTCTCCTCAGGGTCAGGGGTGAGTAAAGGTGGAGACGAGCCTGGGAAGCTGCCAGAGCAGGAGGAAGAGGAGGAATCCCAGGTTTTGCATGGAACAGGCCACTGCAAATGGTTCAATGTGACAATGGGATTCGGGTTCATCTCCATGAGCAATCAAGATGGAAGCCCCTTGGAGTCTCCAGTTGATGCCTTTGTATACCAAAGCAAGCTTTACGTGGAAGGATTTAGAAGACTAAAAGAAGGAGAACCAGTGGAATTTACTTTTAAGAGATTTTCCAAAAGCCTTGAATCAATACGGGTAACAGGCGCTGGTGGAACCCCCTGTTTAGGTAGTGAAAGATGACCCAAAGGGAAGACAGAACAAAAAAGAAAACCGAAGGAGATAGATGCTACAATTGTGGTAGCCTTGATCATCAAGCTAAAGAATGTAGTCTACCTCTACAGCCAAAAAAGTGCCATTACTGCCAGAGCATCATGCATATGGTGGCTGACTGCCTCCATAAAACTATTTCACAACAGCCCATACTGGAAAAGGAGCAAGAGATGTGAAAATTTCAAACAGGGCTGTAAGTAAATCAAAGCCCCACTCCCATCATATAGTGTTACAACAATAAGGGGTGTGAAGAAGTGGAGAAGGTCTTTTGTCTGCCTTCTGCAGAGGAAATCTTGAGAATATTGGAGATAATGTAACAATGCTGTTAAGTGTCGCTTCATGTCCCTTCCTCCTTTTCCAGTATGGGAAAATTCTGGCTGTCATATACACAGCCGTAATTCCCATGTTGAACCCCATGATTTACAGCCTGAGAAATAAAGAAGTGAAGTTGTCCTGATTAAAATCACATATGAACTGAAGATATACATCTATTTATGTTAAAACAATTTTTCTTTTCCTCTATATGTTTGGAATTTCTTGTATTTCTGTAATATCTGACTGCTTTTAGAAGTCTAGTTGATTTGAGACACACTCAAAAGAAAAATTCTCAAAATTTCCAAGCCTATGCTGAGAGTTTTTTTCCTCTGACCAGTGTGGGTGAATATGATATTTTCTAATTCAGCATTCATGATAGAGTGCCTTGCCATAGACTTGGACATTCTCATTTTTTGCTATTATGGAAATTTCTTTCCTTTCTGCACAAATGAAAGAAATATTCACTAATTCATAGAGGACGATTCTAGCACACATTTAAATGAATGTTTTGAAATGAAATGTTTTAAATGAATATTTCTGTGCCAACAATTGGTTTGAAATTTCCAAAAACAAGCTAATTCGGCCTTTATCAGCCGAATCCATTGTTCACATCTGAAAATTTCTGTTAGAATTTCTCATGCTCCTATCCTGGAAATGTTAAAAATGTTAATTTTGCAGGAAAACATTCATCCCAAGTAAATGCTCTTATACATAGTCATGCCTCATGAACTGTTTAATTCCTGAACTAGTCAATCAAGATGATAGCCAGTTGCCTTTTCCATTTGCTAAATATCTCACAAGTCACTGATCTAGCTGGATATTTTCCTTCTATACAAACATTCATTTTCTCTTAATCTGTTTCTATTTATTCCGTTGTTTAGGTATTTTTCAGTCTAATTATCCCAGGAAATTGCTATCACCTATTCATCTCTCCATTGATCTAGTTATTTTCAAGGTGCCTTTTCTCAGGAAACTGAACTTTCTTAGGACATGAATGTTCAAGATATGACATTTTATTTTTTTATAATGTGTTCTCCTTTCAGTAAAACGGGCCTTGAGGGTTTCTGTTTTATTTTTTTGTAATTATGATAAAAATTCCTCCTGTCTCTCTGCATCGGTAGTACAACATATATATAAAATCAATTGTAATTGGATCAGGTGGAGTCTTCGCAAACTGACTGGGACCCTTCTGTGCGTGCAATGGCAAAAGACCAGACTGTAAAGAACTATCTCATTCTCTACACGTGGGTCAAAGAGGGTCTCTGTTCACTCACTGCCTAACCATAAAGTTGCTCTTATCTTTTAATCCCAACAGGACATAAACCAAACTAACTTCCTTTCAAAATAGACTTATTACAATCCTTCCTGTAGTACATAATTAAAACAGTGACACACAAAAATTACATTTTACATGTTAATTGAAACATACCTAGAAGCTCTCTAGTTCCCCACACAACAGATAGCTCTTTAGGGAGAGACAAAACATGAACCACAGAGCTCATTGTGGCTCCCAGCACTTTAATGAGTCTCCTGAGGAATCTGGTGTTGTGTACCTGTTACTTTGCAATCTGGCAAGTTGCCTGAAGAAATGATTAGCAGAAACAGAAAGAAAATTACTTGAAGTTTTAATGGATCCCAGAGTGAGATGCAAGACTGGAAGCTAAGTCAGACAATATATACCCATGGGAGCTCATTAGTTCAGAAAAAAACAGGTTTTGATTACAGACAGAGAACAGAAAGTTCTCCAGCAAGCCTTTTCTCAATATGTTCTGTCAAAAACAAGAGGTCAAACACTAATCCCCAGGTGTTGGGAAAGATGATCCCTTCAGACATGCCCACATGTGGCATGTGGAAAGGAAATGGCACAGATTTTCCTTTCCAAACCTAGGCCCTCATGAGACTGGTAGAGGCACCTAGCTTTTCTCTAGGCCTCAGTGAAAGACCTAGAGTGAAACACGCTTACTGACATGTTCATCAACCACAGTTATCCTCACAGGTCCTTCCTATACACTCTGATCGAGGTCATTCCTGAATTCAAACACATAAAATGTTACATCTAAACTCCAATGCATTGTTATACTAGCCTTTGAACACCTCCAGTTCTGTTCACTGCAGTCAGAACCATGGGCTTCATGATTTTTCTTGACATCCATATAACCCAGTACTTCTTGACAAAGCTCTGATAATGTCTCTCCCAGTTCTCACTTGCTGGTGTGAGTAGGAAAATTCAATATTCTACTTCAAGACTAATGTAACAGCATATTCCAAAAATGAACAACCGATGTTCATTATCTCCTTGTTACAAAGATGAAAAAAAAATGACCCAACAAATGACTCCTTGGCTTCCACAGTTCTGCGCCCTGTCATTCACTGAGCACACTCACTTGCGATCACCATTGCTGAATCAGAGGTTATTCACTCTTTGTAGAGTAAACCCAAGTTTATCCCCAAGTTCACAAAGCTATAATACAGGCCTGAATATAGTTTCAGATGCCCTGAAGTACCCTACCTGGTATCCAACCATTTCTCCAGAGGAGTAGATTCCCCCCAAGTCCTATATCATATTTACCAGCATGTTGGGAATGCCTAGGTACCCCATGGTACCTCAAATCACATCAGGTATATTTGAGAATTTGAAGTGAAGTGTGTGAATCTGAATTAGACAACACAAAGGAAAGTTTAATGGCTTTCACTCTTTGAATTCTAGGTTTAAACACTGTTCATTACATTCTGACTTTGGTAATCACAGCTAGATCAGGGGCATTGACATAAGATCTATCTTTTCCGTATATACTATTGTAAAGTTGATATAAGTCTAAAACAGATACGGTCTCTCTGGCTATAGTACTTCTGAGAGATTGTCACCTCCAGAAGACATATTCCATATTTTTGAAACAATGTATTACCATTACACTAGAGTTGGGAACTTTATTCTCTACTACACTTCTAGATTTGGGGGACTGGTACTATTCAGCTGTACTGAGGCTGACCTTTAGCCTTTACTGAGGTTCTTCCTTTTGATACAGCAGGTGCACCAAAGGCTGACATAAGCTAATTTTTACTTCAGTCCTGAATTGTAAATTCTGATTCAATCAGAATTCTAAATTCTACTTGTCCACAGTAAGTCATTCACACCTGGACTTCAACAAATACACAGATTTCCTCTGTGTTGTGGTGGGACTCTTGGGATTGCTTGTTCCAGGGACCATCATCATAGGCAATAGGGACAAGACTACCTCATTTGACTCCCTTCAGTTATCCATCACTCTCCCAGCTAGTCTTACACATTCAGACACCCCTGTTTACATCATATTATAACGGTTGCAGCAACTCCTGCTGTTATTGTACAAAAGTATCACTCTAATGGACTGCAGTACAATCCTCAGGTTTTCAGGTAGTTTTTCACTTGAGTCAGGGGAATATTATTGGGTCCTCTATGTGAGGAGAGGACAAAAGGCTGTGCAACAAGAATGCAGCAAAACTTTCTGAAGCAGTCCAGCTGCAAGGAAAATGAATACTTTGGTCTGTGGGCCATAAATCATATCCTGCATGTATGACTTCAGCAGGGGTGCTACAGCTAGTGTTCCTAGCAAAATGAGCAGCAGGTGACGGCCTCCTTGCTGTCCCAGAACACATAGACCATGAATCTCAGGGAATGAGATCTTCTAGACTAGGATGCTGGTAGGAGGGGTGGGATTCATCTCTACAAGGACAGTTCAGTGAACAAAATGAGACAGTCTGCCCTGTAGTTTCCAGGTTTTTTGCATTTTTTGAAGCTGAGTGCAACATTTGCCTTTCCCCAGTCATCAAGGATCCCCCAGATTTCTATATCCTGCCAAAGATATATAACTGTAGCCTTGCAAGAATGGCAGTCAGTGCTATCAGACATCTTATATGCTCCCTGTTGAGCCCCATAGACTTGTCTCGGACGAGTTCTCTCAAAGCAGAGCCTGACTTGATCTTTATTCACTGTTGAGCGTTCTTCTTCTTCTTGAAATCTTTCACAGAGGCCTGGGAGACCTTGTTTGTGAAGACAAAAAAAAAAAAAAAAAAAAAAAGTTGGCAATGAGTA
>JAWLRI010000302.1:29385-41579 GCA_034781795.1 Crypturellus tataupa | reverse complement strand
AGCCTTAAGATATGCATACATAAAGCTGCCAAAATATGAAATACACTCAAGAGATATTTATCTTCCAACTTTCAACATCACTCACCCAAACAGAAATTATACAGGTAATTTTAATGCAAGCAGCAGGGATGTTTGCCAATGTATAATTAATAGCTATCTGTGCTTCATGAAAAATTGCTGTGCTCATGGTTCAGGTATGTGGGAAAGCACACTTCTGAGAGAATAAATTGACATTTGAATAGCTTGCAAATAAGGCAGCTTAGTATATAATACTATATAATATAGTATATAATAACTGGTATGATATACAGAAGCAGCAAGTGATATCTGTTGAAACAGAAATTTGTTCCTTCTTGAATATGGTGCTTCGGCAGTGCTGCTTCTTTTGGTGCTTCAGGTCTATGCTGTCAGGCTACTTTCATTCCTAAAAAAAAAATAACAGTTTATTAAGTTGTGATTTGGGTTACTGTCACAGCTAAGTAATCAATCATAGACAGGAGGCTTCTGCTCAATAGAAAGGGGAGAAAGACTAACATATTAGGCATGAGGTCTTAAAGCCAATGAGATCAAACTTTCCTGGCTGGTGCTTAATCAGGGAATAAATCTGATGGACGAGGCCAGACAAGAGAAGGAAACAGGAATAGTAGAGATATATGCCTAGAAAATAGTAGTTAAATTTGCATGCAGATAAAATATGAATAAAAATATAATTGGAGGTGGCTAAAATAATTATATGGCCAAATAAAGATCTGCAGAGCAGAGGGATTGAACTAACTAGTAGATAAATGATCCATGCAGAGAGTGTATAAGCTGCTATTACAGGGAGAAGAGTCACTCATAGCTAATACATTGATCCAAATATTTTCTGACAGAGGTTTCAGCATCTTCTGTGAGCACTCACTTTTTTTTCCACATAAGCATTGTTATCAGTACATTAAAAATTATTCCTTTCATTAAAATTATTTTCAGGCCAAGTTGTGAGAATGACAGCATGTTCAACTTCTCATCTGTAAAAGAAATAGAGAATGAAAGTCACTAGAGAATTCAGACATTCTAACTTCAAGGCAAATTGAACAGGGGCTTTTTAATGAAGCTGTTCCACTTTGTGTGATAGAATTTGCTATTAGAATAGCTAAAGAGCAAGACTGTCTCAGTGAGAGACTTTCATTCCTTCCAGTTCTTGGCTCAAACAGTATCTTTTCATCCAGTAACTCCATCCAGTGTTTAGTTTCATTACTAAACATTGCTTTCCCAATAGGCAATTATGCCCATCATCTAGCTATTGATAAAGCAGCGTGCTATGAAACCATGTTGCTGAAAGAGTCCTTCCTGCCTTTCCCCATAAATTTCTTTAAGAGGGGTGGGGGAAAAGAATGTAAATTTTATTGAAAAAGCAAAGTCCATTTGGATGTTATGTTTGTCTTTATTACAAAGCCATTTTCACCCCAAAATACACTGATGTCTATTTAGCAAGTAAGAAAATGGTTATCAAAAAAAACCCAAAAAAAACAAAAAAACACTTTGTATATAGCTTTGAAAATTTATCTCTGAATTGATCGGCTGAGTTAGTGAAGTTTACTCATGCGGGGTTTTCTAAAGTGGTGTTCAGGAAACTTTGGTCTGTCTGGTTTCTTTTCAGCAAGACCACAGGTTTGCAAAAGTTCAGCTATTCTGCAAACAGGGCTAATGCACAGGGAGGCCCAGCTAATTTGGACTAGCAGGAGCAGCAGCTGCTTGAACTTCAGAACTGCCTAGTATACACCCACAGCCACAATAAGCTGATTTAGAGCTTGCTCAGATACCCCATGATACTATTGCAACTTGCTTCTGAAAACACGCTGTAGAAACCATCTGCTTATTTTTTGGCTTATTGGCTGTTTGTGCACCCAAAAATTAAAACAGCTCTTTTGAAGCCTGAAATGCAGACTGAGGCTGCCTTAAGTCTGCACTTTAAATCATTTTATGGAAGTTTTACAAAAGAGAATGGTTATTTGGCAAGATCTAGCTAAAATGTATATTCATGTCTGTGGTCATGGCATAAAATGACTAGCTCAGATCTGAAAGTTCACATTAAACCAAATGTCTTTCAGACTTGAGGTTTAAATTCTGTAATACGCATTTGGAAATTCACAGTCTGAGCTTTCTGCTGCAACAGGAATTATACAAACAGATGCAAGAGACCATTAGTCAAAATAGGAAGACATTTGGTCTAATTAGGCCAAGCTTTACATTTAATATGCTTTGTTCGTACCTGTCCTGAAGTCTTGAGACACTTCTGTTACACAGATAGTGCTAGCCCCTGCAGGTAATAACAAGAAAGTTAATTAATATTAATATTAGTAGCAGACTTTGTCAGGAGTTCATAAAAATGTCTCTGTCTGGAAGGTTTGGGTTAATGACCCCGGCCATTACTGTCTCCCACAAACATTCATTTCTGCTATTTTTGGGGCCAGACTAGGATAAGATCTAATCAACCATTACTGTTGCGTCAGACAAAGCAACTTTGCATTTTACATCCTCCACAGTGTGATTTTAAGATCTCTCCCCTTTGACCGTACCAGTCTACTGGCCTTTAGTCTTGTTTCCACTGCGGAAGAAGGTAAAAGAAAATCTTTTAGAACCAACAGGGCAATGTTCCTCCTCCATAAGGGAACATTTCAGCATTGCCACAGGGTCTGTGGGACTTGTTCAATTCTTGCTTATACTAATTGCACGGAGATCAGATCATCCCTAGCTCCATACACACGTATCACAATGACATTACCAGTTTCAGGATCTTGGCCTTCTAGCTCTCCAAATCCCTCGTGCATTGCACTGCACTGCATTTCATTTTTATTGCTCCAGTAGGTTGACAAGTAGCTTGCTTCCTGTTTATCCTCAGATGTTACCACTTCCACAATGGCATCCGTCTTCCTTTCATTCTTGTCAGTTTTAAGCTCGTCAGGGGAGTAATCTGTGATAAGGCACATTTCCAAATCCTCATCATCTTTAGATGTCAGCCTATATATTGAAGGAGATGGAGTAACATCTGAAAGGGGAGAAGAGAAGAGAGATGACAGTTCAGTCATAGTTTCTTCCATCTTATTTGAAGCATGGAGGTTTAAGTGGGAAGATGCCTGATCATGGGCATCTTGTGCTAAGACACTTTCAGAGAAAAAAACTTTCACAGTGAAAATCAGAGATTTGTGCTGGAGTCACAAGGATATTGAGACACGATCCATAGAGCGTCTCAAATGATTTAGTTTACAATTTAGTTAAACATCCTCTCCGTAACAGTTTGTTAACCTCTACCAGACAACCTGAGGTTCTTACTGGATCTTGACCTGAAAGAATCCCAGATGACACAGGCATAGAGAGCACATTATTGCTTCACTGCCTTGAAATCGTGTGTCTAGAAAGGACTGAGTAGTGTGGGACTACTGAAGAACCCCTACATCACCCCCTTGCCTTCCTCGCTTCCACAAAGATGTTATTAAATCCATCATTGACTTTCAGATTCCTACCTCTACTGAAGGACTGTGGATTAATAAAGAAGTCCTAAAGATGTCCATATTCACTATCAGTCTAGCTAACTGTTTGCACTGGAAAAAGCAACGAAAGCCTTTATGAAGTAGCAACACATGCTTCTTTTTAGGGAAAGAAATATTAAACTTTCTCTATATTCTAAAATTCTAAAAACTTTCACTATATTCTAACACCTTTGACTCTAATATACCTGCCAGGGCTGAGGGGAAGGAGACTGCTAAGTTTTGCCCTGGAAAAGAGTGGTTTTGTCACTAAAGACGGCAAATCTAAGACACCTGGATTTGATTGCTGTTTTCTGGCTTCAAATTCTGCTTGAAAGCTAATTACTAGGATTTTCCACACATATCAAAACACTCCCTGTGGATAAATTTTTTGCACTTTCAAATTGGTAAGACCGTACTCCAGGCATGCATTTCTTCTTATCCAACTCTCAAAATTTTCTGATTCTACAAGAAGTAGTTTTCCCAAAATTTTGTTTATGCGCAATGATAAAATGTTATCTCTATTGCAATACTCTAATGGTGAATAGATAAAACATGTTTAAAGATAAAATGCATTCAACTCGAGTACATTTTTCAGTTGCATTCCTCAATCACAGGTTTGAACCTGAACTTCAATTCGCATTTATAAACTTACAAAGGATTACTGTGTAAGTTTTAGAGCTTAGAATAATGTTTGCTTAGACCCTGCTCACAAACAAAAGTGATAATATTATATATATTTTGTTTCTATATTATATATAGGAACAGAATATATATATATTCCTTTATTATAGGGACAGTAATAGTTTCCAGATTAAGAAGTTTTCAGTTCTTCCCATTGGGTAATTTTGTATAAAAATCTTGCCTTTTAGAAATTGTCTCAAAATCGTATTGAAGATTGTATTACTTATTGTATCACTGAGAGAAATGTTTCTCATCTATTCAATTACCAATTGTCAACACCTTAGAGAAATATCCATTATTTACTAGTGTCAACTCAAAAGGACGTTATCTACAAAGCCAAACAGTCCTTATATTTCTGGTTCTTTTCCTGAATTACAGTTCTTCCAACCCAGCTTTGCCCTGGCTTATGTATACTAAAGAAAAGAGTATGAATCAATAGTGCTACATTGCTTCTCACAGCAAATGCTCAGTTATATGCCCACCTCTGTCTTAGTTAGGGTGTTTTGCTCACTTTCCAACTGTGCAGTGCTTTTATCTTGCCCAGATACAAATTAAGGACTGTTTTTGCAGGCAGCTTCAGCAGCAGCTGCTTTGCAACACACACATTTCGCATTCTTGCTCAGCGTGATTGCTAGTTTTGTTTTAACACCAGAGGCTGTTTTTTGATAAGGTCCTTTGCAGATTTTTGCACTGCTATGAAGATTTGCAGAGCACAGTCTTGATAAAGATCAACGATTTTAACCACAGTGCCGTGACCCATGTTTCCTGTATTCTGTTTAATGACTTGGCGTGTGTTGGAGATGCTATATTTATATCTCTGATCTTCTTAATTTACAAGAAAGACTGAGGAGTGAGTGCTCAGCGATGCTCTTAGCCATCCACCTGCCTTATTTCATCCTTACTAGAGGACATCTTCCAGGTAAAAGAAGAGGAGATACTTAAATGCTATTCCTGACTTTACAGAAAAATTTTAGAGAGTGATTGAAAGAAGAGCCACAAAAGCCATTTTCAACATCAGACCAATATCTCTACCTTTTTGTTTTTCCCAAAACAAATACAGTAGAAATTTTATACTGTCTTAACACACAGCTTGGATTATGTATTGATCCATCTCAGTCTTCATTGCCTCCAAAGTAAAATTCCTCAATCTGGCTGGACTAGAATCAGTGGGAAATAATTTGATCCTCTCTACAATTCCCCAACCAAACGCATATGATATGCCACAAACTAGAGTTAACCTGGAGTTATCTCCCAGTTCAGAGGAAAGATATGCCCCAGCACATGGCCATAGGTTAATCTTAACCCTGAAGGACCATTCCAATGACTGAACATTCATGTTTAATGATGTTTGCTGTCTCTCCTCAGATGGAAGTTCCAAAATTCCCCTGCAGATCCTATGTGATATCTGCCAGTCCTGCATGAATGTTTAGAGTCTACAGCAGCAGTACATATTTAGACTTCCAAATTCCCATCCTACACTCCCAGTGCACTAGATTTTGGAGACAAGATGCTAGGTCCTAGCCCTGCCTCAGTCAAGTCATCCAAGGAAGAAGGTTCTTGTGCCACGATTTCAGTACTTGCACTACTGAATACATTCATATGCAGTCATGGATGTCACTTGCTCCTACACCAGGTGAAAATTTGTAATACTATTCTTAATATATTAGAGATTAGGCACGCAATATACCTTGTAAAACAAAAAAATGCTCTCAAGAAGTGACACCTCTGAGATTTCAAACATACCTGGACATACCATAAGTTTACTACCAGTTCCAAATGCAAGTTTGCCATAATTCCCAATATTACACTGTGACATGCTGCTTTGCAAAAAAACATGTGCATAACAGTCTATTCTGAATTAAGATTTATAACCAGAGGAATGCAAGATTCTTATTGGAATAATCTATCACAAGTTTTGGACACCTCTGTACGATATATAGTGAAATAAACACTCCCTTCAGTCACATTAAGCCTGTTTAGTCATCTCTTCCACTAAACTAGCTGTTGTCCTCCACCTAACTAGACATGTTTATTCCTTCAGCTGTCTCCACACCCTAGCAGCACCTGTTTGTCAATCTGTGCATGCATATAGTTTCTCATATAGCATCCAGAAGCCTGCCAGCTGTTACCACTGAGTCTGACCAGTCTGTTATTTTTTTGTTTCAGTGCACTCCACCCTGTTTAATAAAATGCCCACCTTTGACGGCCTCCTTTGAAAACAGCCTCCCTTGTTTTTTGATTGTTTTTTAGTATTTTTTATATCTCCAAATCTCAGCAACTACCTTGAAATCTTCTACAATATCTACCAGATACTATAGTAACAAAGAAATTACTGCGATTATTTTTAGGCAGTAACCTACATCTGAACTACATTTTGCTATTGTTTTAGGAAATATTTACTTTATTACAATTTTAAATGAATTGGATTTTTCCACTGTGAAACTCAGATCCCTACATCTCAGAAATCTTACTCGATTTTACCCTGAGCTGGGTTTTATGGACAAAGATAATTTGGTATATATTCATAGACAGTGTTGTTTTCTATAACAAAAATCTACTTTATACAATCCAATCAACTCCAATCATCCTAAGTAACTTGCCCACTGCCCTGGTTCTTGACTATACTATACTATACTAAGCTCAGTTTCTCTGTATGTGTGAATTGTGATGAACTGCCTTGGAAATAATTGCATTATCTTGAAACACATTGTTTTCTCATGTTTCGCAGATTACTGTATTTGCTTCATTTGTGTCATATCTTCTACTGAAAATAAGGAAGGTAAATTTCTATCCAATGAATGACAATGTAGCCCATTTACAGCTGTGTATCCACCTGCAACTCGGCCTGTCAACAAGCTTTAGATATGTAGCAAGGATTATAAGACTTTATCCATATATCCATATTCTGCACCCACACACTTGCAGTGCATTTTATCTTACTTCTTTGTACATTTGTTATTTTTCCTTTTCATTCCTACATCCAGCCTTGACAAAATCACACTTTCACTCAGTGAACACTGTTACTTTACATTATTACATATCACATCTACATTTTTGCATTTCACTTCATTTCATTTTTAGCCTGGTTCCATTCCCCAAGATAGACCCATTCTTATAGTATGGCGATAAACAGACTCCCTGGGGAAAGCCAAACTCTTAAGTTGCTCTATAGTGTAACTATCACTGTCAGTTTTTAAAGTCAAATTCTAATGTCATCTATATCTAGTCCATCATGACTTCTTATTACCTCAAAAATAAGAAGTTTGGTTCCACTTCCCCATATGGAAGCTAGAACTAACACTGTGTGACAGGTCTTGGAAGACAAGACTGGTGGGTCTTGGAAGACAAGGAACAAGAAAGAGGCACAGGACAATGCTGTCAGCAAACCTATCTACCTCTGAGAGAAGCTGCTAACACCTATAAACATTTCCCCAGATTCTCTTTTAACCTCTAATTGACAATTTAACCTATTTTAACCTATAATTTAATTTAATCTCTTTAATCTAATTTACTTTAACCTCTAATTACTGATTATCTTTTCACACTTTCAAATTTATGGGAATAGCTACATATAACTATAGTCACCTCAGATGTCAGAGATGGGAAGAAACTACTCCTTAAAATGAGTTACTGGGTTAGCTTGCTTTGGTATATCCAAAGCATGATCCCTGCACTTCTCATTGCATAATGTTTCCCAATATGAGACTCTTCCCACTGAACATTTTTTGTTTAATTTTTCATTGTCCTTTGTGATTAGTTTCTCATCGTTTTTCCATTACATGACCTAAATATCTATGGAGTTTTATGGAGAGCTTTGTGTCTGTACTAGGGTGCTAAGATACAATATGCACAGTCTTCTACCACTCTTCAGCATAATTGCATAGAGTATCTAACACCTCAATGAGAAGCAAGGCAGGATCTCTGCCTTGCTGATGTTATAATACACTTGTGGTAGGAGGTCACTGTCTTTGGAAAGAATTGGTTTTGGGACTCCCAGGCTTATGAAATTACCTTTCACATCTCTAAGTACCGTTGAGAGTGCCTTGGAAGCTCTTCTCTAGATTAACAACCTTTAGAATAAGCTGGGACACACAAAAATCCGCCCCAAAACTCCTTTTGAAGGGAGGAGAGGGAGGAGAGAAAAACCTGGTGTACCTGGGATGGCTGGGCACCTATAATATTGTCTGTATGGCTATCCTTGAATTCAGTAATGACTTCTGTCCTTCGGCTTCCTTTAAGTCCCTTTTCACCAGCAGACCATTCCTCTTACTTAGGGGTTTCACTGAAAATCTTATTCTAATTACACAAAAAACACTCCTTCCTGTGTCATGGAAACCTCAGTAAGTGCAGATGTATCTCTCTTTCCTCTGGACGGCTACTGGGATTCTTCCACAGCGTAGGAGAAATTATGCAAAAATGGACTCTGGTCAACCAGGCCCATGATAAAAGCACTGAAAATACAAAACTAACAAAAAAAGACTGAGAAGCAGGAGAGGAAACCTACTTGGATGAACGTGTAACTGCGTCCCTGGACCAAACTGCATTTTTGCCAGGCTGTTCACACAATGATTTGCACCCTAACAAGAAGCCACAGGACCAGCCTGCTCTTGAATCCCCTTTTCCTCATTTTGAAAGGAGTGAGAGGAATCCCTAAGGCAGGAGATGGGATTTGTGTCAGAGTCTACAACACTGAACGGACGACAAGGCAAAATTCAGAGATGAATGTCTCTATCTCTTGTGAGAAAACCAGTCGCTCACTGGCACAGTGATTTTCCCAATACTCTGCATATATCCCTCTATATTTATGTCTCTATTCAGAGGGGAAAAAATAAGAAGCACAGCAGTGCTCAGAACTGTTAAGCTAGCCAAACAGGAAATATTTAAACCAGACAGACTCAGAACCTAGGGAAAATTGCTCAAAAGTCACAATGTACCAAGTAGAACAGAACCGAAGTTGTGAACCCCACCTCACCTGCTTTGCACACCCCGTTGAGGCATTGCTCAGCTGTTGATTCTCTGTGAATCTATGCTGAAAGACACCTCTATTACTGTTCACAACTAATCTTTCCACTTGTCTGAAATTACCTCTGTGTGGTGGTCTTAGAACATTTCTCTGTTATCTAAAATGCTGCACCTAACCACCTTTCTATCCACCACAAGGTGTTTGAGGTCCAGTTGTTTGCATACATTCCTTGTCTCAAAACTAACTGCTGGCTTATCTCGTCTGCACTAAGTAACCTAGCTCATATGTTCATCTTGTCCTGTATAAGCTGATCCTCATATGAAACTGTAGTCTGCATGGCATTCCATGGACACCTAAGACTTTTTGGAAAAGGAAACACATGAAAGCTCAACACTCACTTGGTTTCACAGAGAGTCTCGTCCCTGAGCCAAAGGTTAACTTTCCGTAGCCGGATCCGTATTAACACAGCATTTCCTTCCATAACAAAAAGCCTAGCAAGGCACCTCAGAAGCACCCTTTTTCCCAAAGGCTTGGCCCGCCTTGGCCAAGAATATAAGGGGCACCACACAAGTGTTATGGGGTCAGGGAATCGGGGTATCCCAGGGCTGGAAGCAGAGTTTAACATCCAAGCTATAGCAGATTTCTCCCGAGAACAGAGAAAAGCAGCTTTACAGCACACATTCCCTGGATGTCAAGGAAAGCTCTAAAAGTACTAGGCACACCTGCCACATGTATAAACCACTTATTGGGCATCACAAGGAGTCTTGTTCCACTCCCAGAGAGGAACAGGCACCTCTGATCACACATGGCATTCTGCCTGATAACAAAATCACTTGCTAGTTATGTTCACACATCCTTTACCAAGAGTCCAGTCACACTGCAGCCTTCAAATACACAAAGGAAAAACAAACAAACAAACAAAAAAACCCCAGAAAACAGAAATCCCTAATCTGGTGGAAGACATACATGGAGAGGGCTTCTTCCAATCCTAAGTAACCTTTTAAATGGGGGTTAGCACCCCCATTTGACTTGGTTAGATGCCATCTTGCCTTGTACTTTTTGACGGTCACAAAGGTGTCTTATAGATAAGTGTGTCACTTCTGGACACCTAACCTCTAATGCCCCATACAACATGAGCTTTTTCCAAGCTGTCATGCATGACAGAGAAAAAGTCACCTCTTACAACTGCAGCAAGTATCATTTTGGGTAATACTATTAGAACTGTTAAAATGTCCAACTGCAAGTTAAGGAGCTTTCAACTGAGAAGCTCATCTAGAAGAGCCATGACCGGTGAAGCCAAACATGTTATGTCTGTCTTCAATAGTTGTAGAGCAACCATCCAAGATCTACTGGTGAGAGCAAACTGACCCACTCCATGTTACGTGGTCACACAGGGATGGTCATGTCATGCCAGGGACATTCCTGAGAAAGTAAGAATTAAGGCCTATTTATTTTTATGGTAAAGCAAGTGGTTTGTTAACGGGTAAAAAAAAAAAAAAAAAAAAAAGAAAAGGAAGGGAAGGGAAGGGAAAAAAGAAAAATAGTCACAATGGGTGAATGAGTATGCCTCCCTTTTCTAAAATAGGGTGGAAAATCACCTTAAACTTACTTGGTCTTATCCTTAATCGAGTCCCATCTCCAAAATTAGGTTTGTCCCAGTTGCTATTCACACAGTGTTTTCCTTCACAGCAAATATGCCATAAGTCATTTATCTCCTCCACTAGCATATGACTTACAAATCTGTGGGTTTTCCTGCTTAGTGCTAGTCTTCCCAAGTTCAGTATTTGGGTAGCCTAGCTTACACTTCCCCTAGAGAATTCCTTCGTTAGGGATGTCATCCAGCTTTGAAGAGAGGCTAGGACTGCTGGCAAAACTTGCTCAACTCTCAAATCAGAGTTCTTTCTCTGAAATCAATAACACACTCCAAAATACTTTGCTTGATTCTATCTGCCAAATCTCCCCTAACAAGCATATAACATCCCTCCCTGTTCAGACCAGGTTCTAACACAGGGCAATTATGGCTTTCTCAAAGACTGAAAACATGGGAAGATGCCTGACTGCAGCCACGAGTAGAAAGCGCAAGGTGAACACAAGACTGATATTCCCAAGAGAGAAATAACATCCTGTAGTAGAAGTGTCGTTTGCAAGCAACATGACCTCAGAAAAGCTGATATTCCCTGTTACTCCATGGATAGTTATAGTAGACCTTCATTAAAATAAATCTTTAATTAAAATAAGTTAGTGTCAAATGTTACCAAGTGATATTTTTGAAGGTTGGTAAATCATTCCAAAACACACTGACCAGCCACAAAGATCCAGCCACCTACAAACCTTGATACAGCAAGGCAATCAATCGCCTCTCCACTGGGCAGCATGGGAGACAGCTAAAGAGCTCTTGCCTCTCACAGCGACCACCAGCTCTTGTTCCTGCCCAAAATTTCTGTCAAAATTTTAACTTACAGAAATCTATATCCCCGCTGGTAAAACTCTCTCTGCTCTGGTTTTACTCCACATCTCTTTGTTTAGACCCTGGGTGAATGGAGTCCACAGATTCAAAGGGAAACCTGTTCCCTTTCTGCTCATTGCATTTATGCTGGATGATGTCCTTTGCTACACTTTATGGAGAGGTCTTCCACTTCTGGCCATCAGCCCACCTGCAAATCCATCCTCCATAAACGCAACTGGGCCTAAACCTTCTCCTAGTGTTCACAATTTATCCAGTCTGGAAATAATAAATATCATGTCCCACAATATTTCTGTCTCTGTTCAGTGGAAAGAAATAATAGAAAACATACTGATACACATGACAATACAGCTAGCCCAAGAAGAAACCTATGAAAGCAAACTGCACAAAAGTCATAGCATAGGAACCAGACTGGACTCTGGTTGTGAGTGCCGCCTCACCAGCCTTCCATAGCCCCAATCAGGCACTGCTCAGCTGGTGATCTCTCTGTCCATTCTTGATCTACCACACATCTATTACTGCTCATGAATAGTCTGTCCACTTCTCTTAAAGCATGTTGGTTATAGAGGAGTTTGGG
>JAWLRI010000302.1:0-18588 GCA_034781795.1 Crypturellus tataupa | reverse complement strand
AATGAAAGGAAAGGAAAGGAAAGCAAAGGAAAGTAAAGCAAAGGAAAGGAAAGCACAGGAAAGGAACGGGGAAAGGAAAGGGGAAAGGAAAGGGGAAAGGAAAGGGAAAAGGAAAGGGGAAAGGAAAGGGGAAAGGAAAGGGGAAAGGAAAGGGGAAAGGAAAGGAAAAGAAAAAAGGATGTCATTATCAAATGTTACCAAACACTATTTTTTCAGGCTGGTAAGTCATTCCAAAAAACACTGACCAGTCACAAAAACACAGCTACAGAGGAACCCTGATATGTCAAGGCAATCACCTCTCCATAGGGCAGCAAGCGAAACAGCTAAAGAGCTCTTGCCTCCCAAAGGGACTCCCAGGTCTTGTTTCTCCCCAAGATTGCAGGCAACAACCCCCTTCTCACTAAGGCACTTACAGGGTTTCACAGAAAGTCTGGTTCCATGTCCAAAGGTGAGCTTGCCAAAACCTGTGCCTGTATATTGCCACAGCTACACACATCCTTACAAGAACCCTACAGCCAGCAGGAAGGACACATCCTCACTTTCTGAAGTGGCTGGCATGTGTCTTTTCCTGCTGAGAAAGGGGATTAAAAAATAAAAATAAAAATAAAAATAAAAATAAAAATAAAAATAAAAATAAAAATAAAAATAAAAATAAAAATAGGTGTGCCTTATAATTCTGATACGTGAGCAAAAGAAAAAGCATTACCTGGGCAGCAGAGATACTTACTTGACTTCACAACTAGACGGGTTCCTGTCCCCAACACCTGTCTGTAGTTTCCTATATTCACACAGTCATTCACACCACAGCAAAAACTACCAGCTGTTATTCCAGTCCCTCCACAAGGAAACTCCAGGAGAATAACTTCCAATCCTAAACAGCCTTTTAAAACCAGGTTTAGCACTAGCCTTGATAAGATTCGATACAGAATTAGAAAAGTTAGCCCTTGCCTCCACTGTGTGATGGTCACAGTGGTGTCCTACGGAGAAGTGAATCATTTCTGAACATCTACCCTCAAATACCCCATACAACATGGGCTATTTCCAAGCCCAGTTAGCCCCTTCCCTATAGGTCACTTGGGTAGAAATTTCGCTGGCAGAAGGGAATCTGCAATTGTGATCCTGAATTAGAGCTGTGGAAACTCTCTGGTGCAACTGAGAACATTCAGCTTTTCTTCAGCAATTGAAGAGCAGCCACCGAAGCTGTGCTAGAAAGAGCAAACTGACCTGCTCCATGTTACATGTCACACAGGGACGGTCATGGCACACAGGGGCCATTCATGATCAAGAAAGGCTGAAAAAGTATTCCTTTTAATGGGAAAGCAAGGAAGCAAGGAAGCAAGAAAGCAAAAGAGGTAAATACATAAGGGTAAGCCTTAGTAGCCTTTTCTTGAAATTCATGCAACACAAAACACTCTCTGCTCAAAACAAATAAACAAAACTATACACGCACACACACAAAAGAACACTCTAATAGAATGTGTGTATCTGCCTTATCTAGACAATGCAGTGGAAAAAGCCTTTAAAACTTACTTGGTCTTATCCTCAAGTGAGTTCTACCTCCAAATATGGTTTTTCTTCCATTCTTATTCACAGAGTATTTTACTTCACAGCAAAAACCTGTAGGTCATTTCTCCCCTCCTCTACCTCTTTACCTTGAAGGCTATGGACTTGCTCACTTGCTGCCAGTCTCCCTAAGTTAATTCTCTGAGGACATAAAGAGGTGAACAAAAGCCATACTTGAGGTGGGATTCCTCTCTCCATGCGTGACAATCTCTGAGTTGCTCAACTGTTCATTCACCATAGAAAGAGAGTCACTGCTACTATGTGGTCTGTAGAGGGGGCTCTCGCTGTAGTCTATGGAAAGGACAGTCGACATCCAAGGCAGTTGTCCAGGACACCATTCTAAGCATTGCTCCAGAACCCACTCTGACTCATTTTGGAAAATTCTCCAAGGGAAATAAGACATTTAGTTCTTAACAACCCTTAGCAACCCACACTTTCATTTCATCCCTAAGATCAATAGATACTGAACATGATGCCTCCACCAGAATCGTTATATAATGCCAATTTCAAGTCTTCAGTCTCAAGATTTTTGATTCAAATCATGTACTTACTTGGCTTTACAATGAGCCGTGTTCCTTTGATAAACTGCAGCTTGTCATAGCCAGTTCTTGAATCCACACATCATTTACTTCCTTTGCAAAAACCTTTCCTTCTCTGTGAAACAGGGAAGTGTCTGATTTCTGAATAGGAATGAACTAAGATACCCCCATCCCAGACTTACTCACTCCAGCAAGGAAAATCTAGACATTCCATTCTGGAAGCTACCTGGACAGGACTTTTTTTTAACCTCTTATTTTTACAAAGAGTTCAGATTCTATGCAAAATTTTAAGTATAAGGGAATTTGCAAAATAGGTGAATACATTTACCATTGCAATCAAATAATTAGCCATGAATTTCTGCAATGGATATGCATGTTTTCTTATTCATATGCATAAATCATGTGAATTCAAACGTATTTAAGTGGATAATTTGTTCTTATAAGACATTCAGAGATTCGTGAATGCAACCCCACATATGACTTCTGCCACCACATGCGGGCATAAAGCATTTGCTGCATTTTGTAGTCAAGCAAATACACAGCTGTATAGTCCAAACACCTTTTGGTCCCTACTAAGAAAACCTTGATTTTCCTCCCATCACTTTTTACATTTTTCTTTTTATTCCTAGTTTTCCCTTTCTTGTACCCCCCACCAACATTTAACTTTAACTTTCTGGAAAAAAGTGCACACTTGTCACAGAATTCACCAGAACTCTGGTTTCACCCCTATGAATCTAAGGCTAAATCCATTAGTAATACCATTCTGATCACAGAACCAATTAGAATTATTTAGTCTGAACCTGACATAATAAAGGCAGGAAAACTAAGCATAAGATTCCTGCAGTGTTTGAGGTCCACACCATAAAATAGAAATGAAACCCTATCTCTACATGGAGAGTATGAAGAAATGTAGGTAAAAATGTGAAAGGCTGTTACTAACATGTGGCTTTATCACTAATACTGTCCCCTTTCCAATTATTTGCTTTCTTCCTGCTGTAGTTGCACTGTCAGATATTCCTCTATGAAACTCAGCTCTGAAATGTGAATCTGAGAATTTCTAGTCTAAAATCATGCAGGCATTCTCCAAACCTAAATGAAAAAGTTGGGCCTTTCATAACACACATGCACACAAAGACATATTAGGTACACATTTTGTGGGCTATGTCATTAGAGCAACCAGAAGTTTAAACACATCTGTAGATATGCTTAAAAACTAAAATCTGTCTTGAGACCATTACTTCTACCTGAAAACTTACTTGGAAGCACAGACAGGTGAGTTCCTTCAGCAAAAGTGAATTTTTCATAACCACTACCAGTTACACTATGGTAAGTGGCTTTACATAAAACTTTACTGGAAGGATTAAAGAGATTCCCCATGATCACAGAAAAGTACAATTTAATATTGCCTTGGTAAAATGCTTAGGAGGGCATGAGCAAAATGTTCTTGCTGTGTTCATGATTGTATCCTCAAAGTTTCATTTTGTTAGTTAAAAATGAGCTAAGCTACCTCGTAAACCAGAAACATTATCATGAACGTCACAGTGAAATACTCTGCTGGTCACATTAGTATATATTGAGGGGGCTGTAGAAGCAATCAAGTGACAAGATATACTTTTTTTTTCCATTTTGAGATATTTCAAATGAAACATGGATATTAAAAGAGGAGAGCATTTAATATGAAAAATTTCCAGAGTACTTTTGTATCAATATATGAACTTCAGAAGAATTAAAGGTTTGTCTAAAAGATTTGTCTAATTTTTTTTTTAAAAGGATTTGTCTGAGTTGCTTCACACTCCTTCCTTTGGGAGGGCCCCAGCACTGAGGATAAGAAAAATCAGTAATAATGGGTCTTTCAATCTTGTGGGTAATCCCCAAAGCTGAAAAAAGTTTTTGCAAGTCTCCAAATAAATTAAATACTTTAAATTTACATGGGGAAATGAATTAGTAAATTGGTTTGATATTAAAGATGAACCTTGTAAATCGAAGTTATCTTGTTAAGGTTTATCTAGGACATATTATACTTCTCACTTACTTGCCAACAGCTATTCTTATTCCCTGGCGTAATGTTAATTGCCCAAAGTTTCTTGTTTCTGCACATCCAGGAAGACTTTAAAAAAAAATCCAGAGATATATAATTGTCCTCTTAACTTCCTCTTCTACAGAAGAACTTATCTAAGCTAAACTAGGTCTATTAAATGATGATACCCTTAAATTATTATTGAATGTGACCAATAACTTGACTAAAGAGAATTAGGGAATTCTCTAGGATATAAATCCTCTAGCTATAAAAGCAATAATAACATGTTTCTTTTTAAAACATTTGCAGAACTATGTGTCCCTTTCTTTTTTTGTTTTTTGTTTTTCAATTTAAATCGGAAATTAATTTCTTTCATCAAAATGTATTTATCCATAAATGTATCTGTCACACACAAAAATATTCATAAGGCATTATTTCACTAAGAAACAAGAGGAAGTAGTATTGTAGTCAGGTTATTTCCATTCCTAGGTGTGAATTATGATTTGCAGGGAGAACTCAGCATGATGTTATTTGCAACAAAAGCTTTAATGAACTCAGTTTCTACTGAGATATCGAATTTAACTGGCGAATATAGTGTCAACTCTGTCTTAAAATCCAGAGGTAACTGTTCTCTGGGGGACACTGTCAACATCCAAAACAAATTGTAGCAAATTGCTGATTTTTCTGTGGTACAGATGTGTCATATCCAATCACACAGGCAGAAAAAGTCTTATTCAACCTAACTACTAATGTGAGATGAATTCCACCTTTTTCCTTATTTTGGAAACCATTTGGAAAGAAATGAAAGGCACTTCCAGAAAGGCACTTCTGGAAAACACTAGGATCTTGCCTGTTCCTGTATAAGATCTGATTGTCTCTCTTTGGGCAAAAATCTGTATTTACTGGTATTTTCTGAATATCCAACAAGGAAATTGCCAAAAAATATTGAAGAAATATTTTTCACCAATGAATTTAGATGATCAGGACACCAGTGAAGGACATTAATATAGTTATAACAACATTTGACATTTCGGTGCTGCTTAAATCCAAGTGAGATACAAGTTAAATATGAATTTCTTGGAATACCAGAAGATAAGTATTCACATGTCAGTCCACAAAATATCCAAATGGAGAGATTTCATCCCAAAACTCAAATTAAAACAGTAACCCAAATAATCACTAAAACGCTACAGGAAAATAGCACTGAACTCAGCTTCATCTGGAGCCCATATGTAATGCATTCATCTCTCAACATCCCTTGACAACATATTATGTGGCATCCAAGCTTCCAAAGCCTCCTTTTTAGCTGCATCCTTCTATGGTAACAGCAATTACAAAAATTATAATAATTAACTGCAACTATGAGGTTGCTATGAAAAGAAAAAAAGGAGTTTTTTTCCTTTTCCATGACACTTTCTCCATCCACTTAAGTTGCTGCATATTTTATCCCACCTTGCACAAAACTGCAGCAGTGAGACATCTTACCTTATCTAAGGCTTCCTTGTCCCGTTCAGTCTGTAGCTATCTATAAAGATATTTGCTGAACACAACAATGATACCCCTTTACTTTGGTCTTTTTTTTTTTTTTGAAGCAGTACAAAAATGTGAACTCTAATTTGTTTGCACTGTGAGCTCTTGCAGCTTTAGCAGGAAGAATTATTTGTTCCAGTCTTGGTGTAAAACTTTCCTTATCCTTTAAAGCAAATTCAAAGTGCTACTTTCAAAACTGAAAAATTGAGATGACCAAATGCTCCTACCATCTATATTTTTTCCCTAACAATTCCCTACTAGGATTTCATTGGAAAACAACAAATACACACAATTTTCTGTTTATGATAGGCACTCTGCAGAGATTTATGCTCTGCAGTAGGAGATATTAATTCAAGTTTCAGAATTTAGAGTGGGAGCATGGCACTTGTAAATGACATCTTCGTGTTTCCCTATCTAAAAATGAGCAGCTTACCTGACGTGTTCCACACGCATATATGAGCTTCTGAGTTGTAAGGCCCACAGCAGTTCAGCCCTTTATAAAAGCACTGCTTCCATGCTCTTCTGAAATACCAGATGTTTTCATTGCACACGAATTTTAACCCTTTCTTGTCTAACAAAACGTATCAACAATGTTAATTCTATAGCAATTTGCAATTTAAACTCAGGAATTTATTATTAAAAACCATGAAAGATACCATATACAAAGAATACAAAATAAGAGCAAAAAAGTTTATCTCCCCTCTCCCAATACATAAATATAAATAAGAAAAGAAATGCCCAATATTATTCCTGCTTTTCGAGACTTTTTTGTCTTCCATTCAACATTTGGAAAGATGTTTATTTAGGGTGTTGTAATGCTTTCTGCCACAGGAGAGAGCTGTTAGCTTGTGACTTGAACTTGCTCAGCAAGAATAGACATACAGTTAGTAGCTGGTAACTTCTCTCTAAAGCTCCCACTAAGGGGAAACAATGTGAAATGTCTTTTACTGGAAGGATGTGTTTGCCTTAAATGCTTTAATGCGTTAGATACAAATTGTGGGTGGCATCTTATAATGAGAGCACACAACACAAAGTGTTCTGTGAATCATTGAGAGTAACAGGGCTGACATACTCTTTGGAGTTGGAACATTCAACCACTGACTTTCAAAGTTCAGGGTTGTTTTAGTACTGTCTATTGGTAGAAATGCAGATGTTGTACCTTGTGACTTATGTTGGGCTCTTTAAATCTCTCATTATTTTTTGGCTGTTGTATGCTGCTAAAGATAACTGGCTTCTCAGAGCAGTTGCAGCTTGGAAGAGAAGTTATGCATATGACAAGCAGAGGATCCTCAACAGAGAGGTGAAGGTGTACATTTGGCATGCATAGAACTGTAAATGTTTGCTGGGAACACCTATGAAGTTGGGTAATAGTCAAATATGACTATATACTATATATAAGCTGGCAGAAAACTTTGTCAGTGATAATGATTAAACAATTCATAGTGTTTAAAAAGATCTGAAGCCTCTCAGTAGCAAAATGTGAGCTTAGCACTAGCAACAGGTAAAAAAGAAGTCTAAGCATACTGTGTGTATCTTAGTAAGTTAGAATAAGAAAATAATTCAAAAAGAACTAAAATAAATTAGAACAGAATAGCCATAAAATTACACCAAGAAGAAATGGTTTTCTGAAACTTCCTTTGATGTTGACAAAATTGAATAATGCTTAAAGTACTGCTGAGAACAGAATACCAAAATGAGCTCATCTATCTAAAACATGTCATGCTCTTTAAGCCACCTCTGGGTAATGGAATTTTCAAAAGTTAGCAAAGTAGCTTAAATTTTCACTGGAGAGCTAGGCAATTTTTACTGCATGTTGTATCTCCTTTGAATGAACTTTTTTCATAGAGAAACAAAGTACTTTTCTGAAGCGACAGGTCATAGAAGTTATTTTACAGTTACAATAAATCTAATAAAGAAATCACTGTGATGACACCTAGTCAAAAAAGAAATTGCTTCATATCTAATAAAAATCACAAGACATGCCTATACATACATTTGAAACTCTCAGCACAATCATTAAGAGAAACATGCTGAATTATGTAATTTGATTAATCACTGTAAATATTGCCATTTTGTGTGGAGGAAAAAAAAAGTGCTGATGGTTAAATATATCTTTAAGTTTTCTCTTAAAATATGGATCATGCTACATAAACTGTAATATACTGAAAATACTCTGTGAAAAGGCTTGGTGTTAATTAGGAAAAAAGTCAAATTTCCTTCAAGATATTTAGTAGACAAGGGTTGATTATATGCTCTCTTCTCTGAGTCACTGCTGACTCATTTGTTGAAATCCTGTAAAGAAGAGGAGTGATTTATTCAATGGATTGGGAAAAGTTTTCTAAAAGTTTTTGTGCTGATTCTGCTTCTGGGCTACCTGAATCATTTATAAAATGATTTCATATTAATTTAAATGAGCCCTAAGCTAGATTTACGTTTCTTGTGACCAAAGTCACTGAGAAAATGAGCTCCACTATTTAGGTCTTGAACATGAAAAACTACCTGTAGATTAATATGAAGGAAAGGGCACACCTTCAAAGTATCCATAACTCTCACTGGATTGTGATGCAATTCCTTGAGCAATGTAAGTGCCACTGATGCTTCTTTCTTACTTCAAGAAATAAAATGTTTCATGACCATGAGTAAAGCTTTTGGTCAGGAGATCTCTCACTCCCAGTATAATGATAGACACAGTATTTTCTTTGTGTAGTCATCTGCAAGAAAACAACGGATTTTGGCAAGCACATAGTAAGAAAAGTCCATCTTAGTTGAATCTCTGACTTTTGATGTTGTTTGTTTCAGATTTCAGATTGTGTTCCCTGTAAGTCTGAACTGGCTCATCAGTCAAGTTTCTTCCTCGCCTATTCGCCACGTTTCTCCTCAGCCTGCTCAGAACTGACTTCACTTATGTTATGGGCTTCAGCTCCCAATAGTCCTCATCAAATGAACAATATCGACTAGGGTTCAGTTTTCTAGTGTTTCTTCTTGTTAAAGGACGGAGAGAGATTGTGTGTCTGAATATGTATCTAGCTTCTGCCGTTTCTGCAGCTGTAATGGATGGTCTGATAAGGTATTGCCTTTCCCCACTATCTTTCTTGTGTAAAAAAGAGTTTCTTAAGTGCCAAAAATCCTTGTAGGAAACAGATATTTCCCTGACTTCCAAGGTATTTATGCATTTCGCACTCTCAAGTTTAGTTGTCCCAGATTAATCTAGTCAGTGTGGGAGTCTGTCTCCTAAAATAAGCAGCACTTTCCTTCCAGAGAAAGGTCAGGCACCAGTAGCATAGTAGTTTTCTTAAAATAAAGGGAGAAAAACAAACTGCAACAAGTTTGGCTATAGCATGAGGATATCCGTGTTGCCTCTGAATGCCTTGGCCATATCCAATATCCACCCTTGGCAATATCCATTCTTGGTATGATAGTGAAGAAACATTGTTTTGACAGATGTGACCTAGTGCTTTCATTTCACATTCTGTAGCCAGTAATAAAGCCTCAGGGGTGCCATAGGCCTAGCCATCAGGTTCACCCAATCCAATGGGGGATAATTTTGCTCAGTATGGAAAAGAGATAAACTGTGGTAAGAGGCTGAAGGAAGGATATTGCCTCCTTTGCACTCTCCCTGGAGAGTTTGAACCATCTTCTCAAAAATGTATTTGTCATTGTTTGACTAATTGAGATGTAAATAATGCACATTTGGATGACTGACATTTTTGATGGTTATCAAGGACATGGGTTTTCCCACATGGGCTTGATTCACAGTGGTGTACAGTGCAGTCTGCAATACTTATGGAGGAGCTGCACAGGTCTTGAATTTCTTCATGATGCAAATTAGCCCTCTAATGTCCTACACCTATATGTTTGGGAATTGAAAATTAAGACTGATGTCTTAATTTGGTTGATATATTTCTGTGTCAGTCAATATTGTGTCCCTCAGTAGTCAGACATTTGTAGACCTTTCATTTTGCTTAGTCTGTGTTACAAGTTTTTCAGTCTGCCAGTTCTTGTATACCCAACCAGAACCACTCAAAAAAACCTAATTCCTTGATTTGCACAAATGTGAGGCTTGCTTGTGAGGCTGGAAAAGGTTTGATATGGAGTACAACACAAAAGGTTAGAGTATCATCAGTGAATCAGGATAAAAATACTAGTGAGTAAAATGCCTGATTTAAATTATATTGGTGGAATGAATTTTAAAAAGAATTTTCCTGGGTTTGGATCTGCTGTGCAAACTTCATTTGTCTTCTGGATAGAGTGAAGGCCTTTATCTACGTTAGAGTGAAGGCCTTTATCTACGTGTCTGTACAGTTTGAGGCACTAACCTTACAAAAGTTAGTTAAATAGACCTTACTATGCATGCTTTGTACGGACTGTCTTGGCACTAGCAGTGCAGAAGTCAGTATCTGAAAAATCTTATAAGTTTCCCCTTGAGGATGTGGTTAGTATGTCTTTTCGAACATGGGGGAGTTCTCCTTGCAAGGTAAAACTCAGTTATAAGCATTAACCACAGCATCCTGCCTGTTGCTTGTGAGAGAAATGTGAGTGCTGGTGTCTTTCAGATGACTAACCAAGTTGTTATGGCAACTGTACTGCTACATCAAACCACCACATGTTATTTCCTGTTGGTCCCTTTCTACTATCAGTGAGTGGAAAAAAACAGCATGTTCTCTCCTTTTCTGAGATCTATATTTTCCTTCCTACTGCTTATTTCAACCCAACTCTTGATAGATTTCTCTTCAAACACATCTTGCTTTTTGCTATGATCCAGAATATCTTGGTTGGGTCTCTTCAAACGTCTCTGAAAGATGAAGTCTTATGCAAACCCCATGAATCTAAAATTCATGCCCCTCCTGAAGCCATTCAATAAGCCAAAGAGACCCTTCCTTTCTCTGTTCAAAGCCTAGAAAAGGCAAAATCAGTCAAGGGGAAATAGTGGCTATCATAGCTGGATTCCTACATCTAACTGATTGTTGGACAGGACAGCTGGATTTCAGGAATCTTCATCCTAAATTCAGAAGAAAGAACAAAACACAGTAACAGAGCACAAATGACAGAACATTTTGGCATAGGAAAACTTTATTTAGTAAACCTAAAATGCAGGAGTCATATCCTTAGCAAAGGAGATACAAGGTAAAGAAATGCAAATTAAAATGTTACTATGGTTGAAGTGAATCATTTCAAGGATCTTCACAACATGCATGCTTTCATCTGCACTAAAAAATTATTGCTACTGAGGCTACCTAAAAAAATATTAAAACTAAATAGTATCTGCTCTGCCAGAATTCTCTAAACTGTAGAATATCTCTACAGAGAGTGATATAGTTTGCCTGTAGAAGGGGTTTGAAAAAGATCATGGATCTATAGTGAAAATCTGATTTTTCAAAACTACCAGAGCAATTTGGATGATTCTATGCAATGTTCAGAGGATAGGGAATCTCAATTTCTACTTATCAAATGGATAAAGTTCACTGGGAATAAGAAATAGCAAAAGCAATAACAATTACTTTTACAATAACTGTAAAAAATCTTTAAAAAGAACTGTAAAAAAAATGACAAAAATCAGCTAGCGGGATTCAACACTTAAGAAAACTTCCAGATAGCTTTAGCTGTAAAGCCGCATGACAAAGTGAAGAGACTGATACATCTATGACGACCAAGAGAAAGGTGCAGTTCTGTGCTCTCAGTTCTTACTGTCAGTAATTCGATGTGTGATGTTGAAATTGCTGTGGGTATGCACTTTGTCCTGAGACTGTTGATGGCAATCTTCCTCAGCACCTGGAATAACAAAGTCTGTTTTAAAGACTTATCCACATTTAAGACATACAGGCCTATCCAACACCATTTAATTGCAGTTAGCTCAGAATGGTAGACACACAAAGCTTAGGCTGAACCATTTTTTGTGCTATTTTGGGTGCATTGACTTAAAGCAAAAAAGAAAAAAAAAAGTCCCTCCTACTCCCTTTTTCTCGCCACTTCATATGATTGATTTCAGGAGCTCACTTTTGACTGTTCACCTTGATTTTCCTCCAGGCATTGTGCTCTGCCACTTGAAACAGTCAGCGTTTTTGTCTTTGTCTTGTTTTTTTTGTGTGTAATTTTATTTTGTTTTATTTTATTTTATTTTATTTTATTTTATTTTATTTTATTTTATTTTATTTTATTTTTCCTTCAGAAACCTGCAAAAGTTAGTCAACGTAAACAGTACGATAGGAACAAATATCACTCCTGGTATAGAAAGCCAAGCGGTCATTCTGGCATCTGCTCCCAGTATTTCCACAAATCAAGTCATGTTTTCCTACCTCAGAAGAGAAACAACTTGATACTCATCAGCGTATTGAAGGCGATGCTTTTTGCCAGCAGGACTCTCAAACCCAGCACAGCCATCGACAGCATGTTCACTTTCTCCGTTTTGATATCTGCTTAGTGAGAAAGAAAAGAGCAGAGAGATCATAGTCTACATTGTGATTTCTCTATACTGGTAGAAAGTGGGGAAAAATTCAAGTCAAAGCTTCAGAGAAATAAACAGTAACAAAGAAAAAGACAAGAGATCACTGGTAGGGAAGAGAGGAGAATGTCTAGATCAGATTTGCTTCCTGATCCTTATTTACTGCTTGCTTATTTACTTCCTGTTTATGCTCTTGTTATGTTCTTCTACCTTGAAGATGATTGTTTATAGATGAATATATATTCTGATTCTTTTCCACCTGAGACAATAAATTTTTATGCATTTGTATCAGTTCCCAACATGGTAGCATAACTTCACAATTCCTGTATGTAACCAACCTTTGGTAGAGGTGTCTGTCATGTTGCAAACATTCGCTGTTACTGGTTCTTCAGTCTCCTTTTCTACAGTGGAATAAAGCAAAATCTCTATTAAAAATACGTAAAATTTTAAAGGGATTGAACAAAGTTCAACAGGTGAGAAACACTGCCTGAAACTCACTATTTATAACATTAATTAAGAAAATTGAACATTAAGAATATTTAATTTAAAATTGACATTAAGAAAATTTTGCTTTATGTGTAATTGCAGCAAACAAAAGAATCATTTGGTTGTTTTCTTAATAAGTAATTAACAAATACATGGGGGGCAACAAATGTTTTTTGTAATAGTGATTTTAACCAAAAATAAACTATTTTCACTTTTTGTTGTTTTTAGAAAAGCAATCTCAGGTTATCTTCTAGCAGGTATGATGACCTGTCACTAGAGCATTGAGTCTTTAGTAAACGTAAATGCGGGTAATTAAGAGCAGTCAGCATGGATTCACAAAGGGAAAATCATGTTAAACTAGTCTGAGTACCTTTTATGATGGAATGGCTGCCTAGTAGATAAGGGGAGAGCAGTGGACATTGTCTGCTTTGACTTCAGGAAGGCTTTTGATGTTGTCTCCCATAACATATTCACGGGCAAACTGAGGATGAGGTACACTATAGGTATCCAGGTAGTGAGGTGAACTTAAAACTCTCTGAACAGCAGAGTTCAGAGGGTTGTGATTAGTGGCACAAAGTCTAGTCGGAGGCCTGTAGCTTGTAGTGTACCCCAGAGATCAATACCTGATCCAGTACTGTTCAACTTATTCATCAATGACCTGGATGGAAGGATAGCAAGTTTTCTGATGATTTCAAACTGGCAGCAGTGGCTGATACACCAGATACGTGCTGCCAATTATCAGAAGGATATTGTCAGGCTGAAGAGATGGACAGAGGAGAACCTCATGAAAACTGATAATGGGAAGAACAGAATGTTCCACCAAGGGAGGAATAACTCCATGCACCAGTTCAGGCTGGGGGCTGACATGGTGGAAGAAAGCTCTGCAGGATGTAGCCTGGGAGACAACAAGTTGACCATGAACCAGCAGCATACCCTTGTGGCAAAGAATGCCTGGTCTGCATTAGGAGTATTGGCAGCAGGTCGAGGGATGTGTCCCTTTCCCTTTATTCAGTCCTGGTGAGGGTGCATCCTGAGTACTGTCTCCATGCTTGGACTCCCCAGTACAAGAGAAACATGAAACTACTGGAGAGAGTCCAGTGTAGGGATACAAAGATGCTTAGAGGATTGGAGTATCTCTCATATAAGGAAACACTCAGAGAGTTGGGATTTTTTAGCCTGGAGAGGAGAAGAATGAGGGCATAAATATCTGAAAGAAGGGCGTAGAGAGGATGGGAACGAACTCTTCAATGACAGGACATGAAGCAATGGGCACAAACTGATATAAAAGAAATTTTGTCTGAAAATGAGGAACAACTTTACTCTAAAGGTGACAGAGCACTGGAACAGGTTTTCCATGGAGGTTGTGAAGTCTCCATGTTTCGAGATAGTCAGAGCTGTCTGGACATAATCCAAGGCAATGTGTTCTAGGTGACTCTGCATGAGCAGGAGTGTTAGATCAGAGGTCCTTTCCAACCTCAGCTGTCCTATAATTCTGAGAAGATAGTGTGATTTTTTTTGAAAGAAAATTGAAAAGGAACAATGAAAATTTAAGACCCATTTAGATGCTCTTAAATACTTTTCAGCTTAAGCACCTAGATATCTATCTCAGTCCTGATGGATGCCCAGGGGATACTTCTTAGAGGGAGAAAGAGTAAGTGTTGAAACATTCTATGCCCAGAAATATGTTGCAATTATACCACAAAGTTGTACCTGGTAAAATGTCTTTTCTATAAGTACTGCCATTGAACTTGGCCACGCAGGTTACCTCTGTCTCTGGTTTCACCTGAACCACCTTAATAGTGCTGTATGTCCCCTCAGATGTCACAATAGGTTCGTTCTGTTCGTATACAACTTCATTAGTAGATACTTCCAAACTGAGGTTCTTTGGATAGAAATTCCTTGCCAAACAAACTGCATTCACATTTTTGCTTTCTTCCTTAGCCTTCTTTGATTTAATTGCTATGACTTCTGGAGCAGAAACTTCTCGTTTTCCTGTGGAAAAAATGCATTATTTGGGATATATATTATTGCAAGCTTGTCTTTGAGATGTCATGTACAGTTCAGACACAGTCCAGCTGTGACCCCTCCCCCGCACTGTCATTGACTTAATATCTTTTTATGTTTTTATATTTCCTGCTACTGCTTCCAAAATAGCAGTTCAAAGACAGAGGGGTCTCTAAGGATAGGGTTGTTGCAGGAGCTTTAATTTCTTGAAATTCTAAGCTTGCTTTTGCTAGAACTTGGGTCTATATGTGAATGATTTATTTTGCAAGTGATGGACTGGCAAATGAGAAGGACCTTTTAAGTATGCAAATCCAAGTCAAATTATTCTACTTTCTCAACAGTGTGTTTCCTAAGAATAACACCTCTATTAAGGGCAGTCTGATATAGTCATGAGACATAAAAAATGAATTGTTTTTTCTTTACTACTTCCCCAACCTTCTTTTGAAGCAACTAAGGTGTAAGTGTAGCAATAAGAGTAGGACAAAGAAGGAAGCCTGTTTGTTCTTTCACTGTTGTCTGAGACAACTGCTGTATCAGTGGGATAACTTTCAGAAATGAAGTTCTGCTTCTTCAATAGATCTTTTCATTAACAAATACTCAGCTACTTGACTTTTTGTCAAGTAGGAGAGCAACAATCAGAAGTTGTCTTTGGATTGCTTATCTCCACTTCTCCAGGATTTCCTGATAAGTTCAAATACTTTGAGCTGGGGTGAGGTTTTCCTCACTATATTGCTAATGATGTTAATTATCTCAATCCTGTCTGGAGATGACTAAAGGATAAAGGGAGCTGTATTTGGTTCAACAAAAAGTCTCCTACGTTTTGCAAAAGGGGTAACTTTTTTTTTTTTTTTTTTTTTTTTGGCCATGCATAGAGCTACATTGCCAGTCCACAACTCCAGGAGAAGTGCAAAATACAGTGTAAAATTTGTGTAATAAACTCATAAAAAGGGGAGAACCCTTCCAGGACTGGCAGTTTGATGTCCATGGACAAATCTTCTGACAGTCTTTTTCAACTTAGTAACCAGTCTGCAGTGGCATTTTTAAGTTTAAAATGCTAACAAATATCAATACATGAAAAGAATTCTTTAGAACTGGACTTCTGAAAGACCATGAAGGATGCATGTCTTATATTTTCACACTATTTGGTTTCTGAGCTTCCTTATACAATCTATCAGCAGAGTTATTCTGAAACTTTCAGATGTATTCTTCCAGTTTATAAACCATTGGTCTTATAGATCATCTCTGCCTGTTTTCAGAAAGATAACCTCTCAGCTGAGTCAAGCTATTTTGCATTATCTGAAAATATGTCCATGAATTCTTATATTCCTTGCTTGTGGGGGCCAACTTTTCTATTCTCAACCCCATCAACTAGAAAAACGGAATGGATACTGCATCCAACTGAAGTTCCATACTATTATCCTTCTACCAGCACTTAGCTCTTAAACTGTCTTTTTTTCCAATTTTGTTTGTTTCTTTATTTGCTTGTTTTCTAGACAAATTCTAATACTCACTATGGGATATTTTACTTTCTCTGTCAACACATGCTAATTCCATATCAATATAGACTAATGCTGAGATTATTAGAATTTGGGAATGCCTTCTGGTCCTATAATTACAGACGATGATTTGTTAGTTGGAAAGAAAAGAATCTTTGCTCAGAGTGGCTTCTTATCCTTTAGGAATTGGGGATGGAATTCAATTGTCCCAAAACAGACATTTACTACCATGTAAGGTGTCCTTATATTAGGCAGTGTCTGAGAGAGATGTATATCTTTCAGCAATGAAAGTCACACTCTTTCTTTAGGGTTGTAAAATGATTCTGGACATTTCTTTCAGCACCTAAAAGTCCTGCAGACCTCTAAAAGCACCGTAACACATTTTTAGATCTGCATACTTGTATTAAGGGCAACAAAGATAACCTAACAAACTCTCACACTGGCACAACATTAACATTCCCACAGAAAAACTTGGAAAGACCCTCCATCAATATTTATAAATGTAAGCCTTCAGAACAATACCATTTTCAAATATTAGGAGCATTGATCACCATTCAGGTAGTCAAAAACTTGTCTATCCATTTTTTTCCTAGAGGCATCTGGAACTATTCAGAATGTTTCCTGAAAGCCTTTAAGGCACTATTTTTGTCTTTTGCTCTATGTGGCCAAATTACAACTAAGGGATTAAAAACCTAAGATTTTGTTATAACACCCAACCACAACCATGTTTGCATTTTTCAAAGTCTAGGCAGCTTAGCAGCTAATTCCTATTCATTCTGAGGTTTGGATATGAGTCAGTTCTAAGAATTTAAGCTCAGAATTATTTAGCCTTTCTCCCCTCTCTCCATGCCAATAAAATTACTTACTTGCTAATATCGTTGAGTGTGGTGCCAGTGCCAAAAACTAGCTTTGTGTACTACGCAACTAAAGAGCTGTCCCATAACTTCTCTCTCATGTCAGCCTTTTGCTGAGCCACACATTAGGTGCTCAAAACAAGACAGTGAAATTCACTTAAACCCTAACAAAGTAGGAAATTTCATGCTGCTGTTATTAGGTCAGAGTGCCATCCAGACTGGACATGTTAACGGCATGTTAAGCCTCAGAAGTGCACAGCAATCATGTTTAGGGGTTGCAGAACAATAGTGAGATCCACAGCTAGCCCAGTTCTTCCTGCAAAGAAGCTTTTCTAGGCAGGTACAAGCTGAGGACCCACCCTGAAGCCCTGGCCATGGAGGATATATTCCAGAGATTCCAGCATCAGAAACAGTGACACCACTTCACAAGATCCCTCTGTCCTCCCCTACTGCCACATTCTAACTTAACTTAGAGAAGTAAAAACGACGGTACTTACTCGGTTCAACTGTGAGAGTGGTCCCACTTCCGAATATGAGCTTATTTGTTCACACTGCTAATATGCAGTCAAATAAGTAACACTTTCTGTACTGTACTCCAAAGGCATGTATGTAAAACAGGAGAGGAAAATCCAAACATTTGTCCCAATTATTCATAAATACAATACCATTAGGGTGTCCAGAGCCACATTCTTCCAGAACTGGGAGAGGAAAAATAGCAAATCAGTAGTCAGTGTTTTCAGATGGCTTGATCCAGGGTAAAGCTTCACAGTTTTCCTTTTTGCCCATTTCTTGGAAACTCTGTGTGATTTATCATTCCATGATAAATAGAAATATGAAAAGAATGTTGGATTTGTCTCCTCAAGCATTTCAAGCTCTTATCTCTTTTCCTCCATAAGATATATTTTCTTTTGTGCATCTATGAGTTTTCATACAGCACCCTGCGACGTTTATAACACTGTGGTAGTACCGTACCCCCAACCTGACACAGTGATACATTGTGTTACAAAAACTTCCTTACTATGCAGCACGTGGGTTATACAGGCAATAGTGTGACTTCTGGAGTGGTTTCTGTCCACACATACCACATGAAGAAACAGGATATGCTTTTCAAAGAAGGGTCTAAAATAGTACGAAAAGGTGAAATTTTAAGTGAAATATGGATTATGCAATATCCTTAAAAAGTCTCATGGAACTAAGTGTGATATAAAATGTAGTTTTTCAGCACTTCTAGTACTATTTCAAAGCACCAAAATTCTTTTGAGATGCAGAAAACTTCCTTCCATTTCATCTTGAATTGTTTTCATTCAAGAGGAATATACTGGATCTGGGCTTGTAGAGTTGCTGACTCCAAGTGACTAAGGTGACTAAGTGAAGTCTCTGTCCTGTTTTTAGTAAGATGAAAAAGTAGAGAAAATGATTGTTCTTTATTAGAAGAGATACTATGCCCATAAAAGTGGATCTCATATAATAAAGATGAAGATACAATATGTGTGAGAGTGTATCCTCTGCAAATTCTGTGGGAGACGGTCTCGTGGGAGCATGAGACGACTCAATATGAGTTAGCATCAAGCTCTGTTTATTTTGCGTTAGCGCTGTCCTTTTATACACTGAGCGCTTCAGACAGATACACAGCTAGATACACAAAAATGTGTATCTGTCT
>JAWLRI010000301.1:458682-497420 GCA_034781795.1 Crypturellus tataupa | reverse complement strand
GGCGGCTTTGGCCGCAGTTGTTCGCCTCTAGAGAAGGAGCTCTGGCACAAGCGTCTGCTCCAGAGCCCTTCTCTTCATGCACATCTTCTAATTCTAGGACATCCCTCAGTTCTTTCCTTGCTAGGTAGAGCCAAAGAAGATAACATGAAACTTGGTTTACTGGCGAGTGCATCAGTAGTTATCTAGATCAGCTACTGCCACGGACTCAAATACATGTGGCAAGGGCGGCAATTCAGAGCATCAAGGTCTGTGGGTCTGAGCCTGACTTGTCCCTCTCAGTGAAACATATGATGCATCTTCAGGAAACATCGGAACAGGCATTACTTCAGCAGAGATTAACACTGAAGGGAAAGTTAAAAACAAAAACACTATTCACACTATTGTACATGAAAGACGACAAGTCTTGGTGACCAAGTTTGCTTTGAACAGTGGTTGATGATAGCTACAGGACGAACATCTCCTCTCTGGGATGCACCGTGGCTTCTTTTCTTTCTTCTCTGCTCCAAGTCACAGACAAGTTGTCTGGAAGAGCATGGCTGAAAGAAAGCTCAGTTTTATCACAGTCCTTTGAGACCCAATGCAACATGGCCATAAACCCATCATGTACCACAGCAAACAGTCCCTGGTTCAGCTAGGTCTTCCTTGTTCAACTAAGGAAAAAGGAAAATAAGTCTTGTACAACCTGCCTTCTGCATGCAGATCAGCACAAAAAAGGCAGGAGCCATTCTAACTTCTGTAGGATGGACTTGTATGAGCTCTGCCAGTTGTTAGCCTGGAGTAACTTCCCAGCACTTTGATGTGAGGCCTTCATAAGGATTCTTGCTCTCGGAGATCAGGTTCAGGCTTTCAGAAGAGAGAAATATTTATTTTCATGCATCTTGTGGCAATGACCAACCATGAACCCAAGGGCCGTTTCCCATCATGCGGAGCATCTCTGGAAAGGGAGCGATTTGCAGAGCGCGACCAAGAAGTCCTTTCCCAACCCTGCCACATGGCTCAGAGCAGAGCAGCCAGAAGCTGCTGCTCCCCGTGCGATGACGGAGAGAGGAGGCTGTTTTGACTTACCTCACCTCCACAGATACCAGACACCAGCAACCCACCCCTGGGATCCAAACCCTGAGGTCAAGACTGTAAAAATCCTGGGTATACAGGAAAGCACTAAAATATCTACTACTAGCACTAAAATATCATACGATATTGCCCCAATCCTCTGCCAAGCAAAGAAACAGTTATTGCACTGCAGAAAGAACATGGAGAACATTTGTTACTCCCTCTAAGAGAGGCAGTGAATGGGAGTGGGATGGAAGAACCATTTCTATAAACAACTAGTTTTTACTTAAAATATTTGATTCTGCTCCTGCACAGCCTGTGCCATCACAGTGGCATTCCAGCCACATGCTCCCATGAGCAGAAACGAGGTCCAGCGTTGTGCTGCAAGCCCCACGGTGTTGCATACTCCAGTAGCAAGTTACAGCCAAGCTGTGAAACAACACTCAGGAGCGAGGATGACACCAGATCACCCAAGAGCACGCCAAGGAGAGGTGACAGTAACAGCGAGGGTTATGTTTAGCCTCACATCTGTGCTGTTTGGAAGCTCTTCGCAAAAAAAACACACTAAGAATAAATCTTTCATTTGAAAAAGTATCCAAGCTGGGAAGTGAAAAACAGCCCGAGAGCATGGGGAACTGCTGCTGCTTCTTACAACCTCCTTCTCTCAGCAGTGGCAAGTCTGTTCCCTGAACTCTTGCACCTCTAAGCCTGGCAGAAAAGTGGGTGCCAGAGAGGAACTGGACAGCTATCGATGTAGGTAGCCAGGAAGGCAAGCAAAGCCTTTAGATCAGGGTCTCCAAGACACATTTAACACCGTAACCCAACAAGACACTCCTGCACCTGCACTCAAAGGCATCAGCATCTTTCCAAGCCTCCCTCACTGCAGTACAACTGACCAAAACTAGGGTTTGGTCCACATCCTACTGCAACAGCAAGTACCAGCAGAAGGGGAAGAAGGCACAGGATGTTGGTTTGGGATCAAATCCAGCACATCATAGTGCACATGCTCGGAAGTACATGCTCACCAAGTCCTCCAGCGATCCACCTCTACAAGGAGTCAGTTAATTCATGGCAGCAATAGGGTCTTTACTGCCTGCTTCACCCGGGTCCCGAGAAAGCAGCAGCACACTGGCCGACCAGGCACCCTCCCACACAAACAACTGCCCGGGGTGCGTAACCCCAATGACAACAACCCCACTAGAGACCTCTCCACACTGCCACTTCAGGACAGAGCCCATTGCACTTCAGAGGTCTGCAAGTCACACTCCCTCCAAACCCCACGTGTTTCCATCTGCCGCTGCCCCACTGGTACCCACCTTAGGGATAGGAAGACCAGCTCAGCAATCAGCTGAAGCCCCACTAGCATCACTCCTACATGCTCAAATCAGAAACCCAGATCTCTGATCTGCTTCATCCTAAGGTTACTTAAATTGAAGCATCATCTCTTGGTCCTGCTGCTTCTGTATTTATTTTTGTGATTGTCGTATTATAATTGTTTTATTAACGGTGTGCTAGGTGTTATTATAAATGTACAAATTCACATGCCTATAAGATACATGTACGGGCACACAGACACACACGCACGCACTTCTGCCTCTTGAGAAATGGGCTCGTTCCGCTTTCTTCTGCTACTGATAAAATATTGATTAGGGAATTTGAAAATTTGAAATGATTTAGGAGTCCCTGGATGGGAAACGTAATGTACTGTGCCGGTCGCATTATGAGCCATCCATCACCTGTCAGCAAGCAGCAAGAAAGTGACAGAATCAATACAAACGTGTCTGAAGATGGGTTTAACTCATTTCCCTTCCCCCTCAGGCAATAACTGGAGCATCCCAGCTCCAGGAGAGGGGAGGCTCAGTAACAGCTAAGGCAAACCTCCACTTACCCGGAGTGCACGGGGGTTAACTCCTTCCTCAGCAGTCCACCCACACCGCAGCCAAGAGGAGAGACCTCAGCCACATTCCCAGAACACATCCAGGGCAGGTGGCAAGGAATTCCAAATTCCAGCCCTGAGAGTTTGATTTGGTTACCTCACTGGCAACGCACACTGTGTTTGAGATGACCCATGGTGTCCTAGACCTCCACACATGCCCACGTACACAACGCCTGTAACTTCTGGAGAAAGGAGAGTACCCCAGAGCCTCCCTGGGGTCACTACACGCTGCTTTGCACAAGCTATTTGTCCCCAAAGCCTCCCACGGACATTAAACACCTTCCAGTTCCTGCCTGTCCCAGCACAAACAGCACATGTTCCTGGAGCCTCCTGGAGCGCTGCCCTGCTCCGGAAGGCACCGAACAGGCTGGACGCTGCCACGTTACCAGTCCCTGCCTCCTCTCTCTGCTCGCTCCTGCCTATTCCCTCTCCTCTGCACATCCCTAGCACCTTCCCTTGTGCTCTGCCTGCCTTCAGCCAGCACGGTCTGACCCTGCTCTCCAGTTCATTACACCACGGAGCTTGTTTCATAAGCATTTGTTGCTCTTACAAGGTCCAAGTGTCTTTTAAAATAAAAAAGAAGGAATAAAATCCATTGGTGGGGACATATTATCCTCCCATACTTTGCAGATGGATTCAATTGGCCTGTGATCCTATTTTGCAGATTTCCTCAGAGCACTGTAATTTATCCCACAAGACATTTCAAATGAGACTGGACAGCGCACTGGAGAAATGATGGGAGGAGAGCGCCCTGCCCTGCTCCCCACGAGGGACAGCATGACCAGCCAGACTATTGCTCACGCATTATTAGAATTAATTATTCAGAGGGCACCGCAGGAGGGGGTAGCAACGCAAGGGTAGGTCAGGCAAGGCCAAGAGAGCAGCTGGGTCCCACAGAAGCTGTTCCCAGTACTGCCCTCCTCGTGAGGAGGACGGAGCGGGACAAAGGGGTCTCTGTATAGCACCAGACATGTTCTGACTGTCCAGCCAAGGGCTCACAGGAGTCCCTGGCCCACCGTGGAAGCAGATAGGAGCACGGATCCCCACGCCGGTCATGTCCATCCCTTGACATGCTCTTCTCAGTGACAGCACAGAGCTTGGAGACCCCTCCAAGGCCTCGCAGAGGTAGCACGGGCCAGTTGCACAGGCCAACAAGCACTTGTCTTCTGCGTGGCTGTTTTTATTCTCGCTCCTTTTTCTCTTGCGGGGTGAAGCTTAGTCTTTTAGGCAGAGTCAAAACACTGAATGTGCTTTATGAGGCTTAGCCTTGCTACAGCTAGCAGCAGAAGGGTGCAACAGCCCAGCGCTGCCACTTCTGCTGCTGCGCCTGGAGGTAAAGCTTCTTATATACAATTTTCTCACTTACTTTGCTTTTAATTCCACTCTTTAATAGACTTCAGAAACCTGAAAGTGGGAGTTTGAGCTACTGTATCTGTGCAATTTACTCTGGATAGGTCCCTTCTATCTTACCATCCCTAATAGACTCTATAAATGGTTTCCAAATCCGGCAGAAGTGGTCTATTTGCTGCCTAGTATAGCATGTAATCTTTTGCAGAGGTGGTATTGATCTTGTTAAACTTGCAGCCATTGAAGCCTCAGATGTGCCTCAGCATTTGCTTTCCTCTGGCAAAGCAAAACAACCTCTTCATTGCAGTAGCCAGGTAGCAACGTGCAGGGGACAGCAGCAGCCGCCCCCAGAGCCTACGCTGACCTGGGGACAAGCGGAGCAGCACATTTCCAAGGGCAGTGTAGCAGCAAGCAGAGTCTTGGCTGTACAGCACTTAGGAATAAACAACACGCAGCCTCCCAAAGAAATGCCCGAGTCATTTGAACAGTAAAGGACAGAAATTAAGGACCCCAACTCAGTCCATAAGACTGGTATTAAGAGCTGAGCCCAGAGCAGTTCTGCTGGCTGCCAGTGGATTTTTTTGCAGTACAACTGGCTCGTGGCTCTCTGCTCCAGGATGTTCACAACACTCATTTACAGCCTTGCCAAATTCCACTCCCTTGCCCACCGAAGGGGTAACCCATGTGATTACCTGCACAGTTCTCTGCAAGCAGATCCAGCCACCTCATTCAGCAGTTGCCTCTTGCCTGCCAAGCCGCTCTAGGTGCCTTCTGAGACTGCAGAGCCCTCTGCCTGCAGCGAGAGACTGTTTGTACCCAGAGGCTCCCCAGCCTGTGGCCCTGCAGGAGAGGGGAGGATGGGTGTGCAGGGATGCATGAGTGCAGGGATGCAAGAGCTCTGCAGAGCCTGAAACCAAAGAACTGGCTCCTGAAGAGCCAGGCCAGGACCTCAGGAGTCTCTTGATGGACTCGTCCCTCATTAGAAGCGGCAGAAAGATCTCTAGCCTCAAAGGGCTTTCTAATAAGAAATACAGTTGCACCCCAGAAGTTGCTGGAGAATAAGTCACTCTTGCACTCACAGACCACCATGAATGACACATGCCAGCCCCCAAAGGACGCTTTGTGTAACAGTTTTCAAGCACATTCAATAGCTTTTCTCTCCACTAGCCTTCTGTGAAGCAGCTATGTCCTGCACTACACAGATGTATGCAGTCACCTCGAGTTCAAGGCTTTTTCATAGTTTTCCAAACAGAAACAAGATTCTCACTTCCCAGACCTCCCAGACCATGGTCACTTTGTAACCCCTGGACACATAAAACTCCTGCTCTTTGAGGAATCCTTGTATGAAGGATGCCAGGTTAGTCCAACAGCTATAAAAGGGAGTAACGCAGAGGTAGGAACAGTAACACACTACTGAACTAGGGTCCCAGCACAGCTCCCAGTGCTGTGTCACCTTCTGGGGGTTGCTAGACCTTCTGGGGGTTTCCTGGGCTCTCCAGCTTTGCTGCGTCAGGGCTGTTCATGGCAGGACAAGATGAAAAGCCAAGACGGAGGAAGCACAGATTGGTGAGGGAGAAAGAAAAGCTGCACTAGATACACTAGAAGAGATGCTAGAACACAGCCTTGTACAGCCAGTGACAAGTTTGCTCTGATAGTGAGACTTCCCCACTAACACACACATAGGTCTCTGACACTGCTTTTGTTCTTCAGACTCAGAAAGGCCTCTGAACTCTGGGAGGGCCTCCTCCTACTCTCCAGGACCCCTACAAACACCCTCCTCAGACTCCTCCTCCAAGGGGAAGAAGGGAGGGACAAGGAGCCTTTCAGACAGTCAGAGGGACCCTTCTCACACACTCTGGTGTTGCTGTCATTAGTAGGCACTCATCATGCATTAATCCCACCACTCACCCGAGAAAATGATTTGGTGGGACAATCAGTTTGGTGTGGCTTTTCTTCCTCTTGTCTCTCTGGTCAGTACTTATCGTTACAGGTCACTGAAACAGCCCTACAAAAAAGCTCATGACTGACACACGCTGGGATCCAGCAGGCCTGGATAGGCCTCCTGCCTGGGAGGCTCGCTAAGCACCTTGCCAGCGAGCAGGATGGGCTCAGGCAAGTGGCAGAGCCTGGCACACGCAGCAGATCCCTCACACAGAGAGCCAGGCTCAGGCGTTCAGAAACCTCATAGACTCCTACAAGCATCACACTGAGGTAATCGTGAGTTTATGACGTGGCCTTCCCTAGGGAAGTTTCCCTGAGCCTGGAGCACACTCAGAGATCCTTGCTGTGTGGTTCAGGATGGCCTGGAGCTCCGTAATGCCGCGTGGGCACAACTAACCCACCCCATCGGGCATGGGGGCAATGGGGTGGGAGAGGAGATGCGAGCAGGCGTCATGAGGCAGAGAAAGAGAAGAGGAACTGAGCCCTAAAGCACAAAAGTGGAGCTCTCTAGAGACACATATATGCATATATGTGGGCACAGACTCATAATGTTGGCCTTTTTGGAGGGAAGGCAGCAACAGCGTGCTGGGGAGGGACGTGGAGGGCTAGAACATCGTCTAAGCAGACATTTACTATGACAGAGCATCAGAGAGAGGTTGTTCCCTGTGTTGTTCTGGTAGTACCAACTAGGTACAGGACAGACAGCAACTCCGCAGAGCGATGCTCGGTCCAGGAGTAGTGTCTCTCTTCCAGATGAGGCTCTTGCCACCAGGTCACAGTGCGAACCAAAGGAGAAGGTGGTAAGTGGCAACATCCCTGAGGCACTGGGGTGCCAAGCAGAGGGGAGGCAGACACAGCTTTCACCCCTTTGACATTCACACTGCCCCAGTTGTGTCAAGGCTGCTTGTCAGCCTATCTGTCACAATGCTGGTTCCTGCTGGGGCCCCAGGACCTGCAGAGGTTGCTGCACATGTTGGACCATTCATCTTCTCGTGTTGTTGGGACAACAGGAATGACAGTTCTATTAGTTATCCTGCAAAGCAGAGCCCAGATGGATCCTCAGAGAGGAGAATAGAGAGTAACTCCAGGAAACAGAAAGGGAAGAGGGGGAACAACAGAAGGTACTCTTGGCTCCCAAGGCCTTGGGGAAACGCAAAGCAGCAGCATGATATTGGCATGGAAACCTCTGCAAGGAACTGTGTGGAAAGCGCCCTGGAAGCTGAATTGTGCTCTAGCTCATCATCTGTCACCTCTCCTTAGTCAAGAATAAATTACAGTTATTAATGGCCTGAGCACAAAGTCATTCCCACTTATGGGCCAATCTTTCAAGCCCTGGCTTGGATTCTGACCAGGCTCAAAAACAGAACAGTGACATTTTAGAAAAAAAATTAGCCAAGGAAGCCCAAACCAGACGGTTTGCCTGCAACGCCAGAGCTCTTCCAGGAAGCCACACAGGTCCATCATTTGTGTGAACAAGGACCAAGATAAACATGTCCTCATTAGAGCTACAGTACCATGAAGATTCAGACTCTTCCTGCCCCAGCTGTGACTGATCTACAATCTCCAAGATGACAAATCATCTCTCTGGGAATCAGCCACCTCCATTCACAATCTCCTGACTATTAAGAGGAACAAACACTGCTCCAAAAAGCTGAAGCCAGTCATCCACCCCACACAGCCTAGGAGCAGCAGTCACGTACTTGCATCTTTCTCCACCCCCAGGAAAGGATAGGGATGTGTACTAGCACTGACAGAGCCATGACAGGCCACTGGCATTAGCGGAGAGGTGACTCAATGGGAACGTTCTGCAGTTCCTCAGCAGAAAGGGGTGCTTCAGCAAGATGGCCAAGGAGGTGCCCTGCTCCCAAAGCTGCCAACGCAAGAGGTCCTCTGAGCAGTACAGCACCTGTTTCCAAGCAGTACAGCAGTACAGCACATGCCCAGGCAACTCACGGAAGCAGCTCCTGACCCCGTCGGTGCTTTTGGGTATGTATCCCACTGGCACCCAAGCTGCCCACCTGCACTGTTGACATCTCTGGCAGAGCAGCAACCCAACAAACCTTAGGTCCAGCACCTGCCCTAGCAGCTCCAAATGAGACCAGAAACCAGAAACCAAGCAAAAATGAAATATGGTGGGTAGGAGAGGAGACAGCTCTTTATACAAATCATCTTAATTGTCTTGAAGGAAAAAAAAAGGTTTTTAAAACAATGGAAGTGAATGGGCTGCTTGAGCAGTGTCTAACAACTGCTTTCAGAGAAAACCCCCAAGGAGGAAAGGTGATTTCATAATCTTTAAAAGAGATGCAATATGTAAGTTTACATTTTTTGATAAGTTTTAATTAATCTTTTAGCTTTAGTCTTTTTACTGTTTGATAACCCAGCTTTCCCAGAAGAATTGTCACCAAGCAACCCCGCAAGCACAGCCTCAACCTCTGCACAGAAAGGAGAGAAGTCACCCAACCATTTGTACCTACAAACACCCTTTACTTGGACTGGACCTGAAATGGCTCTTTTGAGCACAGCCTCCCCAAAAGAAGAGTCTCGTTTCAGAAGTGTTCAGCTACCCACCTGGTCACTCACAGCCATCCTGAGCCAAGAGACAACAGGTCCCTCCAGTTCAGCACCCAGTCTCTAACAGTTGCCAAACCCAGTAGCCAAACAGTAGCCAAACCCAGAAAGAGCTTAACAGAAGGTGAAACACGATGCTCTTTTCCCGGTCATTGCTCCAAACTCGTAGCAGCCCAGGCCCTGTAAACTCCCAAGCTATAAGTTGTTCTAGGGCTGTGTTTAGGTTCATTATCAAGGAGTTACTTGCCATGAAATTGTCAAATTCCTTTTTAAAGGCTCATGATGTTTTGGTCCCCATAACTTCCCAGGGCAAAAAGTTCCACGGCTGAATTAGCTTCGCTGTACACACAGCATGCAACGCTGTTTGTTTTAAACCTGCAGCCTGATGTTTCAGCAGGGAGCCCTGGCTTCTTGCACTGCAGGAAAAAAACAAACAATCATTTCCTAATCATCTTCTCAGCACTGCTCAGCATTTTATAGGTCTCTCACAAGCCCTCCTCACTCGTGCCTTTTCCAAGGAGGTAAGTCCTGGTCAAGCCTGTCCTCACATGGAAGCTTTCTCACACGTTTAGGACATGGTACAGCCCTGCACACTTCTCTGTTCTGCAGTATGTTAGGGTTGAATAAAACACAGCTCCCTACTCTCGCTACCATCTCCAGCACCCATGTCAGCATGAATGATGCGCTGCCCTGACACAGCAGCCCCCCTTGGCTCCTCACCGGAGCTGCAGAGCTCTTCTTCCAGCGAAGAACCTGAAGGTCTGTTCATTATAAGCAGGGCAGGAGAGAGGACAGACAATAAGAGATGTTCAGAGTAGCCAAGAGGTATCCCTGACCCTTGGCACAGGCCACTTTCTTCAGCGGGGACTGATGATTTTGCCCTGAAAAGGCCCACGCTGGAGGGATGCGCAGCCTGGCACCCTCAAGCTACTGGGGCAGTGGTTCTGCCTAAGGGAGAGTTGTCATTTTGATGCCACATCCCTGGGGCTTTCACAGCCTGCACGGCTCAGCTGAGAGAGCAGGGCACCACCAGCCCTCCTTCTAGCAATCCTATCGGGGTCACAGCAATGTTTCAGCTAGAAACTGCTTGCCAAATACAGGAGAAGCACAAAGATGATTGCATGGCCTGAAAACTTCACCTGCCACAGAGATCAGTCAGTCCAAGAGCACATTTCGTTTTCAAAAGGAGCAAAGTGCTGCTGAAACCCTGGTGTGCCTCTGAGTCTTGGATTCTTCGTCATTATCGCCTTGCTTTAAGACGGCACACAGCACGGCTGCTGTTTGCAAGAGGAAATGGGAAATGGCCCTTTCTCCATACATTGCTGTTACAAAACACTTCATCAGAAAGGTAGAATCAGCAGGGTTCAAAGCAGACAGGATCACAGGTACAAACTGACAGGCATGATGTATCCGATGGTCTTCATTCCCTGGAGATTGGCTCTTATCAGTTCAAGCACTGAAAAAAAGGGCTGCAGTTTTCTATATACAGCAAGGACATCACCTTGGTCTGATTACAGTTTTCATATCACCAGAACAAAGACGCTGGGTCACACAGCAATCAGGCATGTTTGGCATCCACGTGCAGGATCCCAGAGCACCTGCAGCACCTCTGAGGAGTCCAGATTTGGAACTAGTCTCTTTACCACAAAAGCAGCCCCTATATCACCTGCAGGACATATCCAGGTTTGTCTCCTAGCCATACACATTCCTTAAACCCCTTCTATAAAGGGACTAAAATATTAGTCCTAAAAACCACACACCACCACATCCTATGCAGTTCAGTCCAACTCTTGCACTTGCAAAGCCCAACAGCAACTATCACAAAGCATCTTTCATCAGCATCCAAGCAGAGCCCGCATATCCAAAGCTTTGGGCCTGCTTTTACAGCCCATGTAGTATTCCAAGAGCAGAGATGTAACTGCAACATGCTTTTTCCACAGGCACAGACCTTATTCCTCCCTCATTGCAACTATGTAGTCCCAAGGGTCTTAATTAACAGTTGGCCTTCTCACAGGGAGCTGCTCTCTTGGAACATTTACATGTTAAACTCCTTTGGACAAGTTCACAGGCAGGCAGATAATCCTCTCCAAGGTCTCAATGTCATATCAATTTTCCTGTTCGAAGTTGAGCTCTCTCCAACCGAGTTTTTAAACTAATGAGATGCGAGGCCTCCAACTCTGGGAATATCAAGTGCAGTGGGATTCAGTTTCATTTGATTTTTATGTGTTTTTCTCTTTGTAATTAACACCAGGCAGTGTGTGACTTTTCTTCATCTTACTCAGTAGATACAATCTCCTTCTCAAGACAAACATGTCAAGAAAGGTGATGCTTTTACCCTATACTGTCATAGGCTTCTAAAGTTCTTCTTATTTTTTTTTTTTTCCTCCCCATGAAGGTAATCCACAGCCTTAAATCCACGACCAGAAATGCAGCGCATGGGATCTCTGAGAGCAGTGGCAGAGGTACTCAGGGCGGGCAGGTTGTGCAGCCCCTCTGGCTTCTGACTTGCATGAATTATGTTATAGAAGGAAAAAAAAAAAAAAAACAGAAAAAAATAAAAAAAGTGTGTGGTCACAGGCTCAGAAGGGATTCGTAGGTCAGTCCTATGACCTACAGGTTACAGATCCTCCATCTTTCTGTGCAAACAGCAGGTCTTCCCGAATGCACTTGGTTAGTCTTCCTGCTATGTCAAATGCCCCTTTGCTTCTGGCTTCTGCCCACCCAGGCCACAGTAGGCAGAATACAGAGCTGACCGAGACAGAAAGGAAGCGAGTAACTTCACAGAACAGCCACAGACTTCGGAAACTAAAAACTTTCAATGCTGCTAGGATACAAAAGCCTGCAACAGCCATAGCTTGCAGAAAACACAGGCTTTCACCAGTTTTTAAAAGCAAACAAGCACAGTTTTGCCCCAGCTGGCAGGGTACACAGGAAAGGCAACGCTCCTTTTGATCACGGATGGGTTTCCAAGTCCTGCTCTGCAGCAGCAGGCTGTCAAACATAGCCTGAGGGAAAATACAGTTCAGCAGGGGGGAAATTCCTACACCTGCTGATGCAAGGGCTTTTTGAGGGAAGATGTGCAATAGCAAAACAAGTGGCCCCAGGACTGCTATGGACAGTGAGCTCCAGGCTGGGGGGGAAAAGGAATCGCTGTAACTGAAAAGGGACAAGGCAGTTTTGCTGAACTCTCCCCCAGTCCTCTCTTTCTCCAGGAGCAAACATCCACCCCACACTCCTTAGCCAGGCTCTTGTTCCAGGAGACCCAGCAGCATTCTGAGCAAGAGACCTAGATTTGGGGACATCTCCTCAAGTTCATCTTTTGGGTAGCAATTTTATTGCCATTCATGCTATTTGCAGAGCATGTATATTAAACATACGCTGCTTAAAGGCACAAGAACGGTTTATCCAGTATATTCCAAGTACATAGGCAGAAGCCTAATTTTTCTAAAGGCACATATTTAAAATGGAAGGTTTCAGTTGTTACCCCTACTTTTCAACACAGGAAAACAGGAGTAGAAAGGGGCTTGCCCAAATTAACACAGCAGAAGGCTACTTCCCACAGGCTCAAAATTATGCTCTTTCCTTGTGCACACAACAGACACCAGTCAGACATCCCAAACCTTGTATTTGATTCCCAGCTGGTTTCAGCAGGAGGAAGAAGCCAGTTTAATAGATGTTGTGTTGCATCTGCCCTCGCCTTCCCAATCCTAGTTCAAACCCTCAGATGGTGTTAGTGCCCATTAACCAGGCCATTTTCCACTTGACACTGCAGCCAACAAACTGCCCCGTGACAGGGATGTCCAAAGCACCCTGAGGGCCTCCATTCTGTCAGTGCTCACTGTTATGCAAGGGCCTAGTCCAGGCCAGCCTGGCTGTGCCAGGAGCCAGTAGCATCAAAGGTCTGAGCAGCACCTCAGAGTTCATGAACACTTCATTAAAGCTCCATCAGGGAGCTCCCTGTGCTGCCCAGAGGCTCCAAACAGGGTCTCCATGGCTGTGTGACAGCCAGCACCACAGGACAACCAAGGCTTCATTAATATTCATGTTCCATTGACACTTGAGCAAGAAACAAAAGCCGATTTTCTACAGCAGATCATTAAGTGGGGGGAAATGAGTGACCTCTTAAGACCTTCTGCGTCACAGGTGTCACTAAGAGCTGAAGGGGCAGAGACAAGGTCGTCACCCAGCACTTCTTTCAATAAATAACAAGTCTAAATGAGCATGGCCTTGCGCACCCGGCAGGACACACAAGGGACTGGGAGCATCCCAGCGCTGCAAGCTGGGCACCACAGCGTCCGCGCTCAGCAGCCCAGCATGGGACAGGCCAGGTTGTGGCACAGGGCCATGTGGCGGAAGGGGATGAATCAGCATCACCACCAGAGCAGGTGTGTGATTCTTAATCTTAAATTCTTAAATATGTCCAAGCCAGTGTTTCGGCATAGTTAGACTCCAGCCTGGGGGAAAAACCTTCAGCCCACCCCTACAGTGGTGAGTGTTTAATACAGAGACTGTCTTCACTGATCAGGGGTCCTTCCCTGGAAGATAAAGTCTTCCTCACAGCATCCTGGAGAGAGGAAGATTTGCCCTGGGTGGAGGAAGATTGGGTCAGAGACCACTTAGGGAAAACTTGATATCCACAAATCCATGGGTCCTCACGGGATGCACCCGAGAGGGCTGCGGGAGCTGGCGGATGTTATTGCTAAGTCACTCTCCATCGTATTTGAAAGGTCCTGGAGAATGAGGAGGGGCTGGAAGACTGGCAGAAAACCAATGACACACCAATCTTCAAAATGGCAAGGAGGACCCAGGTAGCTATAAGCCAGTCAGCCTCACCTCCATCCCTGGAAAAGTGATGGAGCAGCTCATCCTGGCTGTTATCTCCAAACATTTGCAGGATAGGAAGGTGGCCAGGAGTAGTCAGCATGGATTCACCAAGGGGGAATCATGCTTGACTAACCTGATAACCTTCTATGATGGAATGACCGCCTGGGTAGATGAGGGGAGAGTGGTGGGTGTCATATATCTGGATTCCAGCAAGGCTTTTGACACAATCCCTCATAGTGTCCTCCTGCGCAAGCTCCACAGTGTGGGTTAGAGGAGTGGATGCTGAGGTGGGTTAACAACTGGCTACATGGCAGAGCTCAGAGGGTGGTGATCAGCAGTGCAGAGTCCAGTTGGAGGCCTATAGGTAGCAGAGTCCCCCAGGGGTCAGTCCTTGATCCAGTCCAATTTATTCATCAATGACCTGGATGAAGGCACACAGTGCTCCCCCAGCAGTTTGATGATGATATGAAACTGGGAGGAGTAGCTGATACCCCAGAGGGCTGCGCTGCCATCCCGAGAGGCCTGGACAGACTGGACAAGTGGGCGGTTAGAACCCTCATGAAATTCAACAAAGGCAAGACCAAGGTCCTGCACCTGGGGAGAAATAACCCCAGACACCAGAACAGGCTGGGGACCGACCTGCTGGAGAGCAGCTCTTCAGAGAGGGACCTGGGCAGGCAGCAGTGTGCTCTCGTGGCCAAGAAGGCCAATGGCATCCTGGGGTGCATTAAGAAGAGCATCTCCAGCAGGTCGAGGGAGGGGATCCTGCCCCTCTACTCAGCCCTGGTGAGGCCACATCTGGAGTATTGTGTCCAGTTCTGGGCCCCCCAGTACAAGAGGGATGTGGAGCTGCTGGAGAGAGTCCAGCCCAGGGCGACTAGGATGATCAGAGGCCTGGAACATCTGCCCTATGAGGAGAGGCTGAGGGAGCTGGGCCTGTTCAGCCTGGAGAAGAGAAAGCTGTGTCTATAAGTCTCTATCAGTACCTCAAGGGAGGCAATGAGGAGGATGGGGCTGGCCTCTTTTCAGTGATGGCCACCGACAGAACTAGAGGAAATGGCCACAAACTTAAGCATCAAAAGTTCCACAGGAACTTGAGGAAAATTTTCTTGACAGTGAGGGTGACAGAGCTCTAGCACAGGCTGCCGAGAGAGGCTGTGGAATCTCCCTCCCTAGAGATCTTCAAAATCTGCCTGGATGCCACCCTGTGACACATGCTCTAGGTGACCCTGCATATGCAGGGGACTTGGACTAGATGATCTCTAGAGGTCCCTTCCAGCCTTACAGATTCTACGATCCCTTGGGTCATCTCAATCCATCAGACAAGCAGCATCAAACCCCTACCAAACAGCATCACTTTAAGAGCCTCTAAGGAGCATCTGCGAATGTGGGGTGCACACAAATGGGGTAGTGCGTGCCCAAAAGGCCCTGGCTGGGGGATCTACCTTCTTCCTCCCATGAGCCCAAGGACTAGGCCTCCAGTAGAGGTAAAGTGACAAAAAAACTTCATCAAGAGATGTGGAGGTTGTAGCTGTATCATCAACAAGACGTGTTGTACGTAACAGAAGCAGAGACAGGGAATGGCGAACGGAAGATCTCGTGATGTCATGGAAAGGGCAGGGGCTTAACCGTATTAGGGCAGAAGGTAATATTGGGGAACCTGATTGGTGCATAAGACAACTTCCGCATTGGCGCAAAATATAAAAATCAGCAGCATCTCTCAATAAATGGCATTTGGCATATCACCTCATAGGTGTCAGTGCTTCTAGAACCTGAGGTGGATGGCCTCTGTATTCCCTCTAGAATCACGGGCAACCACCACGGGTTGAGACGAACCCAACAAAGAGACACTGGAGGAGAGGACTTGTTTCACTGGTGCTCAGTTCTTCACCTTCCCTGTTTAAGGTATCTGTCTCCTGGGAGATGGGGTCCTGCTTTCCCCAAGCGGAGCAGCAGGGGACAGTTACACGCTGCTGCACTCTAGCAATCACTACCCTGCAAAGAGGGACACTAATCCCAGGGAGAGACAGCACATGCATCTGGCAGTCTTTAGGGTTTTACCACTCTTACCCATCTCAGACCTCCCACGTCCCAACTGGAAGTCATTGATGTGTTTCCAGCACCTCCAGACTGCACTGTTTACTTCTAAGGATCCAGTAAATCATAATAAAGTTTTACTAAGATGAGCAAGACGAGCACTCACCTCAGAGAGAGTCACAGACACAGCCAAGCTGCTTTATTGCCTACAGAAACTTCCACCAGACTTCCTGGATCAAGTGAAGACAGACATCACAGCATCTCTAGCAGGTTTGTATCCAACCTACTGCCACTTTCCACTAGAAAATAGCCCCCATGGGCAGGTCATAGAGGAATCACAGAGACGTAAATCCATGCCTGAGCATGGCCTAGATTAGAGGTATCTTCAGCTGCCTCCTCCCAGTCTCTCAAGGGTCCTCCAGAAGACACAGCCACCACAGAGACACAGCACGGCTGAGGTGAAGCAGCCGGTGCCCTGCACCGCGGAGCCCAGCACACCCTCATCCCGCGCACACGCTCATCCCGCCAGGAAGCGCCTCTCCTCGGGGAGCACGGTTTCCCTTCACTCCCAGCTCAGAGCAGTTAATGGAGCTCCCCCAGGCAGCACTTACAACACTCCACATAGCAGCGACTTGATCTCAGATTACAGGCCCTAATTGCTGTTATCAGTCAGAGCAACAATTAGTGTCAGGTTTATGTATTTCTAGTGCTCTCAGGAGAAGTTGAGGAAGAGAGTCTGAGTCCCAGTTTACTGCAGGTTCACTGGGAGACAGTAAGAAAGCAACTCATGAGCAAACTCTGAAATGGAGATGTGAAGATTTTCCTCTCCAGCACCCAATTGTTCAGTTTCCCTAAGACATTCCATGTAGTTGCACAGGTTTATTAATTCACTGTTCCCACTGAAAGGCTGCACCCCAAGAGCCCTTCAGAGCACTCACCGGTACCATGACATCAGGCAAGAGGATGCCCTGGCTTCACCCTTCCCTGAGAAAACTCAAATGGTTTGCTAGCACAGAGATGGTCTCACCACCTGTGAAGTGCCCAAAGCAGCACAAGAAAAAATAAACGCCTCTCAGCCCAGGCAGGCAACCTTCCTCCACCCTTGCACAAAAGAGTGCTAATATAATAGACAAAGACTTCTCACTCTTAAATTAGCTCATCCTTGCAAGGGGTCATCATTGCCCCCAGCCTTTCCCTTTTTAGTTCTTTCCTTGAAGCCCCACACTGAGTCATATATACACTAAATGAGGCAGATTCTGCCTCTTCACTTCCTCACGCTTAATCCCCATGCCCCCACGGTGCTGAGTCCAAACAGTGCAACACACCAAGTGTGTACACAAACAAACATGGAACTCCTGCCTCTCCATCGGGTTGAACGCCAGGCTGCCTCTCCCGCGGGCATCTGCATCCCGCTCTGCTTTGGGAGTCCGCAGTCCGCCTCGCAGCAACACGAGGGGGTCGAGAGCGGAGCCAGAGGGGTTCGGAAGCGGAGCCCCGCACAGCTCCCTTGCTCTGAGCCCGCTGCGGTCGGGAGCGGAGCCCCGCGCAGCTCCCATGCTCTGAGCCCGGCTCGTCCCTGCGAGTCGGCGCGCGCCGGAGCACCGCATTGACCCAATATCCCAGGAGCCGCTATCCCGGTTCGGCTTTCCCAGCCCCGGCGCAGACGCGGCTCCTCCACAAGCAGAGGCAGCCGCGGAGCGGCAGAGGGGGGCGGGTCGTCATTAGCATACAGCCGCGCGGGGTGCGCTGGGTGGCGCTGGTTGCTCGCCCTGAGCTGGGTGGCACGCGGCTCCTGGTCCGTATATAGAGATTTGGGGGTCGGTTGAACGCTGTCTGGGGGAAGCTCACTGCCGAGGCCACGCACCGGGTGCGTGTCACCCCCCGTGCCTTGGGGAAGGTCTGAGCGAGGGGCCCGCGACGGCCCTAGCAGGGCCCCGTCCGCGCGCGGGCGGGTGAGCCACCAGCAAGGGGGGGCGCCGCGGCGGTCGGCTCGGGCAGGAGAAGCCGCAGGCGGGTGGCGCTGCCTGCCTGCCCCGGCGGATGCTCATGGCCCCGCGGCGCTGTGAGACAGACTCACGGCCGGCACTGCTGAGTCCAATGTGTGAGGTGGGGCACTGCTCTACAACCCAATTCAGACTACTCTCCCCCGGACACTTTTGTTACGGGCACCCCTAATGGTCCTCCCGCTTTCCATACAACCCTTCAAGGGGTGCTGCATCCTCCTTCTCCCACCCTATACTCCCATTTAGCAGTAAGTCGGGGCTTAGGCAGTATAACACAACACACATCTCCAGCATTGTGGCCAAACATCTCTCCTGGCCAAACTTGTATTTGCCAAACTTGTATTTTTCCACCAAAAAAAAAAAAAAAAAAAGTGTTTTGAGCAGCACAGGGAAGAGGAAGGGGACAGGCTCGATGCCACAGGGGTGCAAGGAGGGCAGGTGGCTTCTGCAGATGTTAATGCAGGTAGGTCGGACTCCTCACAAGCACGTCTCCAACACAGAGAAGTTCCTCCGCTTCATGATGGCAACGGTGGTGAGGTGGGGTCACCGCTAGCCCCAGTCACAGCAGGTTGGGGTAGCGCCGCTGGGACAGCATCCGGGGCTGGCTGGGCCTGGCAGTAGCAAGCTGGGAAGGACAGAAACACCTTGAGAGGACAGTACATCCCTGCGACATGTCCCCAGACTGCCAGCCATCCCCTCATCCCACTGCCACCGGGACAATCCGTGTGGGGCCAGCCCTCCAGCAGCGGCCTGGGAGGATGCTCTTACCTGAGGGACCTGGATGGGGTTGAAGAGCGGGACGGCCCCCACTGGTGGGGCAGGCAGGCGGCTGCTGGGGCCCCACGGAGACTCCTGGAGAGCAGTTGGGGAGGAAATGAGCAACTACCCTGCTTCTGGAGTGGACCCCCCGCATATACATTGCTCTGCCTCACATATTAGGGTTCCCCACCAGAATATGCTCAGGCGAGACGGTTTCCATCCTCCCCCAGACCGAGCAGAGGGAACCAACCCCAGGACCCATATCCTTGGCATGGATCCTCCAAGGGACAATAAGATGCAAACAACGATCAAGGTGCTTTTCCCAGCCTCAAGGTTAGGCTGTGGTTTGGTGTCTGTTTAAGATACCAAGTTCATCTTCATGAATTTTGTACAAACACAGCGACTTTAAGCCCTTTGTCCCCTTGCCAAATTGCATAAAATAGGCTGACGGCTTTGAAGACATTATAGGGAGATAGAAGCGTTTCTGCTTGTGATTTTTCTGAGAAAAGAGGGCAAAAGGGCAAAGACACCCCAAAGCACAGACACACGCATCAAGCCCCATGCTCTCCTCACCTGATCCCCAGCCTCAGGAAAGGCTCCCAGTTCCCTGCCATCTGGGCCCCACGAGCCTCCTGTTTCAACGGACACTGGGGTGACAACAACGATATCGGCATCATGTTTCATTCATTCCAGGATGTGCAACCCTTAAAATACAAAGGAGCAGCTTCTAAAAGGTAAAGCTTGGGCAGAAGAGAGTTGCTTTTAGCCACATTTACCTGGGATTCCGAAGGAAGGGCTGGACATGGTGGGAGATGGACTTCCAGGAGGCTGAGCTGAAGGCCTTGTCCCAGCCTCTGGAAGAGGAGAGGCTGGGGGCGATGGCAAAGACCGTTCCTGAGGAGGGAACCACAACCACTGGTTTAAAGACCCTGCATGGCTGAAAGGGAACAGCTCCGTACTGAAGAGGAGCTGGGTCTGTCCCAGTCCTAATGAAGATCTCCCCTGTCCGTGGTAATCCCAGAGTAAGGTAAGGGCATCTATCACACAGCTGGTCAGGGCAAGCAACCCCTCCATGACATAACCGAAAAGCTCAAAAGCAGGTAAGAGGCTGGGTACCAAGCCTGTTGGTAGAATGCAGTGCTGGGGCCACTGGACTATCTTGATTCCTTAGCTCTTACTGTTATGCGAAGAATGTCCCCAGATCTCCTGTTACGGGACTGTAGGTCATTCCAAATGAGCAGGAGACCTCTTTGCCTCTAAAAGCAATAATCCTGGCTCCAGAGACACTATGTGCGTGTCTCAAGAAGGATGTGGCCAGGACTAGGGATAGCTGCATGTGGTTGCTCCCCCACCTCTGTTGTATTTCTAATTAAAGAAGTTATTCTTCACTTCAGCTCCTAAAAATTACTGGAGCATTTGCTAACAGCTGCTGCTTTCCACTTCAGCGCAGGGCAAGCGATCCCTGCAGAGTATGCTGAGCACTTTGAGAACCTTCCAGATCAAAGATGCTTTATAAATACACAATTATTATTAATAAAGAATTCACTTCCAGGCTGAAAGAGTTCCCCAGTCTCCTTTGTCAATCCACCCCTGGGCAGGGCAGCACAGCAGGCCTGCTACAGAAGTGAGAGTCTGTCCTACAGGTTGAGTCAGGCATGCGAGAAGGGAGCTACAGCAGGTGAAAGCAGAGTTACAGGACCCCTTTTCTCAGATATCCCCCAGGTATCACCGTGGTATTCGGCAGCTTGCATTAGTTTTCCTGTTACCTGAGATTTCAGCATGTCGGACGTGGCTTTGGAGGGCTTCGACCGAAACCAGCCAAACCATCTGAATCCCGAGCTCTGGGAAATACAGGATTTCACAGTCAAAAAGAAACCAGTAGAAAAAGAGCGATAGAGATACCACAGCCCACCAGAGCCTGCTCCCAGCCTTGCTTCCGCCTCCTGAGCCCCAGGCACAGCGGAGAGGAGAGCGAGAGCCCAGTCGCGCTAAGGTTGGGGGTCTTGTTGCTCTGGCACCTGCAAGGGAAGAGCACAGAGGCAGGGTGTTCTCCACTAACCACAGCCCCTTGGAGCGGGCACGTCGCTTGTGTGGGGCACAGCCAGACAACAGCGGCCAGGGACAGCACTGGGTGATTGCATGGGGCAGGCCAGGCACAGAGGGAAAGCAGCTTGGCCTTGGGATAGGAGGATTTAGGCAAGCTAGGAGCACTTGTCTTCACAGCAGCTGCACATTGCTCACCTGAGCCTCCTCTGGCTTCTCCTCCTCCTCTGATGACGGCTCTTCACTGACATCTTCGGACACACTTTCCAAGGATGGCTGAACCTCCTCTTCCAGGGAGATGGTAGAGCCCTCCGAGACCGTTCGGTTCCTTGTGTTTAACTCTTGCTGGTGTCAGAGAGAAGGATTATAACAAAGCAGACAAGAAAACCAGGCAGAGAAGGATTTACAGAAAGGCAGTGGCAGCCAAGCTAATGGGGGCCACTCCCCTTCAGGACCCGAGCTCTCTGGAAAGGTTGAGCCTTTGAGCAAGTCAACCAAATGGAATAAGATAAATCAGCGAGAGCCCTCCATCTCTGCCCGGGCCACTAAGCAAGATCTGACATCTCTGGGCAAGCCACTTGCATCCTTCTCCATCTCACCTGCTCTCCTGCAGTAGTCTGCAGTACCCCAAAGGGAACTGGGGGGTCCTGAGGCTCCCTGGCATCTCCTAAAGAGCGGAGAGAAGGGCACAGTCAGGATTCATTGCTGGGAGCAACTTTCCCACAGGCAGGTGTTTTTGCATCTACTAGAGGTATTTATAATGTTGCCATGATTACGGAATCCAGGCAGCAACTCATCTGGCTTCTGTGATGCAAGATGCTTCAGCTCACATTAGAGGCCAAATCAATCTAGGCACATGTCGACCTGCTCTGCAAGAGGTAGAAATCGGCCTGGTTCTGAGGAACAGCCAGACCCACACAGCAATCAGCTGCTTTCCGATAACAAGAACAAAACCACCAACATTGGGAGATGCCTCTTTCCCCTCTGTTCTTTACACTGCTGGTACAGGCCAAGTACCCCTAGGCAACTTACGTTGTGTCATGTCACAAGCCTTGAGCAAGGCTATGTGGCCAAGAGCCTTTCCCTGATACATGCAAAAATCCAGGCCTGTAACTGTGCGGGCATCAAGGTGGTAAGCCAGAAGGCTGCACCAATATCTCCCAACACAAAACTTGGTTTGTGCAGTTGAATTTGAAGCTTTCTTTCCCACCCAGCAGGGAAGCAGTACAGCTGCCAAACCTAGGGTTTCTTGTCATTTGGTGTTTTGGACAAGGTCTTGGAAAAATTAAGAATCAATGACCCAGGGTGGCCAATCCGGGTGGAAAGTGGTTTGCCTACAGGAGGCATCTGGGTGAACAGGATGCCAGCTTCGAGGCAGTACTAGAGGGCCTTTTTCAGGTAAAAAAGTCACTGAGGTGGTCAGTACCAGTAGAAAGCGTTACTCAAAATGAAGCATATGCCTCAGGACACCAGGTATGCAGGGATATGCAGATACCATGCAATTGTTATGAACTGGGTACAGTCACTTTTTTAGAAAAACATGGAAGAAAAGGTGTTTTTCAGATCTATCTCCAGTTCGTTTATTCCTACGAATGTAAAAGAAGCCCAAAACGTGGCCCAACATGCACCTAGACCTCCTCTCATAAGAATGCTGCAAGCAAGCTGATTTGAACCACATACACATTTTGTTTATGCCATCCCTCCTGTGCTCCATGCACAGGCTCTTTACAGAATTCTCCTCCTGCATGCTAAAGGGAGCGCCCCGAGAGCCACCTGCTTACCTGGCAGCTGGCCCGGCTGTGGGGCATGCCCACAACAGACCTCTCCTGGAAGGACAGCGGTGGCCGGGCTGCACGCTGCTGCCTGCTGCTCCGATCTGGCCATGAGCGGCAGCGATGTCGCAGGCTGAGCAGGTGCTGCTGCCCGAGGAGGCACCAGGGGCTGAGGGGATGGTTCCTCCTGAGGGCTCGGTCTCTGCAGCGGCACAGCAGGGCTCTGCCAGTGCCGCTGGTCGCGCTGGTGGTCCTTGTTCTGCACAAGCTCGTGGGCAGGGTCTGCATCTGGAAAACATTCCTCAGGATTTTACTCCAGTATTTACAATTTCACTGCACTTCTGCATAGGATTTTCTTTTTCCATTATACATAAACAGGAGGTGAGGAGAGATCCCAGTGGAATGTGTGTGGGCGAGGGAGGAGGTAGGGCACAGCTTGACAGCAAGGGCCTTTCAGATGCTTCAAGGAAGGTGGGTTGTGAAAGATGGGGAGGATCTCTCGGGAACATGCCTGAGGTTTCAAACAAGGACTCAGAATGGGAATATTATGGAAGCAATGAGACCAAAAGAGAAAGCAACATGTGCCTAGCAGTTCAAAGGATCCCAGAGCCTCCAGCCTTTTCTTTCACTCCTACTCCATGCCCTGAGCAGGAAAGAAAATTCTCTGATTTTGGGGAGCATCTGATAAGCCCTATCCTTCATTCCTACTCCATAGGAATGCACACCGTTGAGTTTCTTGCTTTAGGCAGATTTGTTCTGATTTTCTTGCTTGAAAGACAGGTTAGGAAAGTGGTAAGGGTTTGTTTTATTCAGCAAATGCTCTAGCTGGTATTAGAGGCAGTGCAGCACACTGCTGTCTCTCCCAAGCAGGGCTGTATAGCGGTTCCTATTGACTGCTTCTCTCAGTTCTAGGATTGGCCCCTGCTCTGTAGAGACAAGATTCTGCCCTGCTACTGACAGAAGCTTCAGCCAGGATCCAGGCACTGCAGGTCTAAGTTGCCCTGGGGAATGACTCTGCGGCATCACTACTATCCTGCCAAGGGTTAGCTTCAACTACTGCTTTTTCATCTGTAAACCACTCACATAAGTTCCCGGAGATGCTTTTGCAGTGTCAGTGAGAAGCCAGGAGGGAAAGGATGGACAGAGCCACCTGACTCCTAGAGCTGCCATCACTTATCTCTGCTGCCTGACAAGTTCATCCAGGAAGCACGAACAGACGCCGAGGAAGGCCAGGGAGAAAACCTATTGCTTGGAGAACTGTGAGGATTGGAGAGGAAGACTCCCATGACTGTGCTGGTCCCATACTGTCAGGACCCTCTTCAGTTTCCCCACTGAACACCACAAACTAAATTTGTAATAGAGTGGTCAGGACTGAGCAAAACCCTTCAGAGTTAATATCAGAGCACAGAAGTCCTTCAGATGAGACATCAAAAGTCAATGTCCAGTGTGGCTGGTGACTCTGAACAGCCTTCTTGATGAGCGAAGGCACCAAACCAGAGGGAAGCAGGTGAGATGCTGGTAACCGGGTACACATGGAGCCATCCTGACCTCTGAGAGAGGCCTTCCATTAGACCTGTGGGTTTTTTTCCAGAGCTTAGCCCTGACAGAAACAGAATGCAATCAGAATTGATGAGGCTTTTTACTGCCTGAGAGAGTTCTTCAAAGAGGGATTTGGCAGCATCAGTGAAAGCTGATAGGAAGAAGTGGCTTGGATAAGTTTGTCATGTTTTATCCTATCCACATCAGCCTTCACTCTCCACCACCACTGCTGGCCTTCCTACTTGCACTGCCCTGCTACGCGGTGCCAGAAAACTGGGCAGGAGCAAGCAGCAAGGAGCGAGAGGCTCCGCCAGGGCCAGCCTGCTGATGGAGGAAACTATAAGCAATGCTGGTGAGTCACAGACTCCTTGGCTTCTCCTCGGCAGGACTGTCCCACTGCTGTGCTGTGCAGAGAGGAAGTCCTCTGGCCTCTATGCTGAAGTCATCCCAGCATGCCTGCATCCCTCCTCTCGGTGTCTTGCCCGAAGGCTTCAGCAAGGATGTGGTCTTCTGGATGGCTCAGCACTAGAGGAACCTCAGAGTCCCAGAGAGACAGAGAACCTGATGTGGGGGGAGAGAAGGTCTATCTTGGGCCTTAATCAATATGTATGCTGAATTATGGCATGCAGAAGGACGAGTTCTTTCCTGAATCTTTCAGTCTATGAGCAAGTATAAAATCCTGTTAGTTCAGCTCCAATTTGTGTCCTCAGAGGAATGTCTAGGAACGAGGCCATCTCCCCTGAGGCTCCCTGAATCTGGAGGCTTGGCGAGGAGGCCCTGGCTTTGTCCAGCTGGCTGCCTGCCAGACCAGCACTGTCACCCCCCTTCTTCTGCCATGGGGCCCACAGAGACTCCTGGAGCTGCATTAATTGGACCCAATTATTCAAGCAGACTTTGTTCCTCCACAGAGAGCAAGCGAGCCTAACTGCACTGAGCATCCCCTGCCACCTTCTGCACATCTTGCTGGTTGCCCTTATTCACCAAGCTTCCAGGACATGCTGGGATTTTGAAGAAGAGAGAACTAGCCAATTCCCTGTCACCAATGTTCCCCCATTCTTTCTCCAACCAAGATGGGGGGGCTCTAGCTTTGTTCCCTTCCCCTTTTCCCAGCAGAAGGAAACCAATGAGTAATATCTTTTCTTAGAAGAATGGGAGGGGAAGGAATCTCTAGAGACAGGTCTTTGAGGAGAAGAAAGGACATGCAATCCATGCGAGACATTCTAGAAGGCTTCCCGGCATGACTCTGGGTCTTCCCAGCTGCCTTGGGACAGGATTCCGGGGTTGGTGTGCAGCGTGTCCCTGGCTGACCCCTGGCCAGGGGAACACTCCTCAGCAGCAATCATGCTGCATGTGTGTTTTTTTCTTGTGCTTCAGAGAGATGCAAGGGATGGAGAATGGCTGTTGAGAAGCACCATCTGGCTCTGAAAAGCTGGTCACGTAGACAGCAAGGCTTGGGACCAGCCCCTCTCAGGTGGCTGCCCATATAACTGCATGCGCTGTGCGTGCGGAGAAGCCTTTCCAGGGACACGCGATGCCCTGCTCCGTTTCTTTACCTGCGGCTGGTCTGCTGGCCACGGAAAGCTCTGGTTCATCTGATGCCAGCTCAAGAGGCAGATCCTCTTCCATCTGCACGAAGACAAAGGTGACAGACAAACCAGAAGGAAAACTAGACAGCATGGGGAAAACCTGGCAGCGCAGGAAGGCAGGAATGACCGGAGCAGGCCTAGGGCCAGCGTGGAGTAGATTCTCATGCTGGCAAGCTCCCCACGCGACTCCTCCGTGGGCTGCAGGGCCCAAGCAGCAGGAAGAGGCCCCACATGAGCGCCAGCATCTCAACCAGCCCCAGGAGAGCGAGAGCACGTGGCAGACTGCCCCGGGGCTCGGGACAGGCTGCCCAGGGGCTCGGGACAGGCCCCGCAGCATGGACCGGGCTCCTCGAAACCAGGAGCAGCGCATGAAGCCCGGATCTGCAGGCTCTTCTGGCGCCAGTGCAATTACAGCTTCTCTCAGCAAGAATGAGTGTGATCAGTGCTGTGCCAGAGCAGGTAGGGCACAAGTCACAGGGAGACAGAAAGTGGGGCAAGAACAAAAGCAGAGGTGAAATGTGAATGAAATGTGTCAATGTGAGCTCCAGTTTTGGTGAAAACTGTGACCTTTGGACCTTGGTACTTGCCCTCCCATTTAGGATAGAGGACAAGGAAGACACCCTGCAGACAAACCATAAAACAGAGCAGCTCCCCAAGCCGCTGCAGCCAAATTACAGGCAGGCAGTGCCGCCTCCGCTCGTCCTTACCTCCCACTGCCGGCAATGGGCTCGGAGCTGAAGCAGCCAGGTGGGCCCCAGGGCCTGGTCCTCGTCCGGCATCTCCAGCAGCAGCGGGTCGGAGAGCCTCAGCCGCTCAGCCAGCTACAGAGATGAGAAGGGGAAGCGTGAGACAAACTGGGTTCTCATGTCTCTTAACGTGATTCCCTAATGCTTTAAAACAAGCATTAGCATCTTTAACAACAAAAAGTAACAGAAGAGTGGGAGGGACATTTTGAGATTACCTGATCCATCTGCCTACTCTGAAAAGATATCCCATATGTCCACATCAGCCCTTACAGCTGTTTAACTGCTAACCCTGAATCTCCAGGGGTAAGATTCACAGCCTCTCAGAGCTGCTCTGATGTTTAATGTCCTTAGAGTTAGAGAGTTTTTCTTAATATCTAAGTGAAATTCTAGCTGCAAATTCAGCCTCTTGCTCCTGCAGTAACCGGGGGGAATAGCTGGACACCAACTCCCTTAAAAACAGCCTTCTACATATTGGAGGACAGTTATCACACCCCCAATCTATCTCCTTCCTCCCCTAGGATATTTCCACTGGCGCAAATAACCCCAAGGCCTCCAGAGGTCATTCCTTCCTCAATCTCTTATCAGCCTTGCTCTTCTCCTCCACGCTTCTTCCAATTTGGCACTTTCTCAGAGTGCAGCATCCCAAGACGGCCACAGCGACCTAGCCAAGACCCCGCAAGGCCCAAGCGCAGGGGGTTATCACCTCCTTGTCTCACACGTGCTACTCCCTTGGTTTGAGCCCAGAATAACTGTTTTTTTTTTTTTTTTTTTTTTTTTTTTTTTAACAGCATCTTGTTATGGTACTGCTTTGTATTTCTTCCATGCTCCACTATCTCCCCCAGGTCCTTCTCTGCAGTACTGCTACTGTGTGTTGAATCTCTCCTGCAAGAGAAGGGTCTGCATCCTCGACTGCAGCCATCTAAAAGACATGGAGCTCCATCTACAGAAAACGGAGAGGGAGAAGTACTCCTGGGGTAATCTATCCCATACGTCTCAAGGTGGGATGAGTGGCTCTCTGGAGAACCATTGCTCCCGAGGCATAAGGATGACAGTCTGGCCAAACTGCTTACACAAGAAGCCACATTTATGACAGCTGGCATGAGGGGAGATGACCGTCACCCAGAACACTTGGTTGATGTCACCCACTTCACGGTATTTACCACACTGGCTGTTTCTTCTTATTCACAGTGTTCAAAAACTGATGGTCTAAACAGCCTACAATGAAATCCCCACCTCCAGGAGGCTACGGTGAGACAAGACCAGCAGGACTGGTCCCCAGACAGGAACAGGAGCCAGCTGACATGGGCTGAGAGTGCTTCTCCTGGAAGACAGAGCCGGCTGCCAGGAGGCTACTCCAAGCTGATGGCTGTCTCCAGATCCCTTTGGAAACACACATGTGTGCATTCGAAATCAATGGCAGGAAAGAGGAAATTATAAGCATGATTACTCCTAAACGGGGGGAATGTTTAATCCAAAAGCTAATACACACTTTGATCTAATATTAATGAACCAACACCTGGTTGTATATCGTCCCCAGCTTCAAAAGAGGGGAAGTCTTAATCAAACACTAATGTGTATCATAATTTGTAACACAGTCTAAAACATCAAAGACAAGAGTGTCTATGAATGCACCAGTTTTTCAGATGAAAGTGTTTTCTCCCAGGAGAAGCATTATCCCCAGCAGAACTGCAGATCTGAGAGGCTGTTAGAGTAAATAGGTTTCTACGAGGGGGTCGAGGGGCTGTGGGCCCAGCCCAGCATTGCATAACGCCAAGTTTCAGGCCATCGGGCTATTTTTGCAGCCTGTTTCGGGCAGCATTTCCACAGCGTTCTCCCTGCTCCGGGGGCTGCACCAGCCACTGCGGCTGCTGCTCTGCTCCCGGTTGAGGTCATCTCCTATCTCCAGGGAGCACAGAAACCAATGCTGGAAACATGGGACACACTCCCTGCCACCCTGAGGGCACGCTGGCCCTTCAGTGCCATGCTGGGATGAGGTACAGGAGAGGATGGGCCATGCAACTTCTGGAGTTATAGCTTCTTCAATCTGCGCCATTTATAAATTCAAAAAAATGGGAAAAAAAGTCCTTTGCTTCTGAACCCCTTTTGTCCTATTTACGCAGCATCATAACTCCCTTCTTGTCCACCACAAGAGGCTGGGGCATTCCAGATAGCTCCTGCTTTTCCCTGGGGGTGCTGACACGGTTCCCGCGCAGGCGGATGCTGCTCCTGGAGGTCTCGGCTTAGCCTGCCTGTGCACATGGCAGCCAGCAAAGCTTTGGGGCTGCTTCCCGGAGCTTTGGGTACCCTTTGCCGTGGGAGACTGAGGAAAAGCTTCCACTAGAAGGTCACAAATCAGCACTATCCCACCCAGGTTGCGTATGAGCATTGCTAGCCGCATGCACGTGAAACCCCGGCCTCAGCAAGGCCCTGGTAGTGCTGCAGGGAAGCCCATGGGATATCCACCCACTCTGGGCACGGGGCAGCCTGACGTGTCTCACCTCCATCACCTGTCTGGTCAGCGCAGGGTGCCTGGCAGGTCCCTGCTCCAGCACTACGGTGGCAATCTTCTCACAGTAGTGCAAGGCCTGGGCAGGTAGCCCATAGTCTGCCAGGCGGGAGGCGTAGATGAGCTTGTACACCTTGGGGAAGGAAAGGAAAACAGCCGTAGGGCTGGAAGTTGAGTGAGGAGGAGCCCATGAGCTCATGTCACCGGGGGCCCATTAAGGTCTCTTAGGACCAAGCAGCAACAGGTGATCTTAGTGTGACTCCAACTACCCTGGGTCACAGGTCCTACCACCTGGACCTGTTGGTCATTGCCAGTTTGGACATCTCCCCTCTCCTCACCTCCTCCCTGGGCAGCCTGGTTGTGCTGCCCTGAGCACCAGGCCTCTGCCATGCCTGCAGACCAGCATCGGGGAAGGGATCCAGCCGCAATTTTCATTTATCTACCCAGTTTGTGCAGTGCCCAAGGCAGCAGCAGCTGGGTGCTTATTTACAATATGAAAAGCCTATCAATTACACAGGACTATAAGAGAACAGGAGGGGAGCTAGACCCAGGCTAAGGCAGAGCTAACACAGATGGCACCAAGCACCACAAGCTGCCCTGGCTCAGGCTCCTATGGGCTACGCTCAGAGGAGAATGCGAAAGCCCTGGCTTGGAGAAACCCACACAGAGCCCAGCGAGCAGAGCCTCTCCTGTGGCCAGAGCAGGGAGAAGCCTCCAAAGGCATTGGAGAAGAGCCCTGGTCCAGCTGGAGCACCTGCAGCTTGGCTTTAGGGGCACTGGAGGGACACACGTGACAGGGATTTTAGGGTAGGTCTGAGCTGTCACTGCAAGGCTCTGCTACCTGGAAGGGGAGCAGGAAGGCTCTGGGTTGTCGTAGCTGCTGGCAGTACTCAAAGATTTCCATGCGCTGGATAACCTCCGTCCTGGCAAACTGGGCAAATGCCTGACTGTAAAGGAGAAGGAAGAGGGCAGTTAGGGGGTACAGCAGACACATCTCCCTCCAAGACAGCCTGGTACGCAGGTCTGCTCTTCCTCTGCGCTGCCAACCTGGAGCAAGCTGGAGAGACCCACAGCAAAATCAGACGAGGAGCAATAAAAGCCCATGATTTTTACTTTTGAGAATTTTACTTTTCCCTTGCCAGAGCGGAAACGTGACATCCAAGGCCAAAACTTGAACAAGCACAAGAAAGCAAAGAATCTGCAATATTCCTGCACTTGCTGGGAATTCAAAGCAATAGTGAGTAGAATAATATTTTCATCCTCAAATAAGGTTTTTGTTGTGAGACTCTGATTTTTTGGAAGCTGCCAACCCATTTCGCAGAACGATTGGAGATCACAGGGAGAGGAAGAAGGCAGGAGACAACTCTGAACAAACAGCTGGAAGAGCCCGCAGGGTACTGCCTGCCTGTGTTTCCTCACCGGTGACTGCTGCCCAGCAAAGCCATGCGATTCGCTTTCTCTCCAAAGTAACCAAAAGGAATATCTGCCATCAGGTAGCAGAAGTGAGCTGCTTCTGTTAATCCCCTGCCAGCTGGAGGGGGAAGGAGAGAGGAAGAAGGAAATGTTAGCCCTCAGAGACAGACCTCTGCGCAGTCGGTGTTACTCTGAAGACAACCAAGCTCATAGTAAATATGACTAACCAAGTAGTCCCATTTTTTTCTCTGCCCATTCAGACCCCTAAATCTCCCTTCTCCCTCACACCTTTTTTCTTTCTTTTTTTTTTTTTTTTTTTTCAGGTTTCTATTTTCTGTGTTAAGGAGTGGGCTGGCTTAGTGTCGAGACCAGGGAAACTCTACCAAGGTGCATCTCCAGTTTCAGTTCTCTGGGCAGATGTCATCAGCCTGAACCCACCCGAGGTCCTCCAGCACCAGTGCCCAAACGGGCCCTCAGAGCAAGCCTCAGTCCCCATAGTCACACATGCCACCCGTGCTCCATCACCAGGAGAGCAGATAACGTACAATGTCCTCTCCCCAGAACGGAGCGCGTACGAACAGCCAAAGGCACCACAGAGCTGTGAGTCTGCCCCCGAATGAGGCCCCAGCTCACCCAAGGTGTCTCCCATGGTGACGATGGCACGGTGGTTCAGCTCAGCATCTCCCACCTTGTTGGACAGCATCACAGCCAGGTGGGGCCTCCAATCTCCCCACTTGGCATCCCCACAGCACTGGGAGGGAGACAAGGAAGGAGACAAAGCGGAGCTGAGCCCAGCAGCCAGGCTGTAGCAAAAGGGTTCCCCGTGACATTCTCACTCTGTCTCCTTGCACCATATGACACAGGTGTCACAGCATGAAAGCATAAGAGTGTCGCAGCATGAGGAGAGAAGTCTCCCCACCCGAAAGCAACCCAGAGGGCACTGTTAGGGGATAGAAGCTCTCATACACCCACCTGCGCTGCTTGGGGAACCCTCCCGGACATGAGCTGGAAGAAGGTCTGTAGTGGGTCATTGACGGCTAGCGTGCTGGTGAACCTGCAAGGAGGCAACAGAGAGTCACCGCACCACGATCGCAGCATGAGAGCCCAAACTCGCCATCGCTTCAAATGTGGTTGAGCGCATCTTGGAAACACCCCAGGAATGCCAGTTCCTGGGGGATTTAACTCAATAGTGAAGCCAAGGCAGAAAGAAAAGTCAAACTCCACAAGACTGGTGATCTGTCACCTCCAGAGAGTGCAAAAGGACAGTGCTAGGTAACCACCTTAAACAAATCCTGGTTTACAAAACAATCCCTGCTTCACTCCCACAGAAAGGATCAACACAGTTCAGCCCAAAGAAATTGTTCACATGGGCAGTCCAGTGGGAATCATTTTGCCAACTGAGATGTTGTGGTCCAGTCTGGCCTACCTGGGCTGGACCACTATCCAAGTGGCTTTTTTTTGCTGATCTTGTTAATCTCTGCAGCTGGAGTGACACGGAGATCACAGCAAATCCACGCCACGTTTCCAGACAACAGGTCTCCTTTCATTCCCTTTCCTCCTGCCTAGCAGGAAGCTGGAAACATTTGGACCCATCCATACGAATTATCCCTCCCCATTCTGGCCAGTAGGAAAAATAACATCAGACTAAAAGAGTCTGATGGAAATTGCTGCTCTTTCGGGAGTGCATCAGGGCAGAGGGCATCTTAAAGGCTATGTGCTCAGCAACATGAGGCACAGAGAGGGTTCCAGGCATCACACCTTGCTTTTACCTCTCCAGCTTACCCGCTGAGCACCCAGCTGTAGGTGCGAGGGTCCATCTTGCTGGAGAGGAAGAGGGCATGGCCCCACAGCTGGTTTCTCATGGCCCAGTCCAGAGCTTCCTGCAGTCAACACAAGAGAGAAAAGGCATTTATGCTACCTCCACTCCCCTGCCCTCTGCTGTCAGGGCATTCAGCTCTGTACAGACTGTCTCTGTGGCTTTTCTGCTGCAGTGTCCCTTTCTAAGAAAGGTTTCCCTGGGACATCTCTAGCCCCCAACATGACTGGGCCATATGAGGAATGAACTGATTTTGGGGTCTCTGCTTATTCCCTCTGCAGGCCTGGGACTTATATAAGCTCTAGTGATTACACTGGGTTTACCCAAACCACTCAAAAACAACCAAAAAAAAAAAAAAGAAACAACAAAAAAACAACAGTAGTGCATCACTTAGGTCCCAGCACAGTGCCCAAAAGTGGGTAACTTGCACCTTAAACCATGTTCTACAAACTTATCACTGAGTCACTCCACAAACAAGGCCCTTGTTGACTTCCTTTCCCTTTAAAACCTTGCTGAAGAGGCCAAAGGGGCTTAGAAAGAACCATCCCTGCATTTTAGATCCCCCTCACCACTTACTTTCTTTCTGCCATAGTAGAGGAGTTTGGTGAACTTCTCAACTGTCTGTGCCAGTGTCTCCACAATGGGAGGAACCTCTCCTGTAAGGAGGTCCACCGTCCCCAGCCCGCGTGGTCCCCACTCATCGTCTGACGGGTTGGTCGGGGTGACCGCAGGGTTTTGCCTCTTGTACTTCTCCAGGCGCTTGCAGTCTTGCATCAAAAGCTCGGCTGTGTCGGAGCCCACCATGGACTGTAACAGCGAAGGGGAGGAACGAGGCACATGGGGACTGTCCTTTGAGGAACTACTGAAAGTATTTCTAGTCCAGCACCCATCCTGAGATGATGACGTGTCAGCAGGAGCAGCACTCATGCACTCCTGCTCAAACTGCCTCTGGGTAGGGAGATGGCAAGCTCTTATCCTTGTCCTAGCAGGTCTCAATCCCCACGCAGTATGCAGCCTCTGAGGGCAACGGAGTCAACACAGCCAGCGTGACATTCCCAGGACCACCTAGAGTGAATACACCCACCCACTTCTGACAAGCAGCCACTCATTAGATTGGGTAGGTTTCATTGGATTAATCTCTTAATCTCCTTTTAGGCATAAGACCTTGCTCTGAAATGAAGATGGCACCACTCCCCTTCAGAGCTGCTCCTCCACTGGGATGTTGGTATTTCACAAGGATGGAAAGCAACACAAGGGAACATCTTCTTCAAGGGCTCTGGGCAGTACCAAAGTGATTGATGGCACTGTGGCAGTGGGATAAATTTAAGATGCACTTCCCCAAAACAGCAGCTGTCTCAAGAGGCACAGAAGTAGCATCCAGCTGACCTGACTCCAAACCCTTGCACTGGACACCTACCCCATTCTGCCGGCAGAGGAGGACCAGCAGTTTCCAGAGAAGAGCTGAATCTCTGCCCCTCTGTGTTGAGAGATCACAGCTTGTGGCTATCTTGTGCTGGCAAAATGTCATGACATCCACCTTGTGCAGATCTTCCCTTCATCAACAAAGAAAAGGATCAAAAGAAACCTTGGACACCATGAAAAATCAAGTGGTTCCCAAGTTTGCTGACAAGCACCCCAAAGATTCGAAGAGATGGCGGAGGGAGAATCTTCAACGGCACCTGCCCATGCGGTTGAATGTATGTCAATGACCACCTACTACACTCAAAAATGCTTAACAAGATTGGTCATTGTTATAACTTTTTGCAGATACCCATGTTTTAAGAATGTAGATGACACATCAATCTTTCTCTGCCCTCCTGATAATATTTTCATCCAATCATCTGTAAAGAACCTTGGTTCTGCTTGGCAGCAGAGCTGTTACAGCCGTAACTGAAAGAGATTGTAAGAGCAGATGAGCATCAAGGCAGTATCTGTTATTTAAGTGATACAGTGGCGGGGTGAATGGCATGTTTGTGATCACATAAATCTTTCTGGTTTTGTGCAGACTGAACAGAACTGCCCTGCATCCTGCAGTGCAAACATATGCAACTGGAAAGCTGTGGGGTAAAAGGAAGAGGAGCAGGGAGCAAGGAGGGAGACACCGACCTTGCTTCCATTACATCGTATTATTTGGACTCCAGCAAAGTCCCCTTTGGCAGAATTGCTAGTCTCCAGACCCTCAGATTTCTATCCAACTTCTGAGCTTGCTCCAGTCCTTTGCTGAGTGCAGTTTTCCTTCTGCATACTCCTGCTCAGATTGTGAGCACAAGCCATGTTACTGGTATAACCAGTATATTGTATTGGTATAATTGCACTGGTATAATATATTCTTTGTGCGCACACAAACCAATACCCTACACTCCAAAACAACCTACATCTCTGAAGAGAGGACATGCTCCCAATACGAACCCAGAGCTACCCTTGGCAACACCCTTATCTCCCAAAACCACAGGGACTCTCAGGTCTGTCCTGGGCTCCTCTCTTGACTCCCCGCAGCCAGCTGTCCTGGACCTCAACGCAGGCACCTCAGCAGGGTCCCATCAGGGAGAAGTACCTAGCCAGAGGCCCTGGGAAGACTTGTAGCTCCTCTTGCTCTTTGGTGTCATGAAGGATCACCTGAAAAGCAAGAGCAGACTCAGCAGCTGGACTGCCTCAGCAGTCAGCCAGGAGGAGCGCACAAGTGCGTTCCCCAAGGGAGAGCAGCCTCTCCTAGCAAGGGGGCAGCCTGTTGTGGCAGGGCTGTGGCATACCTCCAAGCTGTGCAGCTCCACCTGAGCGAGCTGCCCCTCTGCGGGGCAGTGCGGGCACGCCAGCACCAGCTGCCCCGCGGCTCCGAAGCACACCGGCACATGAGGCAGTGAGAACTTCTGTGGTGCCAGTGGGGCTGGCGTGGATGTGGATGCCCTCCCTGCAAGACACGGTCAGTCCGCTTGCCCTGGTCCCTCTCCACCTCTGCTGCAAATGAAACAACCGAGGTCCCAGCTTGCCCTGCCCCTGCACAGCCCATGGCTGCCCGGGACTGTCCACGCAAGGACAGTCCCCTGAAGCAAATGGCAGCTGTGTGGCAGCTCCCTGCACCCACCAGGCTAGGCAGAGCCACCCAACTGCACAGCAGGTCCTCAGACATGCCTTGCACCCACACACTCTTCTCAAAATCAGGGTACTCCGAGGCCTGCGCTCTAGAATGGCTGCAGCTGTCTGAGCAATGAGATAATAAACCCCAAGGCCAGAAGACACTGGCCATTCACTCGGGCCCTGTTAGCACTTCGTGCAACAGCCCCATCTCATCTCATTCATCTCATCTCATCTCATCTCATCTCACCTGCTGGCACGGGGCTCCAGACCCCCACGGTCACGGGGTTGTAGTAGTCGGCATCGTCGCGGATGTACTGGCTGAGCTCGTAGCCGCTGGAGCTGAGCCCCGACTCGCGGTACTGCAGGAGGAGGCTGGGCCTGCTGGAGGCACGAGGCTGCGGGGAGAGAGGAGGACAAGGGGCCAAGCGAGAAGGGAGAAAATGCCCCATTTCAGGAAAATGGGCCCAAATGAGTCATCTGCCCTGACCTAGCGAGGTGGCTGCCAGCAGGAGCTGAGCAGGCTTGGAGCACAGGGTAGACCTGTCTGAGTACTCCGAGCATGTTAGCATCTAAGACTCATCCCAGCACGTACTCTGGTCACACCAATGGCTCTCAAAATACTTAGCTGCTGATCCAGCCCAATAGCCCTTCTAGACCTATCACAGGGTCCCCAACATAGCCCGTACATGGGAATCACCAAAGCCATTGCCTAGGAGCAAAAACACCTTGAGAACTGCTCCAATTTGGTCTCTTCATCTGCTCTTTGGCAAAACATAGAGATGGGGACACAAGTAGGAAGGAACAGGCCTTCCTAACACATGACAGCCATTCCCGTCCTTGGACAGAGGTCACCACTATGCAAGGAGGACGCAGGAGGGGAAGAGAAAAGCAGACATCACTTGAGAAGAAAAGCAATCACCCGAGCCAGGCTCTCAGTGCAATGCTTGGCACTGCGCAGGACAGGGATGCAGCCAGATGTCTAGAAGAGCGACAGCCCAGCACACAGAGATTTTATAGCTACTACTACCCATGTTAACAGTTCCCAGGCCATTACACAGCCTCTAAGAGGCCTGGGTGCCACCTCCTCCACACCGCCCCACGTGAGGTTACCTCGTGAGCAGGGCTGCTGCCATCCCTGGGTGAGCTGCCCAGGGAATCATCCCCTCCCCGCTCCTGCCGGGAGCCCAAGCGGCGGCTCTGCTCCAGCAAGTCACCGGGCTCTGATCTGCAAAGGGAAGAAAAGGAAGGAGGTGGCCAAGGTCTTGGCACCAGCTGCACTGTGGCTCTTCCCCATGTCGGCCAGCAGCGGAGTCTGCACTGCCACCTCCACCCAGGGCATCTCCAAGGCTGCTCACATGGGACAGCAGAGCCATCGTGACCCAAGAGATGGCAAAACCGCCTCCTAGGTAGCCCAGCCCTGCTGCTGCAGCCCCTTACCTGTCCTGCGCTGGGGACGGCGTCACCAGGTTAGGATGGTAACCCCGGTAGTAGTGCTGGTCCCAGTAACGGGTACCGTAAGGCTCTCCCTGACTCAAATCTACAGAGAGAATGGAGATTTAGTCTTGCTCCTCCCAAGCAACAAGCCCTAATGAAGTCACAGAAGAGCAATGAGTCAGACAATTTGCCACACACACCCCATTTGCTTCCAAATTAGCCCGGTGAGTTAGAAAAGTAGGATAAAGCCATGTACATGTTCGCAGACAGCAAGGAAAGGCATCCTTTCCTTTTTCCTCATGTTTCCTCATGTTTTCTTTAATCCAGAAATTCCATAAACACATTAAAAATTAGTCCCCTTATCTCTCTCTATTCAGTGAGATCAACATGATTGAGTTCAGGCCACAAGCAGGGATGACCCACTTTTTTAGCTAGTTAGATGAAGATTAAGTGTTCCCTAGGAGCACCTAGTTCCTGCTTGTGACTCCAAGTGGAAACCCAAGGAAAGGCAGCACCACGAGAGTGATCCATGACCTGGGAGCCTGGACTGGGGAAAGCCCCTTGAGAGGGTTCCTAGCAAGCCCTCATAGCAAAACAGGTAGAATAAGACATCCCAGAGCAACAACACTCATCTCTCCTCCTGGAAGCAGCAAGCTGGGGTGACAGCCACACCACACTGAGGTGGCTTCACACAGGACCCCTGCCACCAGCTGGAGGTGGCCAGCCCCCTGGTTGCCTGAGCACAGGAGGGGCCGTACCTCTGTCCTTCTGCCAGGATGCGGGCTGCCCCTGGCTGCTCCAATAAGTGTAGTCGGTCCCATAGCTGGGGGCTGCATAGTTCCAGCGGGGGTCTTCATACCCCTGCCTGAAACACAATATATGCAGCCAAGAAAGAAGGAAAACTGTATCAGAGTTAAATTCATGGTGGACATCTCATGGCCAGCAGAGATATCCAGCAGAAAGGTTCAGTCCAGATCCTCCACGTCCCACAATTCACATCCCCCAGGGCGCAGTTAATATCCCCAGGACAAGGGATGAGGTCTGGGAACACATCCAAGGGGAGATTTGCTGGTCAGATGGGAATCTTTGAAGGCAGATGGGGTAATGGACACAGGACACAGAGTCAGGAGCAGACCCAGCATCAAACACCGGGAGAACAGAGGTGGGAGATTTGGAGTCACTCCCATTCCATCACTAGAAAGAGTTGTGCTCTGCAGCTTCAGAAGCCGGGAAACTCCACTCAATTACCTCTGGTATCAAGCGCTTAGAGCGACCAGTGTTCATGGATGCTTTAGGAGAGGCCTTCAAAAAGCACCTTTTCTGCCAACCTCCGATGTCGCTGTATCTGTGCAGACCTCAGCACCGCTCTCCTCCTGTGCTGGAGCCCAGCCAGCACATAAGCTGTCCACCCAATACCAGTGCACCTTAACCCTTCACAATTTACACAGTAATTCAGTTAGTCCTGTGCAATGCCTACCCTTCCTGGCCAAGCAACTCACCAGCTCAGCAGAAAACCCCGTGTTATCCGTGCACTTCTCCTCACAACTCTCACAACCCAGATTTGCTGGAGTATTCAGAGCTTTCTCCTTACTGAGAGACAGCCTCAGTCCCACATTTTATCCTTCTCCCTGCGCTGTCTCAGCAGCTGAGCTTGCAACCTTCTTTGGATTTCTATATCATCCGTTTATGTTTTTATTGTTCACCTTGCACTTACCAAAAAAAAAAAAAAACCTCTAATGAAACTTCAAGAAAAAGACACCTTGGGACAGGGATGTTCAGCTGCGCAGTGACCAAACAGTGAGTAGGCATTGCTCCTGCCCCAGATGTCACCGTGAGATGACAAGAAGGGACGCAGAGCCCAGCGCGAGCCTTGCTTGGCATTAGGCAGATCCTACCTGCTGGGGTAGGCGTGCTCGGAGCGCTCGGCTGCGGGAGTGGGTCTGAGCCGGTCGCCGTCTGGCTGCGGGTGGCCGGTGCCACGACGCTGCTCCGGGATGTCGGGCCCTGTGCGCCGCCGTGGCTGGGGGGCCGGGGCGTGGCGCAGCTGCCGCTGGGGGCCCTGGCCCTCCACATGGGCCACGCGCCTCTCCCAGGGCCGTGGCGGCCACGGCGGCGCCCGCCGTGTCGTGGCTGTGCACGTGCAGGGGGACGTCGGGGAAGCGCTGCCGCAGGGCGCCCACCAGCAGCGTCGCCGACGCCGGCGTCAGCAGCCCCGCCATGTCCTGCGGGGACAACGGGGGGACATCAGGAGGGTCTTGGGGACGTTAAAGATGTCAGGAGGGTCGTGAGGACATCGGGAGAGTCTTGGGGAGATTGGGGATCTCAGGAGGGTCTTGGCGATGT
>JAWLRI010000301.1:413984-442241 GCA_034781795.1 Crypturellus tataupa | reverse complement strand
AGAGACATTGTAACTTTTTCTCTCTTTCTCTCTCTCTTTCTCTCTCTCTTTCTTTCTCTTTCTCTCTTTCTCTCTTGCTCTCTCTCTTGCTCTCTCTCTTGCTCTCTCTCTTCCTCTCTCTCTTTTTATGTATTTATTTTAAGCATATTTATGTTACTGGTTTTAAACTTTTTCTCCTATGCCCTTATTTTGGTGGTTATTGTAATAAAGGCATTCTGCAAGGCGCCTTCAGGCCCAGTTGCTGTAACTCGAAGCTCATTTGCAGGGATCTGCTCCAGTTCCTTTGAATCACGTCTGTGGGCTGACAGGCCTCCTGAATTCCTGCTGGCATTCTCACTACTGGGCGAAGCTGTTCTTGCCTGATTCCTACCTGGAGACAGTCCTTGACGTCCCTTTTTCAGCCAACGTGCTTGTCTTGCAGAGCTGCTTTGCGTTGCTGCCTGCTGGCAGAGCTGGTGTCGCTCCTGTCATACCTATTCTATAACCGTGCAGCGTCTCTGTCTTCTTTGGGAGCAAATCTGGTGGAATTATTGACCAAAAAAATATATATATATCACCTAATTCAAGCATCTTGCTTCACTATGAAACTACTGATAAAAATTTGAGAATTTTAACATCTTGTTAGAACTGTTTGAGTCTATCTGCCTTTTTACCACCATGAGCTTAATGTTTCATGCTTCAATCTCCCGTGGAAATCTTAAAAAAAAATCCTTTCTCTCTCACACTGAAAGCTCAGACTGCATAAAACATCAGTGCTCTAGAGCAATGTATACTAATCAAGTGAGATAAATATTTGATGTCCTCCAACTGCAGTAACGATGAGCACAGACTGCGGAATTACTAATATTGGCCGCGCTGGAAGCTGTTGGCATGGGGCTGTTTGCTACCTGGTAATATTGCCCTTTTAGGGGTATAGCCCAAACCACATTTGATATTAGGGCTTTAAAAAAAAAAAAAAAATGCAGCTGTACGCCAAGATGCCTGTTCAAAAGCTGTGCTAGGTGCAAAGCAGAAAGTAGGCCATGCAGCAGGAGAAGTTGTGGGGTTTCTCTGAACGGCTGGGCTGTGGCTGCTGTTCATCTGCCGGCCCCGCTGCTCTTAGTGTCCCCCGTGCAGCTTGGCCTCCATCCTGCCAGGGTGATAACAGAGCAATCAGGAGCCGAGCAGCTAGAGCCTCCAGGAGCATCCTGCCTGCCTTCCCTTTGCTTTCTGCTGCACCTGGGTAAGGAGCCTTCGCCATAAGGGCTCCTCCTGTGTGTTGAACTCCAGTTGTTGGGGATAGAGCAGCTCCTGGTAGTGCTTTTTGGGAGAGCTGGGGAATGAAGAAGTGTGGTTTTGCCAGCTTGTTTTCCTAACCCCTGTTAGCAAAACAGCAGACTCCAAAAGGTGCACGGCTCAAGCAGAGCTGCTGTTTGCAAGGCCGTTGTGTTGTGCCATAGTGTATTTAAACAGCAATACCTATGCACAGATTTGGCACCACACGTACACCATATCTTCACAAAAGACTGCTGCTTCTATAAGCGCGGGGCCACAGCCGTGCTGGCTTGCTGCCGCGGGCCATTCTCCAGAGAGCAAGCAAGGCTTGAGCCACGATGTAACCCTGCCTGCCTGGGAGCTGGCAGCATTGGGCCTCTGGAAAGCACCCGAGCCCTTTTGCATGCACTTTGCAGCAGACATGTCATTAAGTTTTAGCGAGTTTTTATCTGTGAGATAGTAGGAAAATATTTTTCCTGTCTCATTCAGACATGACTTCACTGCCTTGAAATTACATGTTTTCTGGAAGCTGAAGCGCCGTAGTGCTGGGAGCAGCTGCTGCCTTTGGTGCTCAGAGGGGCGAGTTCACTGGTGCCCATGCCAGCAGCCGAGTGCACGTATCCCTAGGGATCATCCATGGAGCCGTGCTTGGCCCTGCGGCCCTTCTGGCTGGGTGAGCAGGACAGGTGACACGGGCAGCGTCACCTTTTCCTGACACATTTTCTACGAGCTTAGGTCTCTTTCTGATCTACTGCTGTGCACGAGGAGTAGCGGAGATGGAGGGACCAGCGCTGCCCTCTGCCAGCAGCAGCTCTGTGAGCAAACCTGGCTGAGCTCTCCCCAGCTGCCTGCGCTCTTCCCGTGTTACCCCTTGGCTGCAGCCCTAGGGACCTGCATAATCCAGCGGTTCCTTGTGAGCTGCAGCCGCTGCCATTCACACTAGCAATGCAGGTCGTCTACCGCGGCAGGTGAGTATTGCTTTTTATTTTTAATACAAATATTTTTGTAAGACTTTGGAAAAATATATTTGACACTTACCAGCCTGAGGGGATGTGCTTGTTAACTGAGATGATAAATACCTGCATGGTCTTGTCCTTTAAAGCTTTTATAGGAAAGAAACGGTTACATACACTTTATTGCGATTCCTACATTTCCTCTCTTGCCTCCCCTGCAGCTTTATTCTTTCTCTTCTTCCGTGCTCCTGTATTTTCCCTCTCATGTAGGCACACAGGATGTGTGGTTTTTGCTCACTCTGTCCCCATACCTTTAAAACAGTCACTTCCATGTAACAACGGCTTTGCATAGTCTCTTCCAGCTGGTTATTGGAGTGCTGGTTGTTAGTTAGCATTTGAAGCTGTATTTTGGTGTCCAGACTGCTTTCTACCGTCTCTGAAAATTGAATCCCCGAATTTGTGCAGCTGAGGGAACGCTGCTCACACCATACACGAGTTACCGCCTGAGTATTGCCCTCATGGGGGCCACTGCGCTTTTCTATCCAATATCTGACCGACTTTGGTGTCTCTTAAAAAAAAAATGGGCAAGTTGAGTTGTTGCTGGTAATCTGTAACCCCCACTGCATCCTGGTAGTTCATCCGAGTGTGGAATCCCAACCGGGGAGCTTGGCTATCCGCCCCACTGCGTGCAGCACGGGGCTGTCTGCTCCTCCAGAGAGGGGTTCCTCCTACCCTTGGGAAGCTGGCTGCCTCTTTCCCAAATCCCTCTCCAGCTTCTGCTCTCCTTCCCTCCTGCCTCCACTTCCCCTGTCAAAGTGCTGAGAGGAGGAGAGGAAGCTTGGGGGGATTTTCATCCGCACCGAAGCATTTGCTGTGGGTCTGACCAAAGCCCAGGCCTGCAGGCTCCGGAGAAGGGACATTCGCTGTCATTTATAATGCAGCTGGAGTCTGGTGTGAAAATACCCTTGGCTTTTCTGGGCTGGGATGTTTTGTAGCTTTTCCCTTCTTGCCAGCTTTGAAACCGAGGTGTCTGTGTGTGCTTGTGTAACAGGAAGAAGCAAAGGAGGAAGAATTGTGCAAAATATTTAATAGAAAGGGAATTGGTTTTTTTTCATTTTTGAGGGCAAAAATCAAATCAGAATTATTTTAAATGGGTGACAGTAAGACAAGATTTTGCTCAAGATTTTATTTTTTAAAATTTGCTCAAGATTTTATTTGCTAAAATTTGATTGGCTGAGCATTTGGATGAAGAAAAAAAAAACTTTTTGTTAAAGATTAATATCTCCTCTTAAGACATTGATGCCTGCCGTAAACCTGTGCTGGATTCCTGAGCTGTCAGCTAAGGCTGATCTCACAGCGGGCAGCTGCTTTCGAGGGAGGTTGTTGGCTTTGGAGTGTGGAAAAGGTGTGCAGCTCCGCTTGTTGTCAGCTGCTTGGGTGACTGCCATGGGCACGTTTGTTTTGCAGATACACGGGCGCTTACGAACACACTCGGGTGTTGTTTTACCTTGGCAATATCCTGCAATAAACAGGTAATTCATCAGCCTGCCAGTGAGTTGTGGGTTCCTTGTGCACTGTTGCATTAGGAGGTGCCACTGGTGCCTTTGAGTCTCCTCAAGTCTGGGCTCGGCTGGGGGGGCAGGAGGAGCCCGGATCACCCGTGCAGCCTGGGGCTGCTGGCGCCTCTTCGTGTGCTGGCGCTGACAGCTGAACTGTTAACCTTGCTGTCCAGCTGATGCTTTTACTGCTTCCTGTGCTCCATCTCCTTGGTCTCCCCCTTCCCTCCTTTCCTGCCTTGCTTCCTCAAAAAGCTTCATTAAAAAGTTGCAATTCCTTTTTCTGGTCATTTCATTTGAGAGCAACTGAACATGAATAATGCAAAATGGAGCTTCCAGGAGCTCTCCTCTTCCCTGGATTCTGGATTATTCACTCAGCAGCCAGCAGGGGTAATCAGACCAGTGCGAACTCCTGGCAGCCCAGCCAGCCGGGCTCCCCCTTTGCCTCATGCTTCCATCTTTTCCTTTTCCCGTTCTGAGGTGCTGAGCTCGGGACAGGAGGCTGTGGAATAATGGGATTTCTCCCAGAGGAGCTGGGTACAGGGAGATAGGTGGCTGGGGCAAGAAAGGGAGACCTGTGCAGGGGAAGCAGCCCCTGCCCCGCTCCTAGAATCTGCAGAGCTAGCGGAGAACTCAGTTTTGCAGCAAGGAAAATGTAGATAAAATAATAGACTATTTTACTGAATTCATGTTAAATGCAAAACCAGATGAATCCATCTCTGTTTGTAGTTTTTTGTGTTTTTTTTTTTTACAGTGCTTCTTTGGTCGTTAGAGACTCTTTTCCTGGCACTTGGGGTTCAAGAAGACACATATGCAACATCCTCAGTGCCTTCCTGGAGCTGGGGCTGTCCCGACACCCACTCTGCCCGTGAGCGCCTTGCACAGCACACGGGGTAGCTCCTCCAGCAGCAGAGAGGATGCCTGTCATTACTGATAACTTGCCCGTGTGTCTAGTTGTGCTAAAGCAAACCAAAGACACAACGCTGCTATTGGCATCTAGACATGGAAAATAAATGTAGCTCTGCACCCAAAAAAGATGATCCATGGAAATTAGTCTATAGGAATTTTGTATAGACTATTAGTACTAGATTCCTAGTCATTGTGTAGAGGGGCTTGATATCAAGAAGGATTGAAAAATCGAATTTTTCAGATGCACGAAGGCACGTAGTTGCCCACATTTGCGTGGGGAGAGAAACTTTAAATAATGAACATCTATATGGGAATAAACTTTTTTCGTGAGTTATCAAAACTATTGATTCCCTCCATTGACTTGTTTGTTAGGTATTTGATCTTTTCTTGTTAAAAAGTGTCTATTTTCCTGTTTCCAAAGCTGCCTCCCTCTGCCTTTTGCAGAGCAGGAAGTTTTTTGTCCCTTTGCCAGCCTCGATGCTTGTCTTTCAAGGATGGCTGGAGACTTTGGACCCTCTCCGTGAGTTTCGGTTGGAGTTTCGGTTGGAGGAAGCGCAGCAGTCACCTCAATATTCCCCGTGCTGCAGGCGCTTTCTGTGGCTCCTCGGCTGCTCCTTCGTGCTGCTAACGTCTCTCCGTTGCAATAAAATCTTACCCCTTGGTCACCGCTGATAAAGATTTTTAATAGTAACGGCTGTTACAAAGAATTGTCTGAATTGCATCTGACTCCCAGGGTCCTGCAGTCCTTCTGTTTCCAAGAACACATTCCAGTTTAAAGGAGCTGTAATGTGAAAATAAAAAAAATCTCCGAAACGGCCGGCGGTTCTGCAGCCTGCCGAGCACTGTGTTGAGCTCCTGAAGCGCCTTGTTAAGCTGAATGCCAGAGAAACAAAGTAAGTGGCTTGACTCATTGCTTATATTTAGTATCATTACTTACTGTATTCGGTTCCGTTTTCTTCTGGGCATTAATGTCGCCGTTCAGGAAGGTGGCCGGGGAAAACGCCCCGCAGAAGGCAGTCTGTGTGCTGCTTGGAGGGCAGGCGCTTGGAAATTGCGGGTCACTCTGCTGGTGTCAACTTTTTAATTTCTTTAAACTATGTAGTAGGAGAGGTATTCAAGGGTGGGGAAAGGATGTCCTTCCTTTTTGGCAGAACATAGAGAGTTGGGGGTACAAGTGGATCCTCAATACGAATGTGGCCTCAAGTCACAACCACCTCTTTGTTTTTTGATTTAGAAATGCACTTCATGAGTATACGGGATCCCAGGCTTAAAATATATCCTGGTATCCTGGCACCCAACGTGATCATTCTTAGGTTTGGAGTGTGTTCATAACTAATGCAAAAATTACAAGTACTGCTTTGATATTAAATATTAAAAATGCAATTGAGCTCGAGGTGAATTTTGAGGGGTGCAACTTTTACTGCACATCTTCATGTTCTTATGGCAAAGTAAAGGCAGGCACCCAGATTTGAGGGGCTGCTTCTCAAGCTTTCGACCAAAGAGTTAACCCTCCAAAGACCTTGGAAATCCGAGGTGCTGAAAGGCTGCAGTCCCAGGTGGGCTGGCCAACGCGTAGGAGCTGAATGACCCTCACATTTTTTGAGCTCCACTAGAAACTGGAGATTGCAGTATGGAAGTGTGAAATGGAACATTAAACCGTGTGCAGGGTGGGGGAAACCCTAATATGGGAGATACAGGGCTGAAAATCAAAGTGAATGGAAGCCTGTGCTGCTCCTCATTTTCCCTGTCCCACCTTGTCCCAGAAAACTTGGGCAAGGGCTGAACTGTCCAGTCGTCTTAGGTGACCGTAGGAAGCACACATCTTGTTCCAAGTCCTCTATATTTCCCCTTGCAGCAGCAGAGCTGCTATGGTTTTTCTGTGGTGAAAGCATGAAGGGCTGTGACTTGTGCGGGTGCAGCTGGTGGAGCAGCAGCGTTTTGTTTCCCCTGCTCTCAGGCAGCCTCATCCCTGGGCTCCTTGCTTTCAAAGCAGAGATTAACCTGGTCACCAAGCTGAGGAGTCTCCGCTGCTGGGACTGCCAAATCTTTAAAGTGATGCCAGATTTGGGACCCGTCGTGTAGAGTCCTGCTGTATTTCACAAGGTTCCCCGTGATTCTAGTGTTATCCAACTGGGAACCCCTCTGAATACTCATGTATCAGCAGGGAAGAACTGGCTAGAGGAGAAGAGCCATTGTGGTGAGTGAAGGAGCAAAGGGAGGTGAGGCGCCCAAACTGCCTCCGGTTCTCTAGTGGTGGAAGCTTTGCTTTGTAAATCTGGCGGGTGGCACAAGGGAAAACCTTCGGGGGAAGATTGATGGCAGCACGAGGAGTCGGCTCTGCATCTGCCTCGTGTCCTTGCACTCCAAGCGCCGGGAGCTGCAGCCCTCTGCCCTCGGGGCTGCTGCGGAGAAGAGGAAGCCGCGTCTCCTGTTTGTCCTCGGCCGCTGGCTCCCAACAATAGCCTCGGCTTCTGCCTCGTGGAGAGCCACATTAATCTGATGGGAAGATGTTTGTGTATTTAAAATAGTTATTCCCCACTGGAGCCCCTCCCTGCTTTTGTCCAGCTTGGCTGGACTTGTCGGCTTCACCCGGCTAATGAGGGCTGTTTATTTACAGCAGGGACGCTGGGGACACGGTGGCACGGAGAAGGAAGTCGGTGCCTTTAATAGGGAGCGCGGGCCGAGCTTCCCGTACGTGTGCGCACGTGTGTGTGCAGGGGTGGCTGCCCTGCTCAGCCGTGCTCTGGAGCTGCAACCTGCAGGGCTACCGGGGCCGCGCTTCCCAATGCCGATGTCTTGCGAACTCTTCTCCGCTGTCTGATCTCGAGCAGGTCCAGACAGTGCGGCTGGCGGCTCCAGAATGGCAAGCCTGGTGAGGAAGGTGCTCATGCAGGCCAAACCGCTGAGCGGTGAGTACGAGAAACCTGGCCCGATGGGAGAGAAAAAATCTGAAAGCGCCCGTGGAGGTGCCTAGGAGATGAACTGTGTTAGAGGGTAGAGACTTCTTGGTTTTCTGTCTGTCTTCCCTCCACGATGGGAGAAGGGCTAAAAATGCAGTGCCTGGAGGTAGGGCTGGTCACAGGAATGGCTGGGGAAGGTGTGGTCCTCGCGTCCTGCTGTGGTGTAGCTGGGTAGCAGTAGTTGCCCCTGCAAACCTGGTGACTTCGTGTTTGGCGCTTCGTGGCGGAGTCTTGGGAGCCTCTGATGATTCGTGAATTGGTTCTGACGGGGCAGAAGGTGACTGAGGAGGAAGCGATGCTGCTGAGCGGCCAGGCAGCAATGCTGACGCATCGGGTTGGGGTTGAGCCCCTCGATGGCTTTCTTCAGGGTGTTCGCGGGTGAGGTGAGCTCAGGTCTGACTGGAGGAGTTACTGGAGGCTGGAACATCCCTCCCCGAGCCTGGCAACGTCTCTGCGCTCAGGAAAGCGGCGTTGCTCCGGCAGGAGGTCACGATTGGAGGAGAGCAGCGTAAGGAGAGTGCAGGCGCCGACTCTATCCATGCAAAAACCTCAGTGAGAGGATACTGCTGGAAGCTGAACTTTCTTAAGGGGTATTGACTAATTTAGAGTCTGTTTGTTTATGGAGGGACAATTCAAATGCCTTGTGACGTCTCCTGCCAGACATTAGGGCCTGGAAGTGCAAAGGATGTCTCTGGCCTCTGCTGGGACGAGAGCGCGTTAGGAAACAGCGGTGCGTTTTCAGCTGAACTGACTACTCTCTCCTCTCTTGTCTGAGACTTTTTTGGAAACTGCTTCTTGGAAAGGTGGAGCTGAAATGGAGTAGTCCCCTTGGTTGAATTGTACCAGACCTGGCATGAAAAATATGGAGAAGGGAAGAAAACAGATCCTACTGATCTCATGGCAAATGCCTAGTGATTCTATAAACTGGTGCAAAACGAACGAGAATGCGTGGGCTGTCCAGTTTGAGGAGAGTTCACTCGAAAAATAGGCAGTCTGAGAATTAATATGGAGTTGTTATAGCAAAATCCAGCAGGTATTAAATGATTTAAACATGCACTTACCTTGTGAAGATCTCTGCAGAGAAATCTGGGGAGTACTTCAGAGAGGTCAAGTATGGCCAGCAGTAATGATATATGTAGAATATATAGAGCTTCTCTGATTTTACTATGTAGCATCTCCTTCTGATTACCAATCTCATTTATTTAACTCTCCTCACCCTATTACAATCTGTTTTCTTTGCTCCTCAATTCCTAGTGAGGTGCTCACAGTTAGATGAAAGTATTAGTTTAAAATTAATATAAAATGAGGTAAGAAAGTATTAGTATAAGATGAAAGTGCTTGAGCAGGGGGTTGAACTGGATGATCTCTAGAGGTCTCCAACCTCAACCATTCTGTGATTCTGTGTGCATTGCACCTTGCACCAGCAGGAGTTTATGTGTCAAGCTGTCAAAGCCTAATGAAATGAATGGTAAAAAATTTTGCCCAAAAAATGGGTATTTTTGCTCACAGACTAATGACAAGTTCATTTTCTTAGGGAAATGTGATTTAACTTGAGTGTTCATGGGGTACCTTGGTGTTTTCGTGCTTTGTTGTTTTTTGGTGCTTTGGTTTCTTGTGATGGGGGAGAATGAATCTATTTAGCAAACTCTTAAACCTTCTGCAGTTGTGAGTAAGTATTTTGAATATTACTGGCGTAGCTGATGGGGTAACTCTATCGGCTAACGTTTTTTAGACCTGGAGTGTGTATGGTTTGTAAGACACAGCAAGTTGTGCTGAGGCCACTTCATGCTGCTTGCATTCAGAGAAAACCTGAAGCTCCTTTTATTATAGCAGGTATGTCCCAGGCACGGGCTTGCTACGAGAGCCCTGGCACGAGAGTCAGCGTTTGCATGAAAACCTCAGATTCAATCAGCCATCAAACTTCTAATCTTCCAGCTGCGTCTTACAGAGGATTAATATTCTCTTGGAAATCAGAATCCCTTAACTGTGTATTAAACAATTTGAGAGACGTTGACCTTCATGAAAATGCAGATGTAATGGGCAGCTTGAAATGTAAGAACATTCCTTTAATTTGACTAATGTACTTGTTTTTTCTTTTTTTCCTGTAGTTACTTTACTTGGCACTTATTACTGCGTTTTGGGGCTTGTATAGTCCCAGTTTATGCATTTGTTCAACCACAAGCCCAGGCAGCAGCTCTTTTCCAGAGTTTTAATGAACAAAATGGGAAAATCTTGGTGTGTCCCCTCTTCGGAAAGGTGGTCTTTCTCACAGAGCAGGAATGGGCACAGGTCTTTCAGCAGCTCTTACCTGCCATTTACTGCTAGCCACTATGCTTTTTATTGACTCCTCTGTGTATCTATGGTTAAGGTTGGTTACAGAAGTGAATTTTTGAACAACTTGAGAATTGCTGATTAAACTGGAAATAATGTTTAGATCTTCATTTTAAAACAGAAAACAAAAACAAACAAACAAAAAAAGGAAAATGCAGAAAGAAAGTCAAGGTTAAATTGCATCCTGCCAGCTTTCAGAGTGAAACTGCGTTTCACTCTCTTCTCTTGAGAGATCTCTTCTCTTGAGATCCCTGTCACTTTTTAAACATTATTTAATTTGACTGTCTGCTAGTCTTCAAGTGCAGGAGAAAACTCAAATCCAGAAAGTAATTTGCAGGAAATAATTTGAATTTGAAATATTTGAAAATAGTTTGAGTCATACTCTAACTGAAGAGATGTTTAAGTCAACTCCAGTTGGCTGCTCTTAAACATTATGAGTGCTTGCCTTGTAAAATAGAAAAAAGGCAAACTCTGTGGAAAATTTCCCACATGAAAGAGCTGTAGCAGTAAAGACCTATAAAGAAGGTTTTGACTAACTTTATACTGCATTTTCTTTCAGTTATTACTGGGAATGAGGATGCCTGTTATTTCAGCTGCATCACTGGGAGGGATGCTGCTTTATCATCACAAGACAGTGCAGGATGATGCAGGATACAAAAAACTGCTACGTGAAAGCTGACGCGGTCCCATCTCAAGTAGCAAAAAGCCACAGGTTTATGGTTTCACCATCTCACACTGCTCTCTTGGTGAGTCAATAGTGCCAGTGTAACGGGAATCTCCACTAGCATAGGGGATGATAAGGAATATCTTACATTTGAGAACACCAAAGCTAACACTGGGGGAACCTTGCCAGTAAGGGACTGTGCATGAAATAGTGTGGTCTTTTAAGCCGAGTTTAAAGGTAATGTATGAGAGGAAGCTGCCCTGCCTCCGTTCCGTTTGTACCATGCCCAGCTCCACAGCTGAATGAACTCCATTGGGAATTCTGTCGTCCACTTGGGGTGGCGACAACTCCGCTGCTGTTCCCTGCGTGCAGGCTGCATTGCCCGGCGGGTCAGCAGGTTGCAAAGAGAAGTAATTTTTAGTGTTCTGTCCGTATTTGCACTTGGAGAGTCTTAACAGACCAAGCAAAAGGTTGAGGGATTTTCTGTGTTTCCTGTGCATGTCCCTGTTGTTCCAGGCAGGTTTGTTAGGAGTGGACTGAATTTCTCTCCGTTCAGTTACAAGGGGGATCAAGCTCTGTTGGAGGGAGGTGCATTAGTTCTGAGCAGTGGTATATATGTGTGAAGAGCTTGGTGCTTTTTTTGTGTTGCACTGTCCATTATTAATTGCTGAATTATTAATTCACCTGAAATTCCCAGAGACTGGTTGTAACATCAGCTGTGTTGTGAACCCGGTTTGCGTTCACTAACCATCTCTCTGCTGCTGCCACTAGGTAAATAAACCCTAATTACTCCTGATGTTGCAGAATTACTTCTGATGTTGCAGATGCATAAAACATTCCGATTCCCTTGTTGTTCGTTTTTGCTGGTAGCAGGATTAAATGTGCAATCCTGAGGGCTGTTATCAGATAAAAGTAAGATAAAATTAACTTTGAAATGAGATTTCCAGGCTTAGAAGGATCTGCGAGGAGGTAGCAAATCAAGAGCGTAGGAAGAAGGCTGAGCAAATTTAAAGTTTGGATGCAGTTAACACTGAAAGTTGCTTTGGGATTGGAAGTTATAATTAGACTAGTTAAGCAAAGGATAAACATATGTAAGCAATTAGTTTCCTGCTTGTGCCTGTCGTTTTTTAAAAGCTTAAAAGGGCCTGTATGAAGTTTTTGACACTGGCATTGCTTTCTGGAACAATCACAGGCAGTGGCCGGTTCTTCCCTGAGCTAAATCCAGCTTTTTCCTGGGTTAAAGGCTCAAAAATAACTGCCCTGGATAAATTACAGCTTTCTAGCTGTCAGATTTCAAGAGCTCTACCCAAACTGGTGAGTTTGCCGGGCCAGGTAAAGGCAGCATCAGTGCCAACTGCGTCAGAAGCAGCTGCTCTTTGCATCTGCTGTGCCCTGTTGAAAAACTCTGAAATCAAGATGTGGAGATAAGGCTGTTTTTTGTTGTTAATTTTTGTTTGCTTGTGTCTTTTTCTTTTGTTTTTCTCATCTCATTGATGGTTCTATGTTTCTGAACTTTAAATACAAGCTTTTTCACTGCTCTCTTGAGGATTTTTTTTGTGCGTCACTGATCTCTTCTGCATGGCCTTGTGGAACTTGGTTGCAGCGTGGTCATGGAGCTTGGTTGCAGCTATTTTATTAGGAATCCCTTTGTGTTGCATATGACAAAAGGAAAAAGGTGCAAAAACAAAGGGATTTTTGTTGTTGTTATTATTTTTCCCTTGTGGTAGAATTACCCAGAAATTATCATTTCCTCATTCCTTCAGAAATTCTCTTAACTCTCTAATACTGAATTTACAGCTCTTAGTAATAAAGGAGCTGAAATTCTCATTTTTATTACTGCTTTCATTGTTGATTTTGAAAAGTATCGAGAAAGCAGAAGTAGAAATTGGTGAATCATCTGAATTGTAGTTCACTTAATAGTTTGCAGTTGGGATTAGAAGAAGATCTTTCAAATATGGACTAAATGTAAACGAACGTCTTGGTTCTCCTGGAGTCTGCATGCAGCCTGAGAGCAAGAATGTGTGTATGGGAGCTCTCTTAATATCAGCAATACGTAATCTCTTAAAATACATATAGATTGGAATGGAATGGGAATGGTCTAGTCTACTGCAGAAAAAGAGTAAATACAACGGGAAAGGTTGTATCATTTAATCCGTTGATTGATTGTGTTTGATAGTTCTTACAGGGAAGAGCACGAAGCCACATGGCAAAGCGAAATGAAAGCTTTATTTAAAAAAAAAAAAAAAAAGCAGGATGGCCAAACCCTCCCACGCAGCCCTCTTCTAGGCAGAGCTGCTGCAGAATAATGCAGTGGTCTCACGTGGCTGAAGTGTTTTGAATGTGCTTGTGTTGTCACCCAGGGTGCAAAGCCAAGTGCGGGGCTTGTCTGCTCTGTGTCCTTCCTAGGTGCCTGTTGTGGCTTTGAACACTTGTGCCCTCAAAATGTGTACACCTGAATTTCCATCCAAACCACCAAGATGTATTAAATCGGGTGTGCGACCTGAAATGTGAGTATGTCATAGCGGCTAGGCAGGAAAAGTGAGTTTTAGACCATTTGACAAAAACTCGTTTATTTTGGGCACATTGCAAGCTTGTAAAAGGGGTTGGTTTTTGGAGGGGACGTGGGAGATCTCTGTGTCCGAAACAAGGTGAGTGTAAAATAGAGCAGAAAGAGATAAGCCCTTCCCTGCTTGGGGGACCCAGAAAGGAAAGAGCAGAAGTTCAAAAGAGCTCATCTGAATAACTCTTTGTATCTAAGAAGTGTTTTAAGCTTATTTTAGCTCTCAGACAGCTACCCTGCCTCCAGTGTGAATGCGTGCCCGCGGAAGAGCGGGCAGTTTCCTCGCGCTGGGGCATCCAGAGTCCCCTGCTGAAGGGGCATAGTGGTGGTGTCAGCTGGAGCTCCTGGATAGTGGGGCAAAGGAAACCCTTCCCAAAGTCAGGAACTTTGGATTTCTTACTAGTTAAAGGATTAAATATTTAAAATCCTTCTCTGCCAACCTCACCGCGGTGGGTCCAGAAACTGTTGGAGCAGCCATGTCTGGGAGCTGCGAGGGAGAGGCAGCCGGGGCAGGTCAGTTCAAAGGGTTGTCCCCAAACCTCATTAAACTCCTAAGTGATTTGTTAAGGATTATCCGTGGGATTGTTGTTTCATTATTAATTGCAGGAAATTATGCACTTAGATGTATAGTCCTTGAGGGTTTATATTCTAGGAAGATAAACTCAGATTTAGTCTAGATATTTTTTCCTGTTCTACAGCTTATCCTAATGCGCTTTTTTTTTCCATGTCAATTTTAGAGGTTTTGGGGGGTTAAGGGATGAGTTAATAGGCTTGGCTGTTTTCAGATAAGAGAAACTGGGCTCCTCTTTCAGTTGCCCTGTCAGGTCCAGGCAAGTGCCAGTAGGCAGCAGTGCTTTAAGTCATTGCTACTTTTGAGAAAAATCAGCAGCCTTTCTATGGCATCGTTCCCTGTCCATTATGGGTATAAATTGCACTACCTCAATATGTTCTGGGAAAAAAATCAAGATTTAGTGTCTTCACTGCGTCAGTTTTGTTTCCTGACATAGAAGGGGTCAGTTCTGCTGGTTGGCACCATGTGCATTCCCAGGTGGCCTGGGGAAATGGTAAAAAAGAGAAGTTGCAGGAGGCTGTCTCCTGCCAGAACTTCCTTGTTTCTTCCTCAAAGTCCTATTTCACTTTGGCAGTGGCCTTTAGCTTGATACTTGGCACGTTGTTTAAGCGAGCTCATGTGTGCACGTTGCTTACGTGGAGCAGAAATACCTTCAAAAAGGCTCTGCACCTAATTTGTTTGTTTATTCCCCTTCTCACTGGTGTACAAGTGCTGCATCTATGCGAAACCTTTGGATAAAACAGGAATATAATCGTGGGCTAAGCAGAGCTGCATGATAGCTAACCAGGGTGCAGGATACATGTGGGTAATTTAGTCTGGCCTCAGTGTTGCATATAGATATGTATGGTTTTTATTTATTTTATATATATATATATATATATATTTATGAATAAAAACATTTATAAATAAAAAGCCTCTGTTTGTGCTTTGCAGTCAAAGGAAATCCTGGGTGTGTTGGCAGCTTTGAGAGATGACTTTCTGCGACTCCCAGATACGATTTCAAAGACAGACTTCCATTGCTCATGGAAGAGTATCCCTTGTGGTCAGGCCAGCGACAGTGAGTAAGAGGTTTTTCCCTTTCAGTGGCAAAGTTAAAACCCTCTAAAAAGAAAAAAGCCTCACGGAGCTGTTCGGGGAAACTTTAATCACTGGGGTTTGTTTGAAGCAAGAGCATGAGATAGGAGGTTTCCTGCTAGGGGCTGGACTGGGAGCCACCGCTGTCCCGCCTTGCAGCCTGAGTACCGCAATGTCGGGCCGCTTCACACCAGGGCTGCACAGGAATGGTGTCAGGAGACGGGACGTTCCTCCTAAAAATTTGTGGTGTTTATATGGTAAATGCAAGAGCTGTAATTATGGATGTTGCTGGAGTTCGGTCCTTAAGTATTCCATAATAGTAGCCCGGTATATAATATATATTGCAGAATATTGTCAATTAGACGGTGGTTGACTTTTGCTGCTGGTTTGGAACAGTAACTGCCTTTGCGGCAGGATTTCCAGTGTCTGAGAAGCTACATTTTAAATTGCATTTGCAAGGCTAGTGATCCATGGAGGGTTTGCTGAAATAAAGGCAGTTTATTCACCCTGAGGTTGCCTGTTATATTAAAGAGCAGAGCAGAACATCATTAGAGGTACAGCAAGTAATTAAAAAAAAAAGCTTTTTTAATAGTATGAAATTATATGTACATATGTACACATATAACACATATATGTGTGTGTGTATATAAAGATGTATATACAGGCTTGTGTGCAGATGAGATGCAGAGCTGCTGGGGCGGTGGTGGTGCAGGTCCGTGCGCCAGGCTTGTCAGCGTCATGGAAACTGATACTCAAGTCTGCACAGATTTCAGAGCCAAGCACTTAGGGTCACTAAAATGGGACTTTTGCTGTTTCTTTGCTGCAGTCATTGCCAGAGCATTTTCCTTGGGATCTACATTAGGTTTTTTGCCCCAGCGCGTGTGTCCAGACGACCCAGCTGCCTCGCAGCATGTTGCTGGCAGCCGCAGACCCAAACGTGCCTCTCTTCATGGCCCTTGAAGCTTGGCATGAGCTGTTTTGTTACCACCACCAACAAAAAAGGATTGCCAGTGAAATAAAACCTGGTATTGCTGTTCTGCAGGTTTATTTGCAATGTATAGGAATGGGATTTTCCCACTAGCTTTGGCATCGATCCCAAGCTGCGGGCCTTGTGAATTTATTTTGTCACTCTCCGTTCTGCTTGGTTGCCGGAGTTGTAACAGCTCCTCGTGCTTCCAAGCTGGGAGTTTCTGTCAGCCGAGAGGTGGCAGGAAAAGCCCTGCCACAGAGCTGGAGGGCAGGAGCCCCAGGCAGGGCTGGCACAGCAGGATACAGACATAGCACCCGTCTCCCCTGCTGTCCATGCAGTTTGTTCCCAGTCACTTACCTTTCTTTCAACCCTGCCAGATCAGAACCCTGGCAAACCCGGCAGTCACTTTAACCGCAGTGAAGCAAGCTTTAAGGTGCTGTTTCCCTTGCACTCTGCATAACTTCGTGCACTCGCATGAGGCAGTCAGATACGTGTCAGGTGCAGCTCGGGGACGCGGGGCCAGGAGAAGAGAAATTCACCTGCAGGAAACGGTGCGGGGGGAAACAGATGCGTCTCGGCGATAGGCGATGGGAAATGGATGTTAAGTCATTAATTGCCTCGCCTTGCATAAACAAAACTTAATATTTTGAAAAGTCTCTAATTTTAAGGGAAGGAAAAATCTTTCATCTTCTGTGCTGTTTAGCTGGGTGTCAAACTGGGTCAGCTGGAAGCATGTTCTGCTTTGCGTAGCCATGAGGTTCCCGTTTGGTGAGTGTTAGGCTGGGCTCGAGGAGGAAAAGACTTGAGATGGTCCAGACTGCAGGATCCTTCACTCACCAGAGCATTTCTGGCTTGTCTGGGGAGGCGCAGGGGGCAATTTTCTATATGGAGAGAGTTGCTTCCAACTGGGGACTCCTGTCCTCGCAGAAGTACCCCTGTACCCGCTCTGTGATAGCAGCCAGAGGACTGACTTCAAAACGCGTGTGTAGTAGAGGGCTGGATGTAGGATTCAGGGTCTGGGGGCTTGAAAAATCACAGAATCATCTGTACAAAGACCTTCAAGATCAGTGAATCCGACCGTAAACCCACGTTCCCCATGTCTGCTAAACCATGTCCCTAAGTGCCTCATTGTTTGAAAGAATATTAAAAAAAAAAAGGGGGAGAAGCTGATAATTTGTGCCTGGTCTCAAACTATTTTAAAATGGAGTCGTTTAGTCATGGAAGGTTTCAGTTCATCTTTTTTTCTCAGTGGGAGCTATAGTAAAGATGAAGTTCTATGCGCTTAATTGAAGCACTGTGCAGCTTTCAGAGAGAGGATATTAAACATTATTTTTTATCATTAGTGAGTGGTTCTTCAAGCTGCTTGGCAATTATATATATATATGTATAATATTTGAGGATAGACTACTATATTTAGTGAGCAATAGCCACTGGGAGGGATTTCTGCAGTTTAGTGCAGCAGAGCTGGGGAGGCTGGTAGAGAGAGGCCTGGCCATGCGGAGGCCACTGCTGAGGAGCATCTCCATGTGCTCGGGGCAAACGCAGGGCTGCTGCCGTGAATGTTCTCCAAGATGTTCTTGCAGAGTTCAGAAGTTTTGTTTCCCCAATAGAGTCCTGAAGATGAAATACAACTTTATTCCTGTACAGTAAATCTGCATGTTATGTGTGAATTACTCAAAAACCCAGAAGTCGGAAAATATTACACTGTTAAACACATCAAAACGGATGATTAAATGATGGGATTGTTAGGAAGAAAATAGTAATTTTCTGAAACAGCTAAATGTATGATCTGGCACAATGATCTCCAAAATTACCCACCCCCCCAAATTCTTCCAAGCAAATTTGCCTGCCAAGCATCACATTTTTATGCAGTAGGTATTAAAAACAGGAGATATAAGTGAAAACACTCCTGATTTTTCTCAAGTTAATTGACAAGCTCCTTCCTTCCATGGTAATTATTTTATCTGCCAACAGTTTGACGGGCGGCTCTGCGTGGTTAGTGATGAAACCGCACTAATACCTCAGCAGTCCCCGCTGCACCTTGGTGTGCTGGTGGCTGCAGACTGTGCAAGCACCTCTCTGGGGAAGCTGCTGCCTGGCGCTGCTGTGGGATCTGTAGAAACGGGCTGTTAAATGTAGCCTTAAATGTGGCCTAGTTGAGCTAGTTCTAACTTTGAGGGATTGGACTGTTATAGATGAAGGTTTTCTGAGGCATCATCTTTGCTAGTGTCGATGTGCATAAGGGAGAAAGTCCAGCTTGGCCTAGCGCACGCATTTTAGAGTTAGCAGTTTAAAGAAACAGTCCTATTTGTAGCCTAAGCCAACTTGTTCACTCACACAGCCTTACTGATGCACATGGAGGCCTCTGCTTTCATGTTTAGAATCGCTTGGAGAAAGACCCTCTCCCCTCTGTGCAGAGCGGCCAGATCCTGGCTAACTGCAGACAGCTGGATAGCGACTTCCTTTGATCTAAAAACGCATTTATTTGAGCAACAGTGGGACCAAATAAAAAGTGAGAAGGGAAATCAAAAATGTAAAGGCTTCTAACATTATTTAAACTTAAACTAAACTGTGACTTTGATGTTCCTAGACTCGCTGCTGAATAGTGAATGTGAAGCACCCTTTTTTTCCCCTTTGGGTCACTTCTGCATGGAAGTGCTGTCCAAGCCCTGACCACATGAAAAAAAGAAAACCTAAACTTTTATGTAGAAACTGATGCAGAGCCATTTCTGCACGTTGCCTCGCTCTGTCGTTTGAAGCAGCTCGTCTTGCTCAGGGTGCATTGCCTTTTGGAAGTGGGTGGTCTGCAGAAAGGGTCGATGTGCTGTGAAGCGCCCTGGGGAGGAGATGAAGGAAAAGCCACGTGGTTGGTGCAGGCCAGCGCGGGCCTCAGCACCAGGGCTGCGTTGCTGGGCTGAATCCAACCCCCATTCAATGTGGCCGTGGTAGGTGCCCCGTCTCTGAGACGAGCCCCGGCCCTCGGCACTCTTGGGCACGGACTGCTCAGTGCTGCTGCCCGCGTCTCACCAGGAAACTCCTGGGCACCTGCAGGAGGCCTGAGGCCTTCAGCCACCGCGGGCTCTGCCTGAGTGGACGGGCCTATCCAAAGCTCTCGCTTAAAGCAGCATGGCCCCAGTTCGAGCTAAAGGCTCAACCAGGCAAATGTGGCCTTGTGCTCAGCAGGGTGGGTGATTTAGTGCCTGCAGTTAGGATGAGGTACTTGATGCTGCCTTTGCCTCAGAACTAAGGTCAGCTGGGCCTCAGTGCTTGCTGGAGGGGAGCAAGAGGAAGAGAAGCTGCCATCAGGGTCCGCGACTCAGGGCAGGAAGTGTTTACAAGGCCTTCATTTATCCCAAAGCCACGTACGGGATGGCTTTTTTTCCTGGTGAATTCCGCCTCCCATTTTCTCCCCAGGAGCAGCTGTACCTCTGCACCTAACCACCTGTGGCCTCCAGAGGGGTCATTTCTCTGGCTGGGAGGGAGTTAGAGCAGTTTGAGTTGTGGTTTTGGTTAAGACTCGTGCTCCGAGCCGCACAACTCTGTACAAAGCACTTCAGACAACTCTGTTATTTTTGATCCAGAACCTGTAGCGAGTGGTCTGAGGGGCCTTTTTCTGAGCTTGGTTGCTACAACTTTCTGAACCTGACAGCTTTAGAAAGCCACTGATTTTCCTTATAACTTATAACTGAAGACCATAGCTTGCTACTGAGTAGGGAGACCCTTTCTCTACCCCATGGAGCTCTTGGGGTGGTCCATGCCATTGGAGGGAGCAGTGATGTCCCCTCTCGTGTGTACACGCAGAAGGAGGGTGCTTTTGTCTGCGCAGCCGTCAAGAATGTGTGCCAGCCGCCGCACAAAAGCTGGCTGAAAGGCACGATCAGCCGCAGGCAGCAGAGCTTTCTTGGTCTGCCAGACCAGCTTGGCATTTTGTTTAACCGGAGAAGTATTCATTGTCACTTTTATAATTGCCAGGGGCCTGTCAGCATTTCCATTATAAACCCCCTATTTTCAGGGATTAAGTAGACAATTTCTTCTTTTTTTAAAAAAAAAAAAGTGTTTCTGGTCGAAACTTGGCAAGCCTCATCTGAGTTCACAGCAGATATTTTCTTCATGAGATTTTAAAATAATCAGCTGTTTCTTAAATTGTGGAGAGAGCAAGCGTGTTTTTCCTCTTGGTTAAACAGATAGGACTATTTTTTTCCATCCCACTTATCCCAACTGGACTTATATAAATAAAACCCTATTCTCTTCTTTAAATTAAAAAAAAATAATATAAGGCATGCTGTCATGTTCCATTTGCCATAGTGCTATCCTATTCTTTGCTCTGGTCTATGTTTGGTGAAATCTCACCCGCCCCTTTCTCCTCCCCTTTACTTTGATTCCCTTCACGGTATTTATGCCCTCGCTACATTAATTGCCGCGTTCCTCTTGCTCCATTCTTCCCTGCAGCGCTTGAGCCTGCCGCAGCTGGGCCTTTTGCCTCTCTCTGCAAGGAAGCTGAGGTGTTCTTGAGCAATACAAGATACCTGTGGGTAAATACAGTCTCTAGCAGTTGTCTTTACGTGTGTTACTCAAGGCTGGCTTTGGACGTGCTTTACCCATTACCTCCGGAACTTCGTGTGTGTGACTCTCAGTTGAGTCTTGCACTTTTTTTTTTAACATTTTCCTCTGACTTCGCTGTGTCTCTAGAGTGAAGTACTTTCATGTTGGTTCTTTTTTTATTTAACCAACGTTTTATTGTCGAATGAGCGGGTGCAGCGATTGGTGCAGAGCCCCACTGTGGCTTTTCATGGCTGGGCTCTTTTAGTCATTTCCTGAAGCTTTGGTGCAGAAACATGAGCATGCAGGAAGCGGCAACAGGCTTAGCAAAGGCAAATGCGGCGTTCGAAAGTGGCCTGCATGAGGCGAGGGCTTGTCCTTGCTGCTGAGATGCAGATATACGTCGTGCTGGAGCTGATGCTGAAGCGCCTCAGGAAGAGCCTCCACAGTCTTACCATGGCGAGTGACCTTCAAAGATGAACTATGGCTTGTGTGCCTCATAAGCTGCAAGGAATGTAAGTGAAGAGCTGTGAATTAAGGGTTGGAAGGGAAAATGAGTGCTTTTAGAAAGCACTATAGCTCCTCTGCCAGGGTCTTTAAAAGATCTTTGTCCGAGCAAGATGCCGGCACCGCTGCCTTGAAGGACTATCACTGGTACCACCAAATGAGGAGCAGAAAAATGAATAAACAAGTGGCTTCTGACCCTGAGACACCTCTCCGGGCGTTCAGGTGGCCGGCGCACACCAGGCTTCCCTGGGGGGTGAGCAGAAAGGAGCACCCCAGCAGCCCTAAAGCGGAGTGGAGCGAGCAGAGTCCCATCCAGAGTTCGGCACACCTGGGTGCTCTCAGTGCCTGTGACAGCCACGAAGACCCCGTGGAGACCCTCTTCCAGGCAAGGAGTCGGGCGCTGCGGGTGCCATTCAGGCGGTCGCTCTCAGAACCCGTGCCGCACTCGGGGAGCAGGAGCGCCAAGCCGCTCGGGCACGCGAGGCGCTGTGAGCAGCAGGGCCACTTCCTCCGAGGATTCTTCTCCACTCTCTCCAGTGGGTTTTCAAGGATAAGGAGTCGAAAAGGGGAGCCAGACAGTGAGCTTGAAAATGCCTGGAAGATGGATGATGACGCTGATCTGAGCGCAGGTAACGAACTGGGGGTTTTAGTCTGTTTCTGTAGTAGGTGAGTGTAGTTGGACCTTCTTGGGAATGTTTGATAGTTGTTCCCAAGTGGTTTTGAGCTTGATGCTCGTTGACCAGAGATTTATGATACCCTGATATTTGTGCCTTTATTAAATATATATATATATATATCAACTGAAAAAGGCATTTCCCAAGAGGGAAGTGGTGTGATATTTCAGCCTGTACTTAAAGTTTGGTGCTGTGTTTAGAACAATGCCCCTTGGTGGGTAGGAGCAGTAGCGTTTCTCTCTGAAATGAATTGTCTGCGGCAGAGGCAGTTGTGCGAGGATGTGTAGTGTGCTGATTGATGGGTCAAGCTGCTGCTGTAAATGGAGGACTAGGGTGAGAGAGGAGTAAAGCTGTCTCTTAAACTGTGTTCAAGACAGTAGAACGATCAAGTTCCTCATAGCAGATTCATGGTTTTATAATCCATCAGCTGAACGATGTCTGCTGTCAGGAAGATGCCAAGAGCAGTGATGCTGGAGCAGCGTAGCTAGCTGGGACTGAGGCCAGCAAGATGCCCGACTGAGTTCCTCTTTCATCCTGTCTTGCTGAGAACGAAGCCCATAAAGTTGAGACAGGGAGAAATTTGCCTTCTGCTTTCTTGGTCTTTTTCCACAACTTTCTAGCAGACTGGCCAGTCTGAGCCAAAAAGTGAAGAGCTTTGGAAACAAAAGTTAAAATTTGTAATAAAAACAAAAATACACCCTCTGTCTTCCTAAAACCTCAGCACTTTCCAGAGTCCTTTGGTTTATCACATTAGAACCCTGATAACATCTGGATCTAGTTGAGACTGCTGGGCAAGTCATCAGGATTCAGAGAAATCCTGTTATTATTATTAGAGTTATGCTCTGTCTGCATGGGCAGTTGCTCTCAAGCCCAGTGGAAAGTCTTGTGTTTACTACTGGAAGTCAGCACGTTGCTTAAAAATGAAAACAAATGACCCAAAAGAAGAAGTAACTAAGAAGGACTGTGTTGCTCAGCCCCTCAGATTTGTTCAAAACTAGCTGTGTGCGGTCACGGATTTTTATTCCTCCTTGCTAAAACCTTTCTGGGTTGGAATTTGGGCTAATGATGCGTGTTATTACCAATTGCATGGAATCCCTAGAAATAAATGTTGAGGTAGGGCTGGCATCTGTCCTTTGGAGAAGACTTCTTGCTAAGTAAGACTCCTTTTTTTTTTTTCTTTTCTTTTTGGTCTTCTGCTTCCCAAAGGCTGTTGTTCAAGCAGGCATCAGCTCAAGCTTAATAAAACCAGCTCACCTCGCAGGACACGCTGCTATGTAGGGTATACAGGTGTAGGATGGCTCTTTGCCTGCTGCAAGCTGTATTTTCCCTCAAGGAAGGACTGCTGCTGCCGGACTAGTGGGTGCTGCTGGATACACATCCCTGACATACAAAACACTGTGGACTGAGACCTGATACAACAGCAGCAAAACCTGTGGGCACTTGGGCTTAGAGCTTGGGTGTGAGGGAGGCAACTTGGAGGTAGAAGGGGAGAAATAACTAGAGCTGCAGCCTGTTCTGTTCTGCAGCCACAGTCTAACGTCGCTTGCGAACCCTTCGAGCACCGAACGTGTTGAGTGTGGTGTGGTCAGCGTGCATCTGCTCCTGACTTGGAGCTTGGGCAGACAGTATGTCTTCTGCCCACGTTCCGGTCGCCTTTTCAAGAAGAAATCCCAGGAAATTTGTTTGTTTGTTTTGTGGGTTGTTTTTGTTCCTCCGAGGGATGCAGAGCTGGGGCAAGCTGAGCCTGGACTCTGCCCAGACGTTTTCTTAGCCAGCGATGGTGTGAGATGTGGAGTTTCTCCAAACTAAGCTGTCTGCATCCTTAGCAAGAGCTTGATCAATGTCTCCCAGGAAACACTGTTTAAACAGAATTCTTGCCCCTCTGACCGAACCCAAGGAGGACCTTTTCCATAATGTCCAACACAATTTGAGGACCTTTTCTGTAGTGTGTAGCGCAGTTTGAGGCATGCTTTGCCGGAGTTCAGTGCCCAGAGGCATGCTGCTTCTGTTGGTTTTCTGTCCAAAGAGCCAAGCCTTTTACTTATACCAGCTCCCTTCTTGAAAGAAAAAAAATCTATTTTGCTCTGCAATAGTTGCAAAGATGATCAGCTTTTTTTTTCCCCCGAGTTTCCTGCCTGTCTTCCTGGGTTCTGCCTTATCTCCCTGGCAGTGCTGCAAAGGCTGGTTCATCGTTTCAAGCTCGCATGGCTGCTGGTGGTGTTTGCCCTTGCCTTCATAAGCCTGAGGAAATGCCGGAGCTGTTCTCAACTTCATGAGCTGTTTTCCTTCCCAAAGGAAAGGAAACCAATCAGGATTGCCTTATTTTTCTGGTAGCCTCAACAGTGGGATTAAAAAAAAAATGTAGCTACATATATTCCCCTTGGTTTTGCTGTGTAGGAGGCACGTTCAGATGCTGCATCATCACTCTTGGCAGTAGAGGTCCCTCCTGGGCCCTTGGGTCCTCCAGGATGACTGTGGCGGAGGGGTGCTCCATGTGCTCCGTTTTCCGAAGCTCTCCTTGGTGCGTGGGCTACATGAGTGCACGTCTTTGATTCTGCCCCGCTACATTGCAGCATGGTCGGGAGGCAGGAAATAGGACATCAGACACGATATCCATGGAATGGGGACACGCAGGGGAACATTCCTCACTTCTGACAGCTTTAAGCCCTTCCCAACCTCATCCCCAAGTATTTCCATCTGTTGTTGCCTAGCGGTTGGTCATGGGGAGCTGTAACGTGGAGAGGGCCAGACCCTGTAATCAGAGGCTGGTACTTTTCAGATGAGTGTCTGCGATTAAAACAAAATAATTAGCAAGGCTCTGAGGCGAGGGGGAATGTGCTTAGCTGACGCCATAACGGAGGGGTCTCTGAGGCAAGCGGTTCCACTCGGCTCAGCATGGCCTCTGTGTCCTGTTCCCTCCTTTCCCCCAGCCTGTGTTGTCCAAATCCCGGAATTAACTTCCACTGGGATGAATGAGCTCATTGATAGTTGTCAGAGCTATTTTCTGACTCATGAAATCATGTCGGGGGATGACGCCCCCGCCCCCCCGGTTGCTCATGGTGTGGGGTGGCAGTCCGTGTCCATGGGGCTGCCATCTCCTCTGCTCGCTGCCTGGCCAGGATCTGCCCGAACGAGACGTTCCTGCCTGGGGATGCGGGGGAGAGGAGCCGAGCGGAGTGCAGAGGCCTTGTGTCCCAGAGATACTTGCAGGAGCAGGAACTCTGGTTGCTGCTCGGAGGAGACCTGTGTGAGGAGCCTTTGGGCTTGGAGCCCTTCGCGTGACTTCCCTTCCCAAACACTGAGTCTCCGAGGGGGAAAAGGTCATAGCTGTGATCCCTGGGGCGTGAAGCTGGGGAGCGGAGAGGGAGCAGCGCCGCCATGGGAGCGTCCGTGGCCCAGCAGTGTGTACCCCCAGGCCGAAGCGTAGCTTCTCCTGGTGATGTGCAGTGCAGGCTTGGGAAGCATGTAGAGAGCACCAGAAAGAAACTCATCTGAACTCATACTAAAAATAGGCCTGAACCCCAGCTGTCTTGGTGGAGAGAAAGGGGAACCTCCTCCAGCGGTGCAGCTGTCCTGGGAGATGCTGCCAACATCTCCGTTTCTTCAGCCGTAGAAATGGGAACCTTCATGCTGGTCAGCTTGGACATTGGCCATGGGCAACGCGAGGGCAAAGCTCGCCGGACAGAATTCCCTCATGGCCAAGTTCCCCACTCGCCGTTTCCACAAGCGCAGCCCCGAACAGGACTTGGCTGGAGATGAGAACTGCTTACATAAGAAGCGCTTCCTAGGCACGTTGACCTTTTTTCTTAAAATAACAAACCCAAAGGAAAGTATTTGTTTCTAGGGCTTTGTTTTTTTTCCAAGTAACGCATGGTACGCCTTTGCCATGTTAATAGCATTAGGACTCAAAGCGCTGGTATTTTAGAAGTAAACATGCACCAGATGATCTCCATGCCTCCTGTAAGGTCCCTTTAAACTCCCCTGGAATGAATATCCCCAAATCCCACGAGCCATTACTTGTTTTAGAGGAAGCTATTTACATAAGCAACAAGATAGCGCATGAAACTCTTGATTTGTTATCATTGAAACCAACTGTCCACAGTGTTGGTTTTGTTTTTTGCTTCTTGCTTTGAGAAAAAGCTGAAGCCAGACATCTGGTCTTCTGCGGCCGAGGGAAAGTTTCATGAGTTATGGGACAGCTTGTTCATGGGAAGTTTAAGGAAGAAAAAAAAAAAAAGGCAAACACTTAAATGGAGACATTAAAAGCGAAAAACTTACAGACTTAACTAGATTTTTTTTTTTTTTTTTTTTTTCTGCTGTTAATATATTTCTGGGCGGCATCTTAAGCAATGACCTTAATCTCTAAAGATTTTTTGTGATGATGTCCGTGATGCGGTCAGACTTCTGGCTGCGTATCACTTCTTCTTGGCGGTAATCGCCGAAGATTGCAGTCCTCCCTTAATAGGAACCATAAGTTTAAAGTCCACTTGCTAAGACTAAAAATATGCCCTTTTAGTGTCATCTCGTTTAAGAGTGATTCTGCTCTAACAGCCTGTGACACGGATGCTTTGGGATGTGGATTGCTACCGAGAGCTCTGCCAAGGTCCAAAGTCTTTGTGTGTCTCTGTCTCCCTTATCTCTCTTATTAGCTCCGATGGCTTTTGTACGTGTAAAGAAGCTTCATCATAAATACAGCTTGTGTCACTGAATGATTTATATGCAAGGAGAAGAAAACAAAACTATAGATTTGAATAATTCTAAATTCCTGGTCTGCAATGGTCTCCTCTTGCGTGATGTTCTTCTGCACTACTGCTTGCATATATTGGCTGTGTTCTGCAAAATACCTTGTCTTAATAAGCAGATGCTTTGCCTCGTTGAGGAGGAGGGTTTGGGCACTGTGTGCTGAGATGCCGGCGCTGGGGGCCTGGCTGCCCACGTGCAGTGCAAGGCCACTGTCTCGCTGCAGTGCCCTGGTGGCACGTTTCCTGTTGGCCCTGATAAAGGGAGCATGATTTAAGCCACTGATGTCTTTAAATGCCACTCCTTTCCTGTGCTGAGCTTCTTACTGGTCTGAGGTAGCGCTTACGAGCCTGAGAGTCTGTTTTCTTATCCCAAATGTGATCTGGACCGGGAGAGGAATCTAGAAGCGCTGCAAGGCCTGTGCGAAGGAGCCAGGTGGCTTGTCCGGCTGTGGCTTTTCACAGTTCCTGGCCACCGCTTCCAACCAGGTAACACTGGTGTGTCACTGTCACGCAGAGCTGCCTCTTAGTTTACATTTCTCAGTGCAGGAGATGTCTTGAGTCAGTAAAAGCCTTTTAATGCAAAGGCCTGGGAGGAAGCATGTGGCACCTGGGCATGGACCCAAGAACGAGGAGCTAGTTCTTAGCTCCTGCTCACAACTTCTTTAACATTTGCCAAAGGAAGCAGCTTCTTTCCAGGACACTTAATTTTCCCCTTTTTGCTTGTGGAGCTTCCGCTAAGCTTTCCGTGAATGCCCCAAGTCTGTCACTAGAAGCGGAGGCCATTAAGTGTCAGAGAAAAGTGCCAGTGGGCTTGTCTAGGGAAAATGACTTGAGCAGGGTAGGAGTTTTGAGTTATTTTCACAAAGATGTGAATGATTCATGTGTGCTAATTGAGAAATTCATAAGAATGTGTCGCATTTTGAATACGGTGCTTGCCTCCAAAACCAACAGCCGAAGCTCCCCCAGACTGGACTGAAAACACACAGAGTAGTTTCTGCTGCAAATAACTTGCCGCAGCCTGGCTGTATGATTTTGCACGTGCGATGCTTGCTGGGTGGCGATGGGGTTGTCAGCATCTGTAATGTCACATTTGTCTTTGAATGCGCACGAGCCTTCACTTTGGTAATTCAAAGCTGAATGTGAAAGCTGAGTGTGAGTACAAAAGGTGGAGATCATTGTTAAAAATACATACAGTATTTTAGAATATGTGTGCTTATATTCCTATAAATATAAATATATATATTTAGCAAGTTTGACTAGGTTGATGTCTCCTAAACCTACAGCTTGATTCTTCTCATGTGCAGAGAATTTACAAAGAGACAGTCCTGTCGCCCAGGAACGGCAAAGGGTGATCATTCGTGGAGAAGGGACAGTTCAAGTCTGTTTGCATTTTAATGGACTTTAATCACATGAGATTTAGGAAAGCAAAAATAGATTTATTTTCTCCCCTGTCACCATCTCATCTGATCGCTTTGGGGCTGGCAGCCCTGGCCCTGGCAAACAAGAGATCGTTTTCAGCTCTCACGCTGCTGTTCGGGGGGCTGTTAGTGAGGAGACCGGCGGTGCCGCCCTGAGTCACTGTGAGCAGAAGGAATGGCAGCAGCCTGGGGCTGCGGCAGGCAGGGCAGAGCCCAGGGCTTTCTTGGCAGTGCAAGGCGGGAGGAGGAAATGAGCAAGATGCCCCATACGGGTCCTAGTGCCAGAGATCTGCAAAAATACCCCGATGTCCATCAGGGACTTCCACTGGGACGACGTAGAGGCAGTGCGGTCTGTCCTCAGCCAGCCCAAGCTCCCTCTCTGGAGACTTGCCCCACAATTTGTCACTCCTCACTCTTTCATTTCTGCCATCTGCAACATGATCTTCCTATTTTTTCCACAATTCCTCCCTCCTTCCTTTGCTCTGTGTTGCTGCAGCCTTGGGCAGACTCCTCTCCCTCTCCTCTCCCTCTCCTCTCCCTCTCCTCTCCCTCTCCTCTCCCTCTCCTCTCCTCTT